>CAWUFW010006712.1:600000-1109194 GCA_963921515.1 Calotriton arnoldi
GCCGGTGCAACCTCCTCAGCCGATCACTGGATTCCGTGCCACAGGCCCCCAGCGCACCCTGCGGCACCACACTGCGGACTCATGTGTGTGCTGACTGCTGCCTTCGGGGTACACTGCGCTCCAGCAGGGCCCTCAATTCAAATCGAATCTTGATTGGCAGGACGGCGTATCGAGGTCTACGCATCATCGCAGGCTGCACACCCGCTCAGCTCTTCAGGTGCTCCTACCTCAGTGCACCGCAAGTCACCATTCCGTGGAGGTAGGCCCGTGCCGGCCACAGTGCATCGGGCGACACCAACTCTGTGCACCGCAAGTCATTGTCCCGTGGCGGTAGGCCCGTGCCAGCCGCAGTGCATCGGGTGCCACCAACTCTGTGCACCGCAAGTCATCGTCCTGTGGCGGTGGGCCCGTGCCAGACGCAGTGCATCGGGTGCCACTAACCCAGTGCGCCACAGGTCATGGACCCTTTATGATTGAGTCGCGTGGTGCGGACGCCATCATGTCACCTCCGGCAGTGGGCAATGTGATGTGGTAGACCCCTTTTATTGGCAGGGTCACATGTCCTGTGACGCCTGTGCTTGATGGGTGTGGTGTGGGTGTAAACCAGCCCTCAGGGAGTGGCTGTGGCATGCTGACAACTAGACCAGTGATCAGCAGATCACTACAGGGAAGACCTGGGACATGTAGCTTTGTCGTCCCCCCTGTAAGCGTAAGCGGAGTGGGCTGGCGTTTGCCAGTCCAGCGTAGGGGTGTGAACAATGAGCCCGGGGCTCTGGGCGTGGTTCAGTTCTGGGCTGGACAGGAAAGTAACTAATGCGTGTGTCTCTGTTGTAGTGTCGGCGCCACCCAACCGCAATCTGCAATGTTGCAGCCTGTGACTCAAGTCCCACAACATGAGCAACATAGCACAAGGGGGAATCACTGACCCTACATTCATCCATACTTTCATACTTGAATGATCATAGACATGACACATCTGTGTGAATCTGAATGTTTTATTCACATTCAGTGGAGTGTTGAAGCTGGAGCAGTACAGGGCCATGCAAACCCCAGGCCGAAGCAAGTGCCGGGAAGCTTCTTGACCTGAGTACAGAAGGAAAGGTTCTCCTCGAACCACACCCCTAGATTCTTAACGGGCTTCCCAGTAGAGGTAGGCAGGGGGGACTCTGATGGCCAGAGAGTGTCCCTAAACTTAGGTGGAAATTTCCCCAAGAGGAGAATCTCTGACTTCTCTTTGTTGCATTTAAGCTGTGCATAGGCAAGCCATTTAAAAACAGAGGACAAACAGTGCTTCGCAGAAGAGACTGAGTCCGTATTTTTCTCCCATGTAAAGAGAAGCTGGGTATCATCAGCATAGGTGATAATCTTCGCCCCCAGTTCTTCTACCAAGTAAACCAAAGGTGTAACGTAAACATTAAAAAGGAGGGGGCTAAGAGAGGACCCCTGGGGGACCCCTGTGGTCACTGTCTGGTGAGCAGAAGAGGACGGCGGAAGCCAGACCTGCTGGGCCCGTCCATCCAGGAAGGACCTGATCCAGCCCCAGGCCGTGCCAGAGACCCCTATCTCGGTAAGGCGCATGAGGAGGCGTGAGTGCGGGACCGTGTCAAATGCCGCCGACAGGTCAAGCAAAATCAATGCCGCCCTGCCGCCAGCGTCCAAACACTCTCTGATGGCTTCCGAGACCTCCACCAAGGCTTATTCGGTACTGTGGGAGGCCCTAAACCCTGACTGAGCCGGGTGCAGGAGGCCTCCACTTTCCACAAACTCAGTGAGTTGTTTAGTCACCACCTTCTCACAAACCTTCACTAAACTAGGCAGGAGGGAGATGGGGCGGTAATTCCGTGGGCTAAGGGGGTCTAAAGAAGGCTTTTTTAAGAGGGGAAGAATCTTGGCCTGCTTCCAGACCTCCGGAACACAAGCTTTCTGCAGGGACAGATTAATGATCCCGTTCATTCGGCATTGATAGTCTCAGCAGCCGCTGCCAGCAGTCTGGCTGAGCAAGGGTCCGCAGGAGAGCTTGATTTCAGGCCCTTTAAGATTTTAAGCGATTCCGACAGGTCCACGGGACTGAAGGCCTGGAGGGAGTAAGTAGGGTGGGCCGATGATGTCGCCGACAAAACCCCTAAGGCACTATCACAGAATGCAAAAGACGCCTGTATGGTACAGATCTTATCTCTGAAGAAACAGGAAAGATTCTCACATCAGGAGTCCGTCGATGGAGACAAATTTAATTGGGCAGTCGGCGATGTAAAGCTCTGGACAATTGCGGAGATTTCAGTGTCGTGGTGTGCAACATGTCATGATATATTGACTGCAGCCATGCTATTCGTCATACAGTGTCACTTGCATTGTCAGTGTGGCTCACAGACACGCCGCTTTGCTGGGTTTGGCACATGTGCATGGGTTGGTTGTGAGATTGGTGATGTGTGGGAAGGGCCCCTCTGGGCACATAGTCGAGGGGGCCTACTTGCTGTTTCTAGGTATGCTGCAGTGTGCCAAGGGGATCAGGGACATGATCCAGAGTCATTGTGGGTGTGCACTGTGCTATACTTAATTGTGCATGTGTGACATTGTGCCCATCTCCCCCCGTCCCCCCAGCCCCTGGTCGTTACTCACCCTGTTGCTGTTGTGTCAGGTCATGTTGAGCAATGTCCGGTCCCCCAACTCCTGCCACCGTCTCCCCACTGATAACTGTGGACACCATTTCCTCCATCTCATCCAGCTCCTCCTGTGGCGCTAGACTCCCACCTCCAGTCTGCATTGCTGCCTTCTGGTTGTTGCCGAGTTTCTGCTTGGTTTTGCGCTTCACATCATTCCAGCGCCTCTTGAGCTCTTCCATTGTCCTCCTCAGCACTCCGACTGCATTCACCTTGTCCAGGATGGACTGCCATATTCCACTTTTTGTTGCCAATGACACAGTGGAGGTGACGAACAGTTGTTGATGGTGTTCTACCACCTCCGTTATCAGGATCCTGTTTTCCTGCGGACTGAAACACGTCTTCCTCTTCTTCTTCTCCTTGCCCTTCCCTGACCCCGAGGTCCCAGGCTGGTCCTCCGTGGGGCTTGTGGGGTTCTGGTTGTCCTCTGTACTTGCTCCGGCTACCTCCATTGTGCTTCGCAGTTGTTTTGGTTTTGTTTGTGGGTTTTCTTTCTGCTTTTATAGTGATTTTTCCTGCCTGACGTGTGTGAATTGCAGGCCTGGCGCAGCTTATCTCTGATTTTTTTATTACGGTTGTGCCCATCGCCACTTTTTTCACGTTCGGCTTTAGATTTTTATCGCAGTCCCAGTAATTTTATCGCGGACATTTGACGCGTTGTCGGGAAACTATTGCATGTTACCGCCGTGTTGGGAATACGGCGTTAACACGGAGTTATTTTCCCGCTGTTGACGGCGATATGAAAAATTGCGTTAACCTATTTTGGCGATGATTATCGCACGTTCTTGAGAATATCCCCCATTGTTGTTCTTCCTTTCTCCTGCTTTCTCTATCTCTATTCACTCATTTTCTTTATCATACCATCATATTCTCTCCTTTTATTACTTTGCTGTTATGTCAATAATCCATCTTGATACTTTCGCCTTCATTTTTCCTTCCTGTATCTTCTGTCTCCTACTTTCCATATGACCTGGGCATCTAATTCATCAGCCTGTATGAACAGCTCAGAAAATTGATTTCCCGTTCCCTTATTATGGCCAGAATCTTCCCTCATAGGTCTGCAGGAATACCCAGGCAAAATTACTAAAAGAGTATTTTTTTATAGGTGACAATTATTTCTTTAGCCATGCATATTCTGTTATGATAATACGCACTGTTAAAATGCATGCTTGTGTTTTTAACAATTAAAATTAACATATTTCATTGTTGTCAATGAGATGGAGCGTAGTGTTTGAATATGTTTACTGCATTTGTCAACACTGGCTCCATTACATGTTAACCTGTTCAGGAATTAAGCTCAGATTTACTAAACATTCATTCAGCGAACTTGCTGCGTTGTGTGAGAGGAAGATACATAATGACTTACATATAATGCACTTCTGCTCTCTTTGTAGGGCTGGTGCACTTGTGGCAGCCTAGCGCCAATGCAGGAACACTTGCGGCATGACGCAAGGGTACCTGCATTTTGGTCAGAATAGTTTTGATGCAGGAAAGGATCCCTTCCTGCACAAAAACTATCTTTAGATATATATTCCTCTTTGTATGTGTTCTGCAGAATTAATGCAAAGAGGAAGTAGCGAGGAGAAATGAAAATATTTCTCCTTGTTACGCCAACCTCAGGAAGGTGCACCATTTTGGTGGAAACCCAGGGGTACATTCTTTACTAAATCTAGGTTTGTGGCAAAATACATGGGTGGATGCAGGGGTAGGCCCATGTCCACACATGTTACACCTTACCGACGCAGAGTAACATAAGCCAATGCTATGCACAAATCTGGCTTTGCAAAGCTTTTTAAATACCAAAAAAGGCTTTGCGCCAGTGCTGTGGCAATAAAGTGCCACATCCCGACTCAAAATCTTAGTATACCTGGGCCTATGAGTTTACGAAAAAATCATAAAAACATGAATGTTTAACTTAGTTCTAGATAAGAGATGAGAACTATTTTCATTTGCATTTACACAGCACTGTTTAGGAAAGTTTCTAAAGCTGCTTTGTCAAGTGTTCTGGCTCCCACTTCGGTACCTTAGTGAGCCATATTTCTTTCTTTCAAATCTGTACTCCTCACAGGCAGATGTTATAGAAACAAGGCATAGTGATCTGTGAGGTGCGACTGTAATGAGTCTTCCTTTAGAGTTTGGCTATGTTTTTCCCTGGTACATACAGTCCTTCTAAAAGGTGATCAAAATGCAGCAAAAGGTATCCTTTCCTTCCCAAAACTATTCGGACCACAATGTATTCGGTATGACCAGTCAGCTTGTTGGGGAATTCTGAATTAGGCATAATCAGGAGGGTGGTAAATGTGGGAAAATTGTAATCCTGATTCAGGTTTATACTTCTATTGTCACTCAAATCAGGAAAGAAAGCTTAATGTCTGTTTATATGCATTCAGCCATATGCACTTGTGAACATTTGTGGTGGTTTACAAACCAGGAGAAATATGTTTGTGGACATAGCTTTTAATGCTCAAATATTCGTTTGATTTCCTCTCCCCTACAATCATCAGCATTAAATAATAACCCTGATAATTAGTATATAACAACATTTACATTTTTTAAAATATGTTGTAATTCATAAACTAACTTTGAATGTATTCATTTTTTATCATAAAGAAAATATTGGCCGGAGTTGGGCACTGGTTACTATGGCATCAGATATGAAATGGATCAAACAACACTGAGGGCAAATTTACTCAGAGATTCATTCAGGGGACACACCAATTGTTTAGAAAAATTCATTCTGATATGAGATATAGAAATAGCAACTCATTTAGAGTTCTGACGACCCATTTCAGCACAAAATAATTTAGATATTGTAGCAAATCCACCTTTTCTGCATGGTTGTTCACCTCATAATTTTCACCTGTTTCAGGTTACAATTTTGGCTGGATTTAGGACTATTTGGACTTTACCACTGCATTTATACTTCTGATTGGCCCTTTACCGTTTCGTGATGCTTTAAGCCTTAAAACTTTAGAAATCGTATCTGTAGTTCCTCATAACCTATTTTGATGATGTTAGGGCTTTTGTTGATTAAATATTTGTGGAATTCCTAAATTAGTTAAATGGGGAGAGGATGTAGCCTTAGGGCTAGAAGGGTCGACCTCGAAGCTGGGGACCCGGGTTCGAGTCTCAGCAACAACGCTCAACATCCTGCGATTCTGGGCAAATCACTTAATCTCCCTGTGCCTAACAAAAATGAATGTGTCCTTCTGTAACGAAACTGGTGCTCATGTAAAGCGCTCTGATACCTGATTCAGGTCTAGTTTGTGCTCTATAAAAAATTTTTTTTATTTTTTTTCTTGTATTCTGTTCTTTAAATGTGGTACTGCTTGAACTAAGCACGCAGGGCCTCATTTATAAGGCCATTACGCCGTCGGTTCATCACTTTTTTTGATGCACCAGCAGCGCAGTGTGCCTGGCCATGTTTACAAGGCCATAAATTGTCAATCTGCATGACTTTTCATGGCCTTGTAAATATGGGCCCCTTTCATGCCTTAATCTGTGTGAAAGCGGGGTTCCATGGGTATTGCTGTGGGTGTTCCCACGCAACATCCATGGAACCTGACATATTCCCAGATTTACAAAGTTTTGTAAAGCTGGGAATGCATAATAATCCTATGCCTCCCCAGTGGAGGTGTAGGAGTGGCGCAAGGAGGAGAAATACTTTTATTTCTCCACGCTTTTTCCTATTTCCATGGGTGCTGAATTGTGCAGCTTACATAGAAAGAGGAAAATGCCATCAGTTATTGTTTTTGTGCAGGAAGGTGTCCCTTCCTACACAAAAACAATCATCCCCACAACACAGGCACCGTTGCAACATGAAGTAAGGGTGCCTGCGCTGGCGCAGGGCAGCCAATTGTGCACCAGCACAGGGGAAAGTACATGGATGCGTCATATTGTTGTTAATATGATACATCCCTCTGCTTTTCAAATAATGCAGCTCGGCGCAGCAAAACGACTTGCGGCGCTGTGCTGTGTCATTTTTTTGTAAATCAGGCCCTCACTTCTTTGAGGATTGCCTTCTGCTTGTTCCACAGCTATCAGATGTTAGCAGAGATTCTGTCATAACTGTAGTTTGACCTAACCCTAGTGAGTTTGTTGAGTTGTTAGGGGTAAACCCATTTTAAACTAATAACCCCATTTCCTTGTGCAGAGACGAGACTAGACAGGGTGAGGGGTGATCTGCCACACTGTAGGAAAGTGCCCATTTTTGTATGGTCACCCTCACTTTCTGCTCCAAATGCTGATCGATATGTCTCTGATAGTGCACTGGAGTCGGTGGCCCTGACCCCAGTGCCGGTGCTCTCTCCCAAAACTGTTATGTTCATCCCAAATTGGCAAATACTTTGTCCCCTTCTAAGTCCCTAGTATATGGAACCAGGGGTACCAAGGACATAGGTGGTAAAGTTGTCCCCAGGGCTGCAGCATGGTTTTTAACACCATGGATGACCCAAGCAAACTGACAGCAGGCCTGCCATAGTAGGCTGCAAAGGCAGTGCAACCTGCTCAAACTTGACTGTGTACCCTCACCCTGTGGTGCACAGTCAAATGCACTACCCTTGATATATGTCAACTACCCGTAAGGTAGTCCTGCTCAGCCCAGGAGGCAGGGTGCCTTATATTAAAGTTGAGTACATATAAGTGTAAGCCTATATGTCCCAATAGTGGCGTTCCCTATTGGAAACTACTATAAGTGTTAGCAGTCCATAGAATATCATGGACTGCCACCCGGGCATTCTCAAGGTTGACAGTACCATTATGGTAATGCCGAAATATGTCATGGTGGGATCAAACAATGCATCTTCTCACCCCAGACATAAATCTTGTGCCCTGGATGATGTGACATGCACCCAGGTAGTAACCTTAGAGGTTGCCCACCTGGTTACCCTAGTTTCACTGTGCTCTGGCTGACCAGGCTGCGCTTTCCCATGCCAGCTGCTGCCAAGACAGGATTCTGACCTCCTGCCAGGCAGTGTGTACTCCCAGGAGTCAGGAACAAAGGCTTGTGCAGGAAGTAGGTCACACCTCCCTCCTCCCAAGCAGGCTAGTGAAGTGGCACATCAAGGAAGTGCGCTTCAAAGACTCCATAGCCTCTGATATGCATTAGGGCTGACTCCCAGTGGAGGAAACAGCCCTCCTCCTGCCCCAGGCACAGTTTCACCCGGGCAGTCAGAAAATTAGCTATGCAGGGAGATGTAAACCCCCAGAAGGTTAGCCACATCTCCAGGGTGAGCAGCCTGGGCTCTACACCATAATTTGATTTCTGCCATTTTAGGAGTGGCTGAATAGATGGTTACTGGGTCAAAAAGGTGATCTACACTCCTGGATGCGGTCACCTCAGGGACAGACTATCTGCCGGGACTAGCTGCCCATTGGCTACTAGCTCCCACACTCCTTACTCCCCTAATTCTAGGATTTAAGGGAACCCCTGTTACTAGAACCTCAGATCTGAACAACTTGTATCAAGGAAGGACCAACCGAGTTGCTGGGAACAGGACTTTGCCCACAGTACCAAAGCTAAAGAGGGATACTTTGTCCTTGTGGCACAGACTTGCAACAGAGTGAACGGCCCACGTCCTTGGCTAAAACCCGGCTCCCCTGAAGATAAGGACCCCTTTGGAAGCCAGAAGCGCCTTCAGACTCCCCTAGACTAGTGGCACAAGTCCCCTGCAAACTGCAAGTAAAAACATTCACTGGAACCAAAGAATCACTGGCCATCGGGCCGTCCGTGGGATCACCCAAATCCAGGTGGTCCAGTTCATTGTGGGAGTTGTAGTCTTACCTGCCCAGAAATTTCATTTGGCAACCTCACTCCCCCAGACCCAGTGAAGTTCCAGTACCTTTTCGCTGTGCTTACTGCTGCCAAGGCTTGTTGGTCACCAATCCAGTAACTGACCCTCATACTTGACGCTGCATCTACAGGGAACACCATGCAACTTTCATGCGACATCAGCAGGTGTGTGTCTGTTGTGCTTTTGAACTGTTTCTTGCAGCACTGTATAAGCGGTAAAATAAGCAGCCTTGCAGCTCCTGTTCAGCACCAGGACAACTCTGCACCCAGACTCCACAGGCTAGGTGAAATTGATCTGACTATTGTGGCCTGATCCGGGGCCCACATGACTTTAACCCTGTAAGGGTTCCAAGTAACTCGACCTCCAAGTGACCGATTGTCACTAGTGGTTTTTCACATTAACCACAATGTTATCCTTTTTTCATGTATTATTATGCACTGATTCAATATTGCTTTAAAAGTCCATAACTATGGTTATATGTTTGCTATGCCATTAATTTTGATGTCTACATTAAGATGAAAATACATTCCATTTTTATAAATTGTGCATTACTTATCGTCCATGTTGGTACTCTGAATTGCTTAACACATGTTTCTCTAGTAAAACCTGACTGCTCGTTGCCACTCTACCAAGACTGAGCTAAGAATTTATTAGTGTGACTCCAAGGACCATCTTTGGGGTACTGTGATAGTATTACATGATGAGGTCTAACCCCCACACCACATAATGCTTCACTTTCCTACACACACCCACTAGACACTCTTTTTTATGCAAAGGGAAAGATAAACTGTTAAACTGAGTTGCATACTTAAAACAGTGAAAACAAGTGAGCTAACTACACTGGTGCTTAGTCCTATTAAGCCCACAGAGGGTAATACTAGGAATCATGGGATTAGCAAGAAAGAGTATGATTAAGGAAGGGAAGGGGTTGTATCACCCCACCGCTAAAGTGTAGCACTCTGCAACCCTTTATATCATATTCATTGAATTGTGCAGTATTTAGTTTTGATGTGAGATTAAAAAGAGTTTCTTGTTCAAAAAGATAATCACGGAACTGGACATTACCTTATTGTATCTTTTGGACAATTGTTGGGTCCTGAGCTCTTGCCTACCACACTAACTCCCTGAGAAGACTGTGACTGCTCACCCTTGCTACCCTGAGTGAAGTGTGAAAAGCATTGTACTTGGCCTAGTTTGCAGAGTCATAGACCAAGGACACCAGTGGCAAATAGTCCCCAAACACCACAGTTGGGGGTTGTGTAGATACTTTCTGCCCTGTGGGCCCCCAACTGGGGTCTGAAAGGCATCATTTCAGCTCTCAGAACTACTGTCCTTAATTAGCATGAAAAATTCAGGAGAGAAAACTGTTTTATCTCAAAGAATCATAAGAGATCAACATTTTAAAATGGTGAAGTCACCTTAACTGTAGAAACATTCCCTCAGATAAGTGTGACACCACCTATAAAATATTTACATTTTGACAAAAATGTGTTACACCCTTTTCATGGGCTTATTTGTGCTGAGCGTCAAAGTAGTCATTCAGTCCAGAGCCTTTCAACACCAAGCTCATGGTGAGCCTAATAAAAAAAAAGTCTGCATTTATATCAGGTGTACCTTTGAAGTATAAAATAACACTCCCAGGTAGGTATTGACAGTGGTGGAGCCAGAGTAACCAAATCTCCTTGCGCATGCCTCAATTTCATCCTAATTTTTCTAAACTGTGAGTTTTTCACATAGCACGATTAATACAATCTGATACTAGTGATCTTGGCCTCTCTCAGATTATCTGTCATGTGTTTAGAAAGGAAAGCCTGCATTTCTTGCTCACAAAGTGATAAATACTATATTCCTCTTCCTACAAAACACCTAATAGCCTGGAACTTAGGGGCATATTTATGAGGCCCTTGCGCCGCTGGAGAGTCACTTTTTGAGATGCTTTGGTGCTGCAAACTACAAAATCATGTTTATGAGATCACACAAAGGCACATTGCATGACTTTCAATGGCCTCATAGATATGGGGTAAAGCAAGGCAGTACAAATTGCTGTGTTGCCTTACTCTAGCTAGGGATGCATTCCATAGGCATTGCGGTGGGTGTTCCCACACAGCACCCATGGTTTCTGATGCTTCCTCAGATTTACAAAACCATGTAAATCTGGGGATGCCCAAAACCTTACGCTTCCCAAGGGAAGGCGCAATGAGGAGAAATTACTTTATTTCTCGTCATGTTTTCTGCTTTCCATGTGTTCTGCATTCTACAACACACATAGAAAGAGTAAAAAGCTTTCCAGGATTATTTTTGTGCCGGAAGATGCCGCCTCCTGCACAAAAACAATCCTACCGACAACACTGGCACCATTGCACCATGGTGTCAGTTCATGCTTGTTTCAGTTGCTTTTTGAACAATTACTTTCAGTTTGCCACTCTTCCTTCTAATTCATGAGGCACAAGTGTACTGATATGGGGTGTGCCCCATGTTCCTAATTGTTGCCTATCTTGTACCATTGCTTTTAAACCTAAGTGGAACATCTGGCATTAGTTTAAATATTTGGTTTTTGGTGAGACCAATAGACCTGCACAGACATGGCCAACAGCTATATGTAAATGATCGGGCAGTGGCTCCTGGCTATAACACTACTCAATGAAAAACACAACAAAAGGAGAGAAGGGTATGAAACCGTACGACCCTTCACAGATTCAAACCAATCACAAGCAAGAGTATGGTTGCAATTGGAAAAAAGAAAGGGGTGTACTGTATACCAGAACTATGGTCCAGTACAAGAATCCAGATTATGGAAGTGTCTCAAAAGATGTCTCCTTTTTAGGAAAAGTCATCCTTTATGGAAGAGGAAACTCACACACATAATAGTGTTGTGCTTCATCATCGGTATCCTCTCCTCACCCTGGTAGGGCAAAGCCACCAGGACAAACTCAATCTCCTCGAAAACTGTACCAGAAGGAGGGAGTTGTTAGGACAAAGCAAAAAAAGGAGGATCCAGATTGAATTAAAAATTCCTTAGTGTTCCTAGCTTATTACTTTTATTCAGCAGGACACTAGATATGATAAAAAGCCAAACATGGATGGGTATGTTGAGAGTAATGGCTCAATCCCATCTAATATCTGCCATCATGCTTCTGCCAATATCTATTAGCCTAAAGGGTCTAGGACATTCTTCAGGGCTTATGAATGCCTAAGACAAGATATTGTGACTCAATTGTTCACTAACATACAATGCTAAAAAGTGTGAGTTACCTTTGATGCAGTGGAAGCGTTGGGGGATTTTTGTCAGTTTACCTATCCACACCAATCACTATACCATAATCAGAAGCGTAACTCCAATGACGGGCCCATAAGTCATTGTCACACAGTTAGCAATATCAAAGGTCCTCCGATGAATCTTTGGTAGAGCTAAAAGGGACTAAATAATGAAAGACAGAATGCTATTTCTCCACAAGGACCTACTCGTGGAAACATTAGCTAAACATTTATCGTTATAAACATTGTCCAAATAACTCAGTAATAAGGACAAACACTATTCTTTTCTATTAGTTTTCTTGTTATTTTATAATATGAATGGTCAATCACAAATATGATACAACTAGAATGTCATAAATCAGTTCATAGAATACAGAATAGATTCACAATAGTCATCACAGATCATTCAATAAACATCAGAATATCAGGTATAGAGGAGTGAGAGAGAGAAACATCAGTGAAACAACAGCTCACTTACAAGATGAAGTACTAATGCACAGTGTGCAATTAGTTTGAAAGGCTAACCCCACGGCCGATAGGGTATAGCAAAGGCAGCACCACCAGCCGATGATATGCAAAGTCTCTAGGGTAGTCTCTTAGGAACAGCAGGATCTGCTAGCCAGAGAATCAGGAATCAGCACGGCATGCAGCATACCACGAACGCAGACAGGTCACCATTCTGTGAACGATCCGAGGAACTCTTTCCCACAGAAATCTTTATAGTACGCTACTTCCTTTCTTCAGCCAAAATGTTGCTTTCTCTCTCATCAGCAAGCCTCTCCATTGGTTATTTACGATGGTCCGACCGTCTTCTGACAGTGACTTTACTACTATTTTCCAAACACTCTTTTTCTAAAAATTGTACAGCTTCCAGGAGAGGAAGAAGGAAGAAGCTAGATATATTTGTATTACTAAATCTAGCAATAGTTACATTCATCATCTACAACCCTCGCCTAGACAGGAAAGAACTCTAAAGTTTTATTCAGAAATAGACTAAACATCTGCACTCTAAGGAAATATTTGAAACTTTTGGAGGACAGAAACTCTAAGGAAACACTTGATACATTCTGAGGGACGAGAGCACAGGAGCACGGAAGCACATCCCCTAACATTTCTTAAGGCCTATATTTATTTTAGCAAAACAGAGAATTATTTTCTAAAAGCCTACACTACTTTCACGAAGAATAAAAGCAGATCCTTTTGTTGTTTATTTTTCTGCAGTTAGGAAGACAGAATAACATTCAGTTAGCATTATTCTCATAATAAAATCAAACTATCGTGCCTTGTGCACATTTCACGTTGTACACTCTCATGTTATTGTTAATAATCCTGCACATTTTAGTAAAAAGCATGCATGTGGGTGGATTTCATCGAGCATATTTTATTCACAAAAATCGTGCTCCATCAATCCCCCATCTGATGGTATTCCAAACCATCACAATAACGCTTATCAGATTACTATCTGATAACATTAAACAGAATGCAGTGTCATTTGTTCGCATCTGTTTCAATCTAACATCTTCTAAATCCTTCATTACACTATAATAAACACCCTTTCGATCCTCCTTTTCTATTTCTTCTCTCTTCCTTTTTCTCGCTCTTCATTTTGCATCTTTTGTTTTATTCTTGCAGCATTTGTAAAGCACAAATACCATTAGTATGCCAAGTGAAACAGCAACTATAGGTGTTAGTATCCTCCCTAATAAGCTATTAGTAAATGTTGAAAACCAATTACCAATAGAAGAGAAACCCTACTCAGTTTCTCCCAAGCACCATCAACCTTCAGTTCCACCAAATCATCATGTAATTTGGTAATGTTGCTGATATATCCCTCTAGATATCAGGAATATATGTGCAACATTGTTGAATTTTCAGCATACTACAGACTCAGCCCTCTTTTGCCAATAATACATCTAAGGCAAGTCGATTTTGTATAACCGTGGTTCTCATAGCAAGCATTTCTGTGTCAACCATCAGGAATCCACCAGCAGTATCCGTTGATAAACGATCAACCACTGTAGATAATTTTCAAATCTTTTGTGAATTTAGAATCACCCCACCTTAAGGTATCAATACTCCCAAAAAATCTCCCACAATTTGTGCAGCACTCAAACTCCTTTTATTCTGTGTTAGTCCTTTTTCGTTGGTTCCATGTTTATTACCAACATGGTAAATCTTCGGAAAGACTATACCCATATAACAACACCCATACCAATGTGGTGGCAACCTGTAGTAGGCATTTTTCCCACACACATAATAAACTCCAGGGAATACAGGATCAGTACCACCTCTTAATCCCCAACCCCCTGTTATAAGAAAAGTATGTTCACACTCACTGGAACCAACAAAATGATTATTGTAATTAGTCTTTGCCTAAGTAAGCAAAGCTATGCGGACAATACAGAGTCATTGCAGCATAAGTCTCACCCTGTTTGTAATTACCTTCTTTATGTGCTCATGGCGGTTCTCTACTTTTCTGATCTGCAGCTCTTTGTTTGAAACTTCTACGTCTATCCTCTACTGTATTAATACATTCTATTTCCACACTATGTAACTTACAGGTTAGATTATTTTGATGTGCATATACTGTGTCTATTGTCTTAGTAGAATGGAAAAAATCACCCATATACTCTGCACTCCTAGCACTATACACTATGGGGCAGATCTACAAGAAACTAATGCAGCGCGGTGCCGCAAGTCGTTGTGCTGCGCCGCACTGCGTTAGTTTCGAAGCACAGGGATGCGACATATTTACAACAATATGTCGCATCTCTGTGCTTTCCCCAGCGCTGGCGCACAAACTGCTGCCATGCGCCGGCACAGGCACCCTTGCACCATGGTGCAAGGATGCCTGCGTCATGGGGAGATTGTTTTTGTGCAGGAAGGGGCACAAAAACAATCAATTGAGGTGGTTTCCTCTTCCAATGTGTGCTGTAGAATGCAGCACGCATTGAAAGAGGAAAAAAACGAGGAGAAATGAAAACATTTCTCCTCGTTGCACCTCGCTACGCCACCCCTAGGGTGGCATAGCATTCTGACGCATTTCCAGATTTACGATTTCTCGTAAATCTGGAAATGCATCAGTGGACATGGGTGTTGCGTGGGAACACCCACAGCAACACCCATGTCACGCCCCTAACACGCAAAGTGTTGCGTGAACTGGGGCGATATTTACAAGCACAGGTTAAGTCACGCAGGGTGACTTTACCTGTTCTTGTAAATATCACTTAGCAGGCTGCGCAAGGGGCTTATAAATCTGCCCCTATATTCATATTCTTTCTAATAGGAACTTCTGAGAAAACTAAGTCAAAATTTGAATAAAAATACTGAAACATCTCCTTAACATAAAACAAACTGGTTAGTACACTACACGAAATACCATATGTTAAGGGTAGGTGATGGTAAGTCACCCCTTCTGACACAGACGTAAGTAACTGCATGCACACATAACAATCTCTCACATCCATAGTATCCACATACTCGTACAAGAGTTTAGTAAAAACATTTATTGAGAAATCATTAATTGATTTATCCATGTGTAAAACACTACTAGTTAATTCTTTAATATTAGTCTCTGGATCTTCTTTCAGATCTCTTTTAGCATTAATTGTTACATGCTCATTATTATTAGTAACATTTACTGCATTAATAAACAAAAAATATGGTACTACAAATGTTAATACCAACCATACGAACATTGTTAACGTAACACATGCAAGACAAACATTAAACCATCTTTGCCTATACATGCCCTGATTTTGTTTACCAGTCTCAAATTTAGTTCTATCCATTTTAAAAATCAAAAATTAGTCAAAAATTTCAATAATAAACATTTTAATCAAAAATTAATAACTGAATTTTGCTAGACTAGTTTAGGTTATGCACCACACACCTTTTAGAGCCTTCAGCTCTCCTTCAGCTTTTCTTCTTTTGCTTCAGAACTTTTCAGAATTAATTTATTTAATAAATCTCCTCTCTCTTTTTCTGCACCCCTTTCAGAAAAACGGTTTATCTAGGGTGGCTTGTATGAGCAACTGCCTTTTGAACAGAATTTTTTTCCCAATCATTTAATGCAGTAGTCACCACATATGTCCATTCTGGTGCTCTGTATTGCCTATTTGGTACTTTAATTCTCTTTGGGCCCGATGTAGGTGGGCGATTAGCGACCGGTAACGCCGAAAATCGCAGATTATCAGCGTCACCGATTGCTAAAAAAGGATGTGAAATGTAGGAGCAGAAACACCGAATCGCAAAATAAGTAATCGCTAAAAATAACGGAAATCAATTAGCGATTCCTTATTTAGCGAAAATGTTACACCGACTCACCATTTAACGACTTGCTAAATAAAGAATCGTTCAAAAAAATCGCAAACCTATGTACATAAATTCGTTATTACCGAATCGGTAAGAAATCGCTAATTAAGAGTCGCACATTACCATGGACTCAAATCAGGTGGTAACCAGGTGCACAGCATATAAACAGCCCCAGAATGCATCAGCATGAACACAATGGCTGCCCTGTACATCATTGCAAGGCGTTAAGGATACAAGCTGCAGCACAAAGGATATGGAGACGACAGGAACGCGTCTACAGATTGCGCATCACCATATTCCAACTCACAGAGGCTGAAATCCATGAGAGGTACAGGCTACACCCGAACACTATCGTGGACCTGATACGGGGCCTGCGCCCATTCCTCGAGCACCAGACACCAAGGGCCCACGCAATACCTACTCATGTACAGGTACTCTGTTGCCTGCACCTCCTGGCATCTGGCAGTTACCAAGGGGTAATAGCTGCGGCAGGTGGAGTCTCACAGAGTTGCCTGTCGCGTTTTCTCAAAACATTCCTGGACGCCATGTTGCAAAGGATGCCACACTATATCCAATTCCCCAGCACACAGGCAGAACTGCAGAAGACCAAGATGGACTTTTACCAGAAGGCCCAGTTCCCACACGTCATAGGTTGCATTGACGGGACACATATACCAATCTGCCCCCTGCTGCGACTGAGTACATCTACCGCAATCGCAAATCCTCACATTCCATAAATGTACAGGTCATATGTGATGCCTCTTCCATCATCACCGACATAGTTGCCAAATTCCCAGGGAGCTCGCATGATTCGTATATATTCAGGAACAGTGGGATCTATACCCGTCTTGTTGCGGGTGAATTTGGAGAAGGCTACCTGCTAGGTAAATACATGTGACACCCCCTGAAGTATACACCTGTTGCTACGATTGTTGACTGTGAATAACCTTCTTTCTTCTCACACTTAGGTGACAGCGCCTATACGGTGCGTTCCTTCATCATGACTCCGTACCTGCACCCATCCACCCCAAGTGAAAGGCAATATAATGTTGCACATAGATCGACGCGCAACGTGGTTGAGCGAACATTTGGACTCCTCAAAAGCAGGTTCCGCTACCTCCACAAGAGTGGAGGTGCACGGCAGTACCAGCCCCTGGTCTGCTGCAAAATCATCGCTGCATGTGCCATGCTGCATAACCTTGCCACTAAGAGGGGGACACCTGGGGAAATTAGTGAATCTGAGGAGGAGGAAGGTACACAGCCACAGCACAGCGCTGCAGGCGGCGCAGCTGCAGCAGATGGGAGACAGAGACGGTCAGAGATCACACAATAGTATTTCTGAGTAAGCAATGAGACGAAGCCAGTTAATGCAATTGTGTCAGGGTGTTTAATTTACCTTACATCAGGCAATTGTACAGCACACCGTAACACCAATGATGTCCCCACAGTGCCCGATCAAGCACAACATGGCATAGTCACTCCCCCCTGATATATCACTAATCCCATCATTGTGTCCAATGGGTTACGTCACCCACCACACAATGGAATTTGCCTGCTGTGCTCATCTCCTGCGCCCACACGCACCACTGCTGCGTTCATCAGGCACACTGTCCTCACCAGTGCTGTGTACTGCGGCAGAACCATGCCTTACACTGCACCTCCTGTTCACTGGCAAGGGGGGGTTATGCTGCTGCGACTGGTTGCCTCCTCACTCTCCGCCCCCTCCCCTGTTCCGGTGGCAGCTATTTGCCTTGTCTGCAGCTCCTCTAAAGCACTGGTGACTGTTACCAGGCCCTGAGTGACCTCACGGCTGCACTTTGCCATTTCAAGTTGCGTGGCCACTGAGCGACGACTGAGCACATGGGTTGCATTGCACAGCCTGTTGACAGATGTTGTGTATGCTTCAAGTTTCTGCCTGTCCCTGCGCCTTGCAGCACGGTCACTCTCACTTCTGCTGCATAACAGCCTCACAGCATCCGACAACTCCTTCATGCCCTCTGCCACAGTATTATTGAGGCAGTATATGGCCTCCTTCATGCTATTCATGTTCCGGTTATTTGCCACCAGCTGACGCTGAATGCCTCTCATTGTCTTTCCCTGCAGGTGCTGCACTTTGAGCATCTGCCCCTCCAAGCCAGAGAAGACACTGGACTCCTCAGCGTCAGGACTCTGTGCCCTTTGTCGCCGTCTACGGGCACCTGTGTTGCCATCCTCCACGGGGGACTGTGTCACAGATGCCTGTCTGTCATCGCCCGGCATGGTCTGTTGTGCTCCCTGGCTGTCCTCCTCTGTGCCATCTATCTCCTGGAGGCTGGCCACTGTATACCTCCTTGATCGTGCTGGTGGTGGTGGTGGTGGGGATGTTGGTGTGGTGTCAGCAGGTGGTGAGACTTCCTCCTCAATTGTGGTTTCCTCCCTGGAATCCTCGCCTGTCTCCCCCTCTGCAGCCTGGGGCGATGTTCCGCCTGTGGATACAGAATGTACTATTACTCACTTGTCTGCCAGCATTTGTCTGCAAATAAATTTCATGACTGGCAATCTAGCTGTCTGGCCTCTGCTAGCTCATCTATTGATGTGTGTGACATGCCTGTGCTTTTTGCTGACTGACTGATTAGCTAATACTTGATAGGGACTACATCTCCCATGATGCATTGCTGATTTAATACAAAACATGTTCTGGGGTGTGATTCTTGCAGGGGGATTGGGGTTTGGGAGGGGAGACAGCATGCTGTGCATGCATCTTACCTTGTCTGTTGGATGCTGTTGCTGAGCTGTCCACGGCCCCGATGCCAATGATGCTCTCCGGCTGGAGGGTGGATTCAACCATTTCCTCTAGGGCAGTTGGAGCAGGCGCTGTTGATGTTCCCGCGCCTGTCTTCCTGGCTTGTTTCAGCCGTTCAGCCACCCTCTCCTTAGCACGTGCTCTCAGGTCATACCATCGCTTCTTCAGATCATCTATTGAGCGATGTGTGACGCCAATCGCATTGATCTGCTGCTGGATCCCCAGCCAAATCCTCCTTTTCTGTGCCTCTGGGACGTGCAGAGATTTCTTGCCAAAGAGCAGGTCGTGATCTTTGACGACATCCTCAATGAGGACCTCCAACTCCCTCTCACTGAACTTGTGCTTGCGCTTTCTTTCGCAAGCATCCTTCCCCTTCTCCTGTGTGGCCATGGTGCAGTGCCTCTGTGTTAGCTAGGTGGTCGCTGTGCTGCTCCTGTGCTCTTGCTCCTGCTCCCTGCCTCTCCAACAGCTCCAGGATCAGTGCAACTGCATGGGTGTGGCCACTTCCTGGTTGTGATGTCATCAGGAGGCACAGGATTGGCTGATTCATGAATAGCGAATTTTCAATATCCCCGATTCGATTCCGAATCGGTAATACCGATTCGGTAACGGGGATTCGGTAAGTAAAATAGCGATTTTTACCGATTCGGTATTTTTTCCGAATTATTACCTACATCTGAAATAGCGAGTTCTTAATTGCGAATCGGTAATATTCGCAAATAAGGACTCGGTATTTTGATTTTACCTACATAGGGCCCTTTGTTCTTCTCACTTGTTCTTCTTCTTCTGTTTCACTTTGTTCAGATTGGCTAGATATTTCAATCACTGTTTCTGGAATCTTTTTATTCTCAGAGTATTTTACTCTTTTTACTCCTTTTTGCCACTTGTCTCCTTTCTTTATTCTTTTTCGATTTTCATTTTCAATGTCATTTGCAATTGATTCAGCCTTTTCTTCTGGTGGATCCCTTTTTCTTCTTTTTTCTTTACTGGTGCTTATAGGGATCACTTCATTTTCAACAGTAACAACCACAGCATCATTTTCTCTAGTCCCAGTAACTTGTGCCCACTCTACTTGATTCTCAACTCGCCTTGGAACATTTCTTTGTTCTTGTCGTTCTTCTTCTTCTGCAAGCTCTTCACTTTCAAGTGGATTTGGGACTCTTCTGGTGTGACTTGCGTGGATCCAGTTTGGCAAACCTCCACACTTAACTGCAGTCATTGTCACCAGTATCACTTTATAGGGACCATGCCATTGTGGCTCTAGGCAAGACTTCCTTACATGCTTTTTCACAAGCACCCAGTCCCCAGGACACAGAACATGTCCTTGTTTTTGCTGTGTTGTTGTTGCAACTTCTCCAACTTGGTAAGACACAGAACGTACCACATCAGCCAATCCTTTGCAATAATCCAGTACCAAATCATCAGTAATGTTCATTAGTTGATTTGCTGGGACTGTCGGCTCTCATAGCCCTGCCCATCACAATTTCATGTGAGTACAGTCCTGTTCTTTTGTCAGGGATACTTCTCAAGCTCATCAACACCAATGGCAATGCATCAGGCCATTTCAGTGTCGTGGATGCACAAACTTTAGCCAATCTAGATTTTATTGTGCCATTCATCTGCTCAACAACACCTGAAGCCTCAGGTCTGTAGGCACAGTGCAGCTTCTGCTCAATTTGTAATGTTGCACAAATCATCTGAATTGTTTCATTTTTAAAATGAGTTCCTCTATCTGATTCCAAAGAGACTGGAAAACCGAATCTAGGAATTATCTCTCCAAGAAGCAATTTAGCAACTATTAGGCTGTCATTACGTCTTGTTGGATATGCTTCAACCCAACGAGAAACAGACAAACAACCACAAGAACATATTTTAGTCCCTGGCAAGGAGGCATCTCAATGAAGTCAATTTGCATCCTTGTAAATGGACCTGCAGCTTTTCCAAAGCGTCCCATGCTAACCACTGTTTTCCTCCCTGCATTCTGCTGTTGGCATATAGAACATCTTTGACAGAGACTTTCTGCAATAACCCTGAATCTTGGATTAAACCATGCTTGATGAAACAATCTAATCATTGCATCTCTACCTATGTGTCTCGGACCATGGTAGACCCTTGCCATCTGTGATAACAGACTATATGGCAGTACTGGTCTTCCGTCCGTATAAATCCACACTTCATTATCTGATCTGCGTGTACATCCGGATTTGATTCACCCATTTTTCTCTGAATCACTTGCTTCTTCCTGTAATTCTCTCACCTCTTCCCAAGTTTCAACAGATGAGAACATCAATCTGCATTCTGTTTGGCCAATCTGATCAGTTTGTTGGTCCATGTTAATCGAATATGTATTCAAAGCACAAAATCGTGCAATTTCGTCAGCATATCTATTGCCTAGTCTGACATATTCACAACCAGAACGATGTGCTGAACATTTCACCACTTCAATTTGTGCCGGAAATTGTAGTGCCATCAGTAGATCTTTTACATACTCTCTGTTTCTGATTGGTGAACCCAAATAGGTCAAATATCCACGTTGGGACTAGGGGTGGGCGGTAAATTCTGTTCCGCTCGCGGAATTTGTGGAATTTTGGTAATTCCGCGTTCCGCGGAGAACACGGAATTACCGAAAATTCCGTGATCCGCGGCGTAGCAGAATTTTTTCCTTGTTCGCGCTTTAAAAATGCGTGTTTGCGCGCGCGGTAGCGACTTACCGGGATCCCTGCGTTCGCCGATGAGTTTTCCTATCCGTTCGCGTGCGCCGCGAGAGTGCGCGATTGCGAACACGTCATTCGGACGCGCCACCGGACATCCGCGTTTGCGAACAGGAAACACGCATCGTGAGCGGGTGGGACAAGTGAAACAAGATGGCCACGCCATTTGGCGACCGGATGGGTAAGTTCGCAAGATATTTCCCCCCGAGCACGCAAACAGCGTCCCCGAACACGAAAAACCCATCGCGAACGGGCGGAACAAGCAATTCCGCATGCTCGTGGAACTGTGCGAAGCTCGCGGAGATTTTTTACCATTTCGCGGAACTTTGCGGAACGCAACTCCGCAAATTCCGCCCACCCCTAGTTGGGACCACAACTGCCCAAAATCATGGACCACCCCGAAGCCATACTGGCTATCAGTGTATATTGTCACTCTCAATTGCCTCGCTAAGCAACATGCTCTAGCAAGAGCCACTAGCTCAGCCACTTGTGCAGAACTCATTCCTTTCAACCATGATGCTTCAATCACATTTGCCATGGTGCAGATTGTATATTCAGCTCGCAAACATCCTTCTGAATCTCTCAAACATGATCCATCCACACAAAATACAACATCAGACTCAGTCAATGGAGTATCTTTGATATCAGGTCTTGGTTTGGTACACAACTCAGTCACATCCAGACAATCATGATCAACTTCATCCATGACCACTTCACAGTCTGGTGTTGGTAACAATGTAGTTGGATTCAAAGTCGTACATCTTGCTACTATCACATTCTCAGCTCCCAATATCACTTGTTCATATTTTGTTAACCGACTGCTTGTAAGATGCTGTGTGCGAGTTCGAGTTAACAAAATCTCAACTGAATGTGGCACATACACTTTCAAAGCATGTCCCATTACAATCGACTCACTCTGCTCAAGACTCACACAAGTAGCAGCAACTGCTTTTAGACATCCTGGTAATGCTGCAGCCACTGGATCCAATGTGGCAGAAAAATATGCCACTGGCCTTCGTGCTGTTCCGTGAGTTTGTGTTAGAACTGACAGTGCGCAACCATCACGTTCATTACAGAACAATTCAAACTCTTTGTCAAAATCTGGTATTTCTAATGCTGGTGCTCGACATAAACTGTCTTGCAATTCCAGAAATGTTTTCATGCCTTCCACATCAAGATGTATTGGATCTGTTACATCTTTGTGTGTCAATCTCTGTAATGGCTTGGCAATCAGTGAAAAATTCATAATCCACTGCCTGCAATATCCAACCATTCCCGAAAACATTCGAACTTCTTTCTGTGTTTTTGGCGGATTCATTCGCATAATAGCATTGATCTGATCTTGAAAGACTTTCTGAATTCCCTTTTCAATCACATGACCTAGATAAAGAACTTCTTTCTAACAGAATTGCAATTTTGCCAGTGACACTTTATGCCTACCTACTGCCAAATGGTTCAGTAGAGCAATTGTATCTGTCACACAGTCTTCTCTCGTTTTCGATGCCACCAAAAGGTCATCGATATATTGGACCAGATCTGAGTCTCTAGGCATTACCAATGACTCCAGACATTTATTTGATATCTGATTGAAGATTGACAGGCTCTCCGTGTACCCTTGAGGAACTCGGCACCATGCCAAAACACGGTTCCCGAACCGGAAGGCAAATAAATATTGGCTATCCGGATGTAAGGGTATCGAGAAAAATGCTTGACACAGATCGTTTACTGTAAACCACTCTGCATCACATGGGATTTGATATAGGATCACAGCTGGGTTTGGTACAATTCGAGAACAAGGTATAACAATTTGGTTTACCTTTTTCAGGTCCTGTACGATCCTATATTTCCCATTCGGTTTGCTAATTCCCATTATAGTTGAATTGCATGGACTTCCAAGGATTTCTTTAATTATTCCTTGCTCAATTAGCATATCAATCACATGTGTCACTCCTGCAATTGTCTCAGGTCTCATTTTATACTGTCGTATTCTTGGAAATTCAGCATCAGGCTTTACTGTTATTTGAATTGGTGCAACTCCTTTCATTAATCCGATATCTTTCCCTGTAAAATCCCACACTTCAGACAACACTGTCTCTCTCAACTCAACAGGCAAATCATTCACTGTAAGCAGTGGATACAACTCATTCACTTCTGTTCCCTGCCTTGACATTTTGAAGATCACGTCTTCATCTTTTGGATGAAATGCTATTCCATCTGGGGTACAGTAAATGGAACAGTTCATCTTACACAACAAGTACCTTCCTAACAAATTAACTGGACTTGTGTCACACACAACAAATTTGTGTAATTTTTGGAAATTACCAATTTGAACTTTCATCGGTCTTGTTACTGGCATTTTAATTAACTTATTTGAGACTCCTACAACTTGGATACTTTCTCCCAAGAGGGGCAGGTTTGGAATTTCCACAGTTCTCACAGTGGAACGGGTGGCACTAGTATCTACGAGGAATGTAATGGCATTACCATCAACCTCGCCATCCACATAGGGACCTGACTGATCTACCTCTAGAGATGCGCCAAGAACGCAGTCTTCCTCCCCCCTCAGGCACCGTCATTGTGATGTATCTGAATCATTCTCTTCGGTCTGCATTATGTAGTGTGAAGCCACCTGCACATTTGAATTCATTTGACCATTATTATGAGAACCCACATTCGCATTGTATCTTTGCATTTGACCATTCACTTCCTGATTTGGCATAGGAGCTTGTGGTATTTGTAAACCCTGTCCTCTATTTGTCACCTGCATTTGTGGACTTTGATTATGCATCTGATTCATCTGTGCTCTATTCATTTGAATCTGATTCGTCTGCACTTGATAATCCTGATTCTGCACCTGATAACTTTGATTCTGCATTTGCATTTGGTCACCATTTCCTCCCTGACCTGTATTATTTAACAGACTCTTACACTTGCATCGCCAATGTACAAATTTTCCGCAATTATAACAAGGAAACCTCTTTTTTCAATTCCTCTTTATCTCTGAAATTACCTCTACCTCTCCCTTGACCCATCGGGATCATTTGCGTCACAGTATTGCCATTTGCAACTACACCTTTCATCCAAGTAGTGTTCTGACCATTATTCTGAAAATAGTCGGGCGAATCAACACTCAAGTATCCCCCTTTCTTTGCTTCTTTCATCTGAGCCAACATTCATTTCTCTTTTAATTTCTTGTGTCTCATTTCTATGTCATCTCCACAATACTTTGCATAACGAAGTATTTCGTCAACTGATTTACTCTGCCAACAAATCAAATGCTGCTGAATCATAGCACTTATCTCAGGTCTCAATCCTTACACAAACCTATACACAAAGTGTCCCACAGCTTTCTCTGTGATATTTTCTATACCACTGTTGTTTAAATACTTGAAGAAGCCTCTCGTAATATGCATGCACTGATTCTTTTAATTCTTGAGTAGTTCTGTCTATTTTCAACCAACCTCTTCCGAAGGTGCTACTGTTTTTGAATCTCTTGGATATTCTTTTTTCGGCCAATCGACAGCAATTTTACACTCAATCCACCAATCCGCTGGAACTACAATATCAAAAAGACCTTCCAAATCAACCCACAAAACCTTTGAAACCTTCACAAATCTTTCCACTTGTCTGTACCACTCAACAGGTTTTTCTCTTAACCTAGGGAATTCATTCGTAAATGCCAATATGTCCTGTCTTGACCAAGGAACGTGCACAAAACCACCTCCTGGTACATCTCTCATTGGGTATGCCGTAACCACATCCTCTGGACTCTTTTTCTGCTTCTTTTACAGGGTACAATGGCATAGCAGCTTTTGCTGAGACACTCACTTCATCCTTCTTTTTTGCCCATCTTCCTTTCCATCTATCTAACTCTCCCCAACGTCTTAATGTGGAAATCAATTCTTTAATCTGTAATCTTCTCCCTGATACATTCAAATTCTCTAAATCTTTGTCTGTGAAATCCAATCTATATGTCTTTTGTAAAGCTTTAGATTTTTCAATATAGACTCCATACATTTGTGCAACTTCAGCAAAAGTCTCATGCAAACTTCTCACTTTTCTCGTAATGTTTTTACACAAAAATAACAACTCATCTTCTTGATATTTACTTAATCTTTCTGGACTAATTGTACCTGCAATCATCTCCTCCAAATCTCCTTTCAATTTATTCACATCTATGTATGCATTATTATTTTGACCACTACAACCAGGAGCTATCTCTCTAATCCAATCATCTAATTCTTCTGGTGATGGACCCAATGATGTCTGTACATTTTCACTCGCATCACTCCTTAACCTATTGGGTGTCTGTGTATTCATTCTCCTTTCTACTTGCATCAATCTCTTAGGGTCAAGATATATGACTCGTTTTGGTGTCTCATTCTTCTCTGAAACATCAATCAATTGTTCCACTTGTTCTGTCACTACATTCAGATTCTTACCACTATTTTCATTCGTTCTTACTCTATCTCTATTGTCTATGTGATAATATTCATTACTCTTTCCTGGAACTGTTAAAGCATGTACTCGAGTAAGTCCTTGCTCATTATACATTGGAACTATGGGACCAATTGTCACTGGAACTGACAAACCATCTGGGTTCATTATTGATTTCATTCTCACCACTTCTTCTCTATTCACATTTTGAATCTGACTCACAACTTCAGGTGATCTATTTATTGGCTCTTCAATCTGAATTAAAGGAGCACTTGATGAAATGCTTGATCACTTACACTCGTATTTATATCAATCTGATCTTCCTGATATAGTGGAGGTCTGTTCATTAATAATTATTTCAGAAAATTCTCATCAAACTCATCTGTACTATTATTCATATTAACATCCTTCTCTCGCGGTTCAATGTTTTTCTTATTCATTTCTCCTTCAGTCGTCTCAATTTCTCTAACTGGAAACATCCTAGTTCCTTCCACAGTATTTCTTCTCCACAATTTATTTCAAGCATCCCATTTTGCTTCAGGATATCTACTCACTGTATTCTTGTATCTATTCTGTTGTCTGTCCCTTTTTCTTTCATTTGCTTTGTAATCCCATTCTTCAAGAGCTTCGCATAGCATAGGTCTTGGATTTGGACTCAAATTGTTCATTCGTCACCTTACATTTTCTAGAATCTTGGTATTGAAAGTACCATTTGCTGGAAATGCCAAATTACCATCTTGTTCTGTATATTTCATCCAATTCTCTAACCAGGTACAAGTATGCTATCCCCTTTCTATCGCCATAAATGATGCAGGCGTACCTTTGGGAGCTATAGAAACTCCTTCTCTAATCACTATTGGCTGATCTTTGCTAAACAATGTTTTCAACAATTTAAATATCTTCATGTTCTCTTTTTAGTTCTGTAAAGTTCGTATTAGTAAATAAGTCTACAAACTCCCTTCCGTGTTATGTTTCTCTGCTTCCAATCAAAGTTATTTACGTTATCCAATCTCAGCGCGGCTCACACTAACTAACCTATAGCAGCGCTGCACTTTTGGTGACGTGTACTCACCACTGACCAATACCGGCGCTGCCTTTTGTTACGTCAGTTTCACTCCTTCTACTGACCCTCCCTTTACAAAATCAGCGTAAATGTCTTTAAAGTCTTAAACAAACAATAACAAGCTACATAAACACAGCTTGTCTGCTCCACTAAAAGAAATTCGAAAGTATTTTCATGTATTTCTACACTCCAGCACAACCTCGACCAGCGCGATTATGCTCTCTTACAAGTGGAACATTCTCGGGACTTCCCTAGTTGCGCCTCTGAAGTGACCCAAATAAACCTCCGCTACTTCATTCAACAATATATATATATATGTGAACAAGGGTACTTTGTGCTTGAAACGCGTCGCAAGGGTGAGAGGAATAAAAGATCTTACCTGCTACTGAATCTGGGTCCGTCTCTCTCTCTGCTCGCCTGCTTGTCAGCGTGGAGGTGCGGGGAGTGTTTGCTGTGAAATATATATATATATATATATATCCGAACAACCCCCTGCTCCACATGGAAGAGAACACGCACACGAGGAATGCTTATATGTGTATGCGCCTCTGAAGTGACCCAAATAAACCTCCGCTACTTCATTCAACAATATATATATTCACTGAAAAAACCATAGGTTTCAGACACGTTATAGTTAGAAATTAGCATTTAAAAAACCTTTGAAATTCACTGAAAAAACCATAGGTTTTAGGGAAAGTTATAGTTAGTTGGACATTGCACTCGTACAAAACCCGTGAAATTCCCCCGTTATGGTTAGTTCAGCTAACTATAACTCGCGCCTCCGCAATGCACTGCTGATGACGTCACATATTACATCACTCATGACATGGTCAGTGACATCACTGATGACATCACTGATGACATCTCAAATGACATTACTGATGACATCATCCAGTGACTGTGTGTTTCTGTAAAGTTTAAATATGTTTAATATATATAGGGAAAGGCGTATTGAAGAATGAGTGGGTGTATAAGTGTCTGAATGTATGATTTAGTAGGTGCGTGACTGACTCTAAGTGAGTGCTTAAACGTATCTTACTGAATGCATGGGTTAGTGACTAAACTGTGTGAATGTCTGTATCCGTCTGTCTGTTGCTGTGTAAGCGGCTGCATGGGTTTGTGAATAGCTACATGAGTGTCTATATGAGTTATTGATTGGTTGTCTGAGTATCTGTATGTGTGCCTGAGTGTTTGTGTGGGTGGGGTGTGTGTGACTCTGTGCATAGATGTGTGAGTGGGTGATTCACTGGGTGCATGGTTTCAAGAGTGCATCTGTGATGGACTGTATGGGTGGATGAGTGTGTGTATGGGTGTGTTAGTGAGTGAATGTATATCTCAGTGGTACATGTGTGAGTAACTACATATGTGAAAGGCAGTATATATGTGTGTTGGAGTATATAAATGGCTATAAGTGAGAGTGTGTGATTGTGAGAGTGGCTGTATGGATGAGTGTGTACTTGTATCAGTGATTGTATAAGAGCGTAAGAATGTGCTAGTATTTGTATGAGTAAGTGAGCTGGTGTGTGTATAACTGTATAGGTGAGTAAATGGCAGTGTGATTAATTATTTGCATGACTGACTAGGTGTGTGAGTACCTCTATGGATGAGTGGCAGTGTGTGAGTGTCTATGTAGGTGTATGAGTGCATAAGATAGTCCTTACTGAGTGACCGTAAGTATGAGTGACTGTACGGGTGAGTGAGTGGATGTGTGTTTAGACCTAAGAATCAGTGAGTGGGTATGTAGTTATTGGTGTTGGAGTGTCTATGGTTTTGAGAATGGCAGTCTGCAATTTAGAGTGGGTGTATCAAAAGTTATATTAGGGTGTGAGAAGATGCATCAAATTATCACATGGATGATGTCATCAGTGATGTCATCAGTGATGTCATTTGAGATGTCATCAGTGATGTCATCAGTGATGTCACTGACCATGTCATGAGTGATGTAATATGTGATGTCATCAGCAGTGCATTGCGGGCGCGAGTTATAGTTAGCTGAACTAACTATAACGGGGGAATTTCTATGGTTTTGTACGAGTGAAATGTCCAACTAACTATAACTGTCTCTAAAACCTATGGTTTTTTCAGTGAATTTCAAAGGTTTTTTAAATGCTAATTTCTAACTATAACGTGTCTGAAACCTATGGTTTTTTCAGTGAATTTCAAAGGTTTTTAAATGCTAATTTCTAACTATAACGTGCCTGAAACCTATGGTTTTTTAAGTGAATTTCAAAGGTTTTTTAAATGCTAATTTCTAACTATAACGTGCCTGAAACCTATGGTTTTTTAAGTGAATTTCAAAGGTTTTTTAAATGCTAGTTTCTAACTATGCCTACAGAGGTAGGACATGTGAAGAAAGAAGAAAAACGCACAGAAAGAAGCAAAAGAAATGCAGAAAGAAGCAACAGAAGTCCACAAAGACGAAGAAAAGTGCAGGAAGAAGCAAAAGATGTGCAGAAAGAACAAACAGAGGAGCAGAAAGAGGCCTTGTTGCAAAATCATCCTGTGCCCACAACTTTTTCAGACGTGTACTGGTGGTAACTGACTCTGACTAACCAGAGTCAGTGCTATGCTAAAAGACACTTAGAATACAGTGAAAACACCTACATACACTAGGGAACACTATGCGTTGGGGTACCCCTGTGATTAGCATGACCTCCTCTGTAAGTCCCTAGTACATAATAGGGCAGGGGGATTAAAACTATCTCTTAAAACGCGCTACAGGGCGCGTTTGCACAGTGGTGAAGAGAGGGGTGGCCTGAGGTGACATGTGTGCAAACGCGCCCCATGGCGCGTTTTAAGTTGCGGGATTAAGTCCCCTTGAATCCTGAGGGTCCCTGGGGCCCAACTAGCCCCCCAGGTACCTACAGTTAGGACCACAGAGCTGAGTTGCAGAGAGGCGTTCCGAGGCCACGCACCTTTTTTCACCTCTCTGCAACGCAACTCTGTTGTACTTACTGAAGGTACCTGGTGGGCTAGTTGGCCCCCAGGGTCCCTCAGGATTCAAGGGGAAGTAATTCCCCAACTTAAAACGCACCACAGGGCATGTTTGCGCACATGTCACCTGAGGCCCCGCCTCCTCCCTTCACCACTGTGCAAACGCGCCCCGTGGCGCGTTTTAAGTTGGGGGATTAGGTCACCTTGAATCCTGAGGGTCCCTGGGGCCCAACTAGCCCACCAGGTACTTCCAGTAAGCACCACAGGCCTGCGTTGCAACGCCTGTAACAAATTGGGCAGTTGTGTTTAGGTAGTGAAAGGGGTCGTGCTGGGGGTAGTGTTTTAGGGTTTAGGGTAGTGCAGTGTAGGGGGTCATGCTGGGGGTAGATTTAGGGTTTAGGGTAGTGCAGTGGTGTTTGGGTAGTGTAGGGAGTCGTGCTGGGGGGAGTGTTTTAGGGTTTAGGGTAGTGCAGTGGTGTTTGGGTAGTGTAGGGGGTCGTGCTGGGGGTAGTGTTTTAGGGTTTAGGGTAGTGCAGTGGTGTTTGGGTAGTGCAGGGGGTCGTGCTGGGGGTAGTGGTTTAGGGTTTAGGGTAGTGCAGTGGTGTAGTGTAGGGGGTACTGCTGGGGGTAGTGTTTTAGGGTTTAGGGTAGTGCAATGGTGTTTGGGTAGTGTAGGGGTACTGCTGGGGGTAGTGTTTTAGGGTTTAGGGTAGTGCAGTGGTGTTTGGGTAGTGTAGGGGGTACTGCTGGGGGTAGTGTTTTAGGGTTTAGGGTAGTGCAGTGGTGTTTGGGTAGTGTAGGGGTTCGTGCTGGGGGTAGTTTTTTAGGGTTTAGGGTAGTGCAGTGGTGTTTGTGTAGTGTAGGGGGTAGTGTTTTAGGGTTTAGGGTAGTGCAGTGGTGTTTGTGTAGTGTAGGGGGTCGTGCTGGGGGTAGTGTTTCAGGGTTTAGGGTAGTGCAGTGGTGTTTGTGTAGTGTAGGAGGTCGTGTTTTAGGGTTTAGGGTAGTGCAGTGGTCTTTGGGTAGTGTAGGGAGTCGTGCGGGGGTAGTGTTTTAGGGTTTAGGACAGTACAGTGGTGTTCGGGCACTGTAGGGGGTCGTGCTGCGGGTGGTGTTTCAGGGTTTAGGGCAGTGCAGTGGTGTTCGGGCAGTGTAGGGGGTCATGCAGGGGGTGGTGTTTCAGGGTTTAGGGCAGTGCAGTGGTGTTCAGGCAGTGTAGGGGGTCGTGCAGGGGGTGGTGTTTCAGGGTTTAGGGCAGTGGTGTTCGGGCAGTGTAGGGGGTCGTGCTGGGGGTGGTGTTTCAGGGTTTGGGGCAGTGCAGTGGTGTTCGGGCAGTGTAGGGGGTCGTGCTGGGGGTAGTGTTTTAGGGTTTTTGGCAGTGCAGTGGTGTTCGGGCAGTGTAGGGGGTCGTGCGGGGTGGTGTTTCAGGGTTTAGGGCAGTGCAGTGTTGTTCGGGCAGTGTAGGGGGTCGTGCAGGGTTGTGGTGTTTCAGGGTTAGGGCAGTGCAGTGGTGTTCGGGCAGTGTAGGGGGTCGTGCTGGGGGTGGTGTTTCAGGGTTTAGGGCAGGGCAGTGGTGTTCGGGCAGTGTAGGGGGTGGTGCAGGGGGTGGTGTTTCAGGGTTTAGGGCAGTGCAGTGGTGTTTGGGCAGTGTAGGGGTGGTGCAGGGGTGGTGTTTCAGGGTTTAGGGCAGTACAGTGGAGTTCGGGCAGTGTAGGGGGTCGTGCTGGGGCTGGTGTTTCAGGGTTTAGGGCAGTGCAGTGGTCTTCGGGCAGTGTAGGGGGTCGTGCTGGTGTTTCAGGGTTTAGGGCAGTGCAGTGGTGTTCGGGCAGTGTAGGTGGTCGTGCTGGGGTTGGTGTTTCAGGGTTTAGGGCAGTGCAGTGGTGTTTGGGCAGTGTAGGGGGTCGTGCTGGGGCTGGTGTTTCAGTGTTTAGGGCAGTGCAGTGGTGTTCAGGCAGTGTAGGGGGTCGTGCTGGGGCTGGTGTTTCAGGGTTTAGGGCAGTGCAGTGGTTTTTGGTCAGTGTAGGCGGTCGTGCTGGGGCTGGTGATTCAGGGTTTAGGGCAGTGCAGTGGTGTTCGGGCAGTGTACGGGGTCGTGCTGGGGCTGGTGTTTCAGGGTTTAGGGCAGTGCAGTGGTGTTTGGGCAGTGTAGGGGGTCATGCTGGGGGTGGTGTTTCAGGGTTTAGGGCAGTGCAGTGGTGTTCGGGCAGTGTAGGGGGTCTTGCTGGGGGTGGTGTTTCAGGGTTTAGGGCAGTGGTGTTCGGGCAGTGTTGGGGGTCTTGATGGGGGTAGTGTTTCAGGGTTTAGGGCAGTGCAGTGGTGTTCGTGCAGTATAGGGGGTCGTGCTGGGGGTGGTGTTTCAGTGTTTAGGGCAGTGCAGTAGTGTTCGGGCAGTGTAGGGGGTGGTGCAGGGGGTGGTGTTTCAGGGTTTAGGGCAGTGCAGTGGTGTTCGGGCAGTGTAGGGGGTCGTGCTGGGGGTGATGTTTCAGGGTTTAGGGTAGTGCACTGGTGTTCGGGCAGTGTAGGGGGTCGTGCAGGGGGTGGTGTTTCAGGGTTTAGGGCAGTGCAGTGGTGTTCGGGCAGTGTAGGGGGTCGTGCTGGGGCTGGTGTTTCAGGGTTTAGGGCAGTGCAGTGGTGTTCAGGCAGTGTAGGGGGTCTTGCTGGGGGTGGTGTTTCAGGGTTTAGGGCAGTGGTGTTCGGGCAGTGTAGGGGGTCTTGCTGGGGGTGATGTTTCAGGGTTTAGGGCAGTGCAGTGGTGTTCGGGCGGTGTAGGGGGTCTTGCTGGGGGTAGTGTTTCAGGGTTTAGGGCAGTGCAGTGGTGCTCGTGCAGTGTAGGGGGTCGTGCTGGGGATGGTGTTTCAGGGTTTAGGGCAGTGCAGGAGTGTTTGGGCAGTGTAGGGGGTCATGCTGGGGTGGTGTTTCAGAGTTTAGGGCAGTGCAGTGGTGTTCAGGCAGTGTAGGGGGTAGTGCACGGGGTGGTGTTTCAGGGTTTAGGGCAGTGCAGTGGTGTTCGGGCAGTGTAGGGGGTCATGCTGGGGCTGGTGTTTCAGGGTTTAGGGCAGTTCAGTGGTGTTCGGGCAGTGTTGGGGGTCGTGCTGGGGGTGGTGTTTCACGGTTTAGGGCAGTGCAGTGGTGTTTGGGCAGTGTAGGCGGTCATGCTGGGGCTGGTGTTTCAGGGTTTAGGGCAGTGCAGTGGTGTTCGGGCAGTGTAGGGGGTCGTGCTGGGGCTGGTGTTTCAGGGTTTAGGGCAGTGCAGTGGTGTTCGGGCAGTGTAGGGGTCGTGCTGGGGCTGGTGTTTCAGGGTTTAGGGCAGAGGAGTGGTGTTCGGGCAGTGTAGGGGGTCGTGCTGGGGCTGGTGTTTCAGGGTTTTGGGCAGAGCAGTGGTGTCCGGGCAGTGTAGGGGGTCATGCTGGAGGTGGTGTTTCAGGGTTTAGGGCAGTGCAGTGGTGTTCGGGCAGTGTAGGGGGTCGTGCTGGGGGTGGTGTTTCAGGGTTTAGGGCAGTGGTGTTCGGGCAGTATAGGGGGTCTTGCTGGGGGTGATGTTTCAGGGTTTAGGGCAGTGCAGTGGTGTTCGGGCAGTGTAGGGGGTCGTGCTGGGGGTGGTGTTTCAGGGTTTAGGACAGTGCAGTGGTGTTCGGGCAGTGTAGGGGGTCGTGCTGGGGGTGGTGTTTCAGGGTTTAGGACAGTGCAGTGGTGTTCGGGCAGTGTAGGGGGTCATGCAGGGGCTGGTGTTTCAGGGTATAGGGCAGTGCAGTGGTGTTCGTGCAATGTAGGGGGTCGTGCTGGGGGTAGTGTTTTAGGGTTTAGGGTAGTGCAGTGGTGCTTGTGTAGTGTATGGGGTTGTGCTGGGGGTAGTGTTTTAGGGTTTAGGGTAGTGCAGTGATGTTTGTGTAGTGTAGGCGGTCATGTTTTAGGGTAGTGCAGTGGTGTTTGGGTAGTGTAGGGGGTCGTGCTGGGGGTAGTGTTTTAGGATTTAGGTTAGTGCAGTGGTGTTTGGGTAGTGTAGGGGGTCGTACTGTGGGTAGTGTTTTAGGGTTTAGGGTAGTGCAGTGGTGTTTGTGTAGTGTAGGGGGTCGCGCTGGGGGTAGTGTTTTAGGGTTTAGGGTTGTGCAGTGGTGCTTGTGTAGTGTAGGGGTCATATTTTAGGGTAGTGCAGTGGTGTTTGTGTAGTGTAGGGGGTCATGATGGGGGTAGTGTTTTAGGGTTTAGGATAGTGCAGTGGTGCTTGTGTAGTGTAGGGGGTCATGCTGGGGGTAGTGTTTTAGGATTTAGGGTAGTGCAGTGGTATTTTTGTAGTGTAGGGGGTCATGTTTTAAGATGCAACGCTCCAATACCTGACCAGTCTGCACTACATAAAACTGCAAAAAAACTGAAAATAAAAAGTGTTTTGCACACTTTTGTCATTGGGCTATATGTGGGCTACATCTGGGTAATATTTGTGCTACATTTGGGCTCTTTTTTCTCTGGTGGCCATCTTGGAAGACTTCTTTGTTATGAAGTTTCCTAATTTCCTCATTTACTGCAGTCTCCTCAGTAGGAAATGCTTTCAGTTTTTTACTTTGATTCCATCAAGAAGGCATTCAGATGTGTCTCACATTTGCCATAAATTCAGAATGTTAGCACTCTAGTTGCTCATTAGATCACTGTAGTAAAGCTACTGCTCACCAGGGAGTTAACTGGAAGTCTGCTGCTGGTATTGAAAGTGATTGTTTCAGTCTGCATGTCAGAATTTTCTAATGAAATAGAAGAGGATTTGAGATCTCACTTAAAACATGCCCTAATTTTTCTTTCTGCAGCACTAACCATAATTTCTATTTCAAAAAGAACCCCTCATGTTGTTCCTTTTTAAATTAAATGTTTTAAGTGTTACCGGTTTATTCCATTCAAGATGGCTTCAGGTGTGCCATACTTTTGTCATAAGTAAGGCTGTTAGCGCTCTAGTTGTTCTTTAGAACACTCTGGGAAGCTGCAGTAGAACACAAAGGCATCAACTGGCAGGCTGCTCCTGTTGAAATATAACAGGAAGATATTTGAGATCACACTTGAAACATGTCCTAATTTTTCTTTCTACATCACTAACCATAATTTCTATGACAAAATGAACCCCATCATTTTGTTCCTTTTTAAATTAAATGTTTTAAGTGTTACCAGTTTATTCCAATCAAGATGGCTTCAGGTGTGCCATACTTTTGTCATAAGTAAGGCTGTTAGCACTCTAGTTGTTCTTTAGAACACTGTGGGAAGCTGCAGTAGAACACAAAGGAATCAACTGACAGTCTCTGCCCTTGTTGGATGTACATGTTTTACTGAGAATGTCAGACTTCATTCTCACATGACTGAGAAAGATAATGTGAATTTACAGAAAATATGCTCTCATTTTAGCTTCTGGAGCACCTTCCAAAACTCTATGGGACAAGCATGTGAAAATAGTTTTCTCTCAAACATGATTCATGATATCCCAGCAGAAGGTTTTTCACAGGGTAAAATCACCTTAGAATACACCACAATTCCTGAAATTAGTATGGTACCATCAACAAATGAATTCTAATGTAACTAAAGTCTGTTATCACCCTTTATAGTTCTCCTTTTGGTAACCCTCAAAATCTTTGATTCACTACAATGCTTTTCAATGGGGTACTATCATGTATATTGGTCCCAAGATGGCTGCCAGCAATTCCAGGATGAAGTGCTGACAGCCAATCAGATCTCACAATGACATGTGTGGTTAGGCTCCGCCCAGATATATATGTGATTTTACTATTGATTTTCTCAGGAACTACTCAACGGATTTACACCATTTAACCAAAAGGCATGACTCTGAACCAAGGGCTACCTTTTTGCCAAATGTGGTGTAATTCCGTTCAGCAGTATGGGCTGTAGCTGCGACTAAAGGTTCCTATGGAAAATTGCATGGGGAAAACACGTTTTGGGACCCCCCTTTTTTCTCGGCCCACGCTTGCTGAATCACCCCGAAACTTTCAGGATAGGAGCAGACCGGAGCGCCCCACGAGCTTTGAAAATTTCGCGAAGATTCGTCAACCGGCGCCAAAGTTATTGGAAATAGAATGTTGTGAATTTCCTATGGAAAATAGGTCCTAACTATAACTATCTATTGGCGACCGCCAGTAGATAATATATATATAATATATATATATATATTATTATTTTTTTTCACTGAAAAAACTATAGGTTTCAGGGACGTTACAGTTAGAAATTAGCATTTGAAAAACCTTAAAAATTCACTGAAAAAAACCATAGGTTTCAAGGACGTTATAGTTAGAAATTAGCATTTGAAAAACCTTAAAAATTCACTGAAAAAAACATAGGTTTCAGGGACGTTATAGTTAGTTGGACATTTCACTCGTACAAAACCAGAGAAATTCGACCGTTATAGTTAGTTGAGCTAACTATAACTCGCGACCCACAATGCACTGTTGATGACGTCACATATTACATCACTCATGACATGGTCAGTGACATCACTGATGACATCACTGATGACATCTCAAACGTCCCTGAAACCTATGGTTTTTTCAGTGAATTTCTAAGGTTTTTTAAATGCTAATTTCTAACTATAACGTCCCTGAAACCTATGTTTTTTTCATTACTTCCAGACATCCTTTCAAGATGCTTACAGTGTGGATTGTTGGACACAGCTATGTTTTCTGGTGCAAAAAGTATGCTGTATGCAGAGGTATTGACAAAGACCTAGCTTTACAAAATGTGGACAATAAATGGATTGCACAGAGAGGATTAAAGTAGCACCAATTGATGCCTTTGGTTAAAACCTTTTTGCATCTCCAACCCCCTGACCTCATGATTGTGCACTGTGGTGGCAATGACCTAGGCACATTGACTGGGGTAGGTCTGGAAATGCTAATGAAGGACACCTTTGCACAATTCATGTTGCTTTTCCCTCAAACTGTCTTTGTATACTCTAATATATGCCAAAGACAGAAATGGAAGTGGTCAAATCAATTCTGTCCACAGATTGAGAAAGCTAGGAAGAATGTCAATAAAGCTGTTTCTGCTTACCTCGGAGACCATAGGATGGGCTCCATCTATAACAACAATATACGTTTTGATATGGAAGACATCTACAGAAGTGATGGTGTACACTACACAGATCAAGGAAACAGAGTCTTTCTCAACAACCTGAAGCTCTGCATCCGCACTTACATGTAGCTATAAAAAACTCATAATAAAATAAGGGCTCTTTTTAGAGCCACCCTATAACACAATAGTGAATCTATATGTTTTTAACACATACATACCCTTTTTTTAAATTTTTGTGGATTCGGGCACCCATTGCAAATTTGCAAAAGCATGAATTCAATGTACTACAACACAATACACTTTATTTTTACTAACTCTATCAATTTTAATCTTCTCATTAACTTCAATCACACTCCCTTTTTAAAACAACTTCACAAATGCAACACTACCATCTAAATTATATACTGCTAAATTATTTATTTAAGGAGGAACCGCGAATCCGAAGCAACATTACACATGGTGCTGGGCTGAGAGACGCGTTGGGGTCGCGACTCGGAAGAATTAAAAAAAAACACCCCACTTTCATTATTCAAAAATTGCCCAGGGGACCCCATCCCCCGGGACATTACCTCTTTCTTTAAAAATGTTTTTAAAAAAATAAGGAAGAAGGGCCGCATGACCCCCCTTCCCTTGGACACTTTCGACCCCGGGGACCCCATCCCCTGGGGCATGCCATCTGTTTAAACAAATAAAATAATAATAATTATAAAGAGGAGGACCGCATGGCCCCCCTCCTGAGGCCATTATTGGCCCCGGGGACACCATCCCCTGGGGCTTTGCCTCTGTTTTAAAATACAAAAATACGGGAGGGGGGCCACATGGCCCCCCTTCCCTGGGCCATTTCTGGGCCTGGGGATCCCATCCCCCGGGTCCTCACCTTAAGTTGGGGACCGTGGGGGGAGCCCCAAGGCCCCTGCGGTCCTAGCCAGCTCCCCGCCTCCTGCATTAGCCGGCATTGCTTTTGGACAAGGAGAGCTGCTAACATGCAGCTCCCCTTGTCGAAAAGCAATCTGCTTCGCTTCATGGAAGCGAGAGCAGGTTTTCTGCTCTCACTTCCATGAAGCAAAGCACAAGTTTGCAATGACTGGGCAGAAGCACTGCTCCTGCACTGTCATTGCAAACTGCAATGTCCCGGGGGTTGGCACCGGGACATTGCTGGAGCCGGCCCTGGGTAGTGGCGGTCCCCAGGGCCTTCTAGGGCTCCAGGAGGGGTGCTGCATGGCCCCCTCCCAACATTTACATAGCCCCTGGGAGGTGGTGGTCCCCGGGGGTCCGCAACGGACCCCCGTATTAACATAATTAGTGCCCCGGGGAGGTGGTGGTCCCTGGGGCAGGTGGGGGGCTCAACCCCCCCACACTGCATTTATGGCACAGCCCCAGGGAGGTGGCGGTCCCCGGGGCTGCAAGGTGGCCATGTGCCCCTTCCTACAACCGCATATATAAAAAGCCCCAGGGAGGTGGCGGTCCCCACGGCTGCGGGGGCCTCAGAAGGGCCCCTGTATAAATATTGGCACATACCCCCAGGACCTGGCCCACCCGGGGGCTTATTAAAACGAAGCACGGGAGACTGCGCTTCATTTTTTTTATATTTTCGTCGGGATTTGCGCACTCACCTCGACTTCCTTTGAAATTGTTTTAAAAAACGCTTTTTTTAGCCACGGGGGACCCTGTGGGACCCCCTGACCAGACATAAAGGGTCAGGGTGTTTCTACCCTGCCCCTTTCCTTCAGTTAAAGCATTTCTTTCACTTTTTCCTTGAAACTCGGTTACCGAGTCACAAAATGGCTGCCAACACATTCTGGTTTGGAGTGTTGGGAGCCAATCAGAATGAAGCTCGTGCTCGGGAGGAGTCGCGAATCCTCCTCGGCCCTCAGATATTCATATTTTTATTTTTTTAATTTCTCAGGAACTACTGAACGGATTTACACCATTTAAAAAAAAGGTTGCTTTCTGAACCAAGAGCTACCTGTTTGCCAAATTTGGTGCAGTTCGGGCTGTGTCCGTGTCTAAAGTTCCTATGGAAATTAACATGGGGAAAATGCGTTTTGGGACCCCCTTTTTTCTCGGCCCCCACTTGATGAATCACCCCAAAACTTTCAAGACAGGAGCTGATCTGAGTGAACCATCAGTTTTGAAAATTTCACGAAGATTCATCACTCGGCGCCAAAGATATTGGCAAAAGAAAAAACACTTTTTGAATAGAAACAAGGTCCTAACTATATATATATAGTATATATATATCCAACAACAAGGCATGCCTTTCCCACGCCCAATAGAAAGCACTCACAGGAGTAGTTTTAAGCAAAGTGCTTTATTGTGCAGACCCCCCTGCACTGACAGGCGCGTTTCGCCTTTCGGCTTTCTCGATGTCAGTTTTCTGTGCAAACACAGCAGTATTTCAAATCACAAAACGTCACGTGTTTTTCATAAACATCAAAGATGGACTTACAGAACATTGTTGGTAAAATTCATGGCGGCCATCTTTGAATGTGTTTTTGACAATCAATAGTGATACCACCCTGAAGTGTAAAGTGCTATAACGTGTATAAAATGTTAAAACCAAATATACAGGGAGAGTGAAAATATTTTAGTTGAACATTTGTGGTCAATTTCAGGGACCATTCATTTCAAAGCAGTCATTTCGTATATGAAAATTGCAAAAAACAGATGTTTCAACTTGTATGTTCATGCAAATATGAAAATGTTTACATTGTTCACTCCCTAGTACTCTTTATTACGCCCTGAATGGGCACCTGTGCGTCAGTGTGGAGGAGATATGTTACCTATGTATACAGCAATACACTGTAAAATCTGAATTACAGTTCAGAAGCTGTTTAATAGTTCTGAGAGGCCTAGGGTCCCCTGGTCTCCCCTTGTAATTGATGACTTTATTACTGTGTTTGCAGGCTTTGCAACGCAGACATGGATAGAATCCCACTATGTTTATTTTGTTTTTCACTTTGGGAGCTGCATCGTAGTGACTATGAATCAAATGGTCACTCAAAGATTGGCAGCGTTTGTATGTAATGAGAGGGCGGGTTGGAAGATGATTTTTTAGAATGTTGTCGGTTTGGAGAATGTGCCAGTTTTTTTAAAAAATATGCACGATTTCACCTGATTTTTTATTGTAGTTGGTTATCATTCTAGCGGGTGCTTCCTGTGTCGTTGTCCCTGGTCCTTTTGCTACCAGCAGATCTTTTCTATTTATCTTATCTACTCTGTCTTCTGCTTGCTATAGGGCAGCATTGGTGTATCCTTTCCTCTTAAATCTCCCCAAGCTTCTTTTTTGGCCTTTTGAAAATCTTGTTCGGTTGTACAATTGCGTTTAAGCCGCAAGAGTTCCCCGAATGGGATATTTTTTACAAGACTTTTGGGGTGATGGCTCCCGGCGTGTAGCACAGAGTTGCCTGCTGTAGGCTTCCTATATAATCGTGTCAATAAGGCATCATTTTCCACAAATACTTCCAGGTGTAAGTAATTAGCCGATGTGTCACTGATATGACCTGTAAACCTTAGATTCAATTCATTGTTGTTAAGTGAGGCAATATACTCCTCAGCCGAGGAGCGACTCCCACGCCAAACAACAGACAAATCATCTATATATCTCGCCCACAATATTATGTTATCCATCCATTGTTCGTGAGATTCCCCCCAGGCTACGTGCTTCTCCCACCATCCAACGAAAAGATTCGCATAGCTGGGGTGAAGCACGTGCCCATGGCGGTCCCGCGTTGTTGCCTGTACAAATTTCCTGCAAACAGAAAGATATTGTTATTTAAACAAAAGGTGATCATGTCAAGGAGCATCGAGTTATGCTTCCGTAATTTTAGTGGTCTATTGTTCAGGAACCGTTTCACAGCCATGATACCATCTTGATGGTTTATACAAGTATATAAACTAGTGATGTCTATGGTGATAAGGAGCATATCTGGTTCCCAAACTATTCCCTCCATGAGTGTCAGAAAGTCCTGGGTATCCCGTATGTATGATGCCAGGTCTCTCACCAAAGGTGCTAGAAAAAAAGTCAATGTACATTGATGTATTCTCTAGGAGACTATTAATTGAAGCCACAATTGGCCTTCCCGGAGGGTTAGTTGTGTATTTTAGGAAGGTGATAGAAGGTCAGAAGGACCGGTGATTCACAGAGTAAGAACAGGTATTCATCCTGATCTAACATTCCTTCCTCCTTCCAACCTTGCAAGAGTAGATGATATACTCTAATGCAATCCAGATAATCCGCACTCTTAATGGGAGCATAACAGTCCTTATCATCCAGCTGTCTCATGGCTTCCTTGTAATAATGTTCCTTACTGAAGATGACAATATTCCCTCCTTTATCGGAAGGTTTTATCTCTAGAGTAGAATCTTCATTTAATGTCTTAATGGCCTCCCATTGTTTCCTGGGGATGTTGTAGCGGCGATTCTTTTGTTTCGTTGATTTTGCCAGGTTCCTGAGGTCTGTAATGACTGCCTCATTAAAGAGGTCGATGGCATCAAAAGGAACCTGTGGAATCACTCGTGATTTTTTCTTAAAATTACTATGTCCGCTGGACTGTGTTATGCCCACCTCTTGAAGACAGATTTCTACATTTGTGTTTCCCTCATGTAGTTCTGTTGCCAAATCCAGAGTTTGTAGGACTATGAGAGTCTCCAAATCATGGCCACTCAGTAAATCAGAATCACTGCTATCCTGGTTGGACCCACCCATTGGTCTTTCTTTTTTAGGGTGAATGATGAAAATCTTTTGTAGTTTCAGTTTTCTGATATACCTAAACAGGTCTATTCTAGTCTGTACAAAATTATATTCTGAAGTTGGGCAGAAGGTCAGGCCAAGTTGTAAGACTTTGATCTCATCTTGGGTGAGTATTCGAACTGAGAGGTTGATGACAGTCCTCAGATCACCTGTATCTACCACTTGCCCTTCCTGCCTTTGCTGCGTGTAATTCTCAGGGTGGGTGCTTCTGCCCCTTCTTTTCTTGCCCCGCATTGTTTTGCGCTTTTTGCCTGCTGTTGCTGAGGAGGATGTGTTCTCTGCAATGGTCTCTGGCGGGTTTCCCTTATAAGTTGATACTCCTGAAAATAAGGGGATTCCTTGTTACCACTTCTGTCTTCTACCCCAGTAGACTGTTCCCCTTCAGAGGTCTCTACATCTGACTCAGAGGTTTCCTTATGGCCGGCACTTGTTGCACCTTGTTGGAAACCTTTGAAGGAGCACAGGCCGCGAAAATGACCAAGGTGGGAGAATGTTGGTGCCGTTGTTCACGGGGATTGTAAAATTAAAATGACCTGTTAGGAAACACTTAGAGGTTTGCTTTTGACCGGTGAAGTTATATGACGGGAAGATTAGAGAGGTGGGGAGAGGCCTGTTCGGGCACTTTATATCTAGCGTGTAGACACGCCATTAGAGGGAAAACGTCAATGTAGGGGGCAGTTTTAAAATGAAGCATGTACTTTTTTGATGCACTGTTAATTTTTTGTTAATACCATGTTCTGAACATATTATCTAATGTCGATGTTTCTTAATTTGTAGTGTACCCCTGACAAAGGGCGATAATGAGCCCGAAATGCATTAGGAACCATACTTACCACCGAGGACTATTTGTGTACATTCTTACTGTAGAAAAAGGCCTGGATAGGCATATCTGCAGTATTAGATATAAAATACACAGCATCTCTCATGTGACATGATAAAATTGAAAAATCAGTGAAAAAAATTGTGGAATACAAGGAATAAAATCAATTGAAAGTGGATAAAAGTGTTGAAAATCTGTTATGATTCAGGTTTTAAGCTGTGCGCCCAGCACAGCAGTATCATTCCGCTCCAACTTTTGACGAAGTTTCTACACACGTGGTTGTTGGGCAGACCACGGTTCCGGGTTGCACGCACAAAGACTAAATTGATTAACTGGGCCATGAAACTTGAAGACAGGTGTGCACTTTGACACCCCCTTTTTTGGATATGTATTACTTGCCTGCCCTGCTGGACAAGTTGCACCCACGGAGTATCATAAACTTTAAAGAAAAATGAATTGTCACATGATAGATCAATTTACCTTGGAAAGGAAGTTTGCTATCTACTTTTAACGAAGACACTCGACAGACGTTTTGTTTTTGATTCAGCACATGGAAACACATTGAAAGTTTGAAGCTACGAACTTTATGTTTTAAATTGCATCTTTCAATCACAGTCTTGACTAAATAATTGCATTTGATTTTTATAACTAACTTGTTACATTTCGGCATTGACGTGGTAGATGACATCTGCGGGTGGGCGGGGTAATTACGTGAGTAGCTCAGGGAGGTTTCTTTTTGGAAGTAGTGGATTATGGTAAAAAATGTTGATTGGGGAATCCGTGTGATTCAGTGGTCTGCTGCAGTGGATTATGGATTGAGTAGGCATCATTAGGACGGAGGTTGATATCATTGGTCGATTTTAAGGGTTGGGTCAATGTAAAGGTTTAAAACGAGTTGGTGAAACTGGGTGGATTACCTCTTTGCGCATGGAGGCAGGATTATAATCACAGGATCACGATGGTTGAAGAGTCAGGTATGGGCGTTCACTCATACTGTTCGAATCAAGGGTATATGCCAATTCCAAATAATGTCATTGATGAAGCAATGGGGATTAGTTGGTGGGGATCCCAGATTGGGGCCTGAAACCATATAATTTCTGGGGAGAAGTCGATTTGAATACTTTGCTGGCTGTGTGTAATGGGGGTAATGGATTGTGAGTTAGTGTAAAGAATAACAATGCGTAAATACGGAGCTAACGAGGTATTACATACAAGGGATTTTGGGAAGTTGTAGTGATGAGGACATAGGAGGTTTACGTAATTGTTTGGATCGAAGGGGTGGGGTGATGAGTTACAAAAAGAACGCAGGTGATAGTGAGAGGTTTACTTTTCTTGCGCAAAGAGAGAGAACGTTTTGAAGGAGCACAGGCCGCGAAAATGACCAAGGTGGGAGAATGTTGGTGCCGTTGTTCACGGGGATTGTAAAATTAAAATGACCTGGTAGGAAACACTTAGAGGTTTGCTTTTGACCGGTGAAGTTATATGATGGGAAGATTAGAGAGGTGGGGAGAGGCCTGTTCGGGCACTTTATATCTAGCGTGTAGACACGCCATTAGAGGGAAAACGTCAATGTAGGGGGCAGTTTTAAAATGAAGCATGTGCTTTTTTGATGCACTGTTAATTTTTTGTTAATACCATGTTCTGAACATATTATCTAATGTCGATGTTTCTTAATTTGTAGTGTACCCCTGACAAAGGGCGATAATGAGCCCGAAATGCATTGGGAACCATACTTACCACCGAGGACTATTTGTGTACATTCTTACTGTAGAAAAAGGCCTGGTTAGGCATATCTGCAGTATTAGATATAAAATACACAGCATCTCTCATGTGACATAATAAAATTGAAAAATCAGTGAAAAAAATTGTGGAATACAAGGAATAAAATCAATTGATAGCGGATAAAAGTGTTGAAAATCTGTTATGATTCAGGTGTTAAGCTGTGCGCCCGGCACAGGAGTATCATTCCGCTCCAGCTTTTGACGAAGTTTCTACACACGTGGTTGTTGGGCAGACCACAGTTCCGGGCTGCACGCACAAAGACTAAATTGATTAACTGGGCCATGAAACTTGAAGACAGGTGTGCACTTGGACACCCCCTTTTTTGGATATGTATTACTTGCCTGCCCTGCTGGACAAGTTGCACCCACGGAGTATCATAAACTTTAAACAAAAATGAATTGTCACATGATAGATCAATTTACCTTGCAAAGTAAGTTTGCTATCTACTTTTAACGAAGACACTCGACAGACGTTTTTTTTTAATTCAGCACATGGAAACACATTGAAAGTTTGAAGCTACGAACTTTATGTTTTAAATTGCATCTTTCAATCACAGTCCTGACTAAATAATTGCATTTGATTTTTATAACTAACTTGTTACATTTCGGCATTGACGTGGTAGATGACATCTGCGGGTGGGCGGAGTAATTACGTGAGTAGCTAAGGGAGGTTTCTTTTTGGAAGTAGTGGATTATGGTAAAAAATGTTGATTGGGGAATCTGTGTGATTCAGTGGTCTGCTGCAGTGGATTATGGATGGAGTAGGCATCATTAGGACGGAGGTTGATATCATTGGTCGATTTTAAGGGTTGGGTTAATGTAAAGGTTTAAAACGAGTTGGTGAAACTGGGTGGAATACCTCTTTGCGCATGGAGGCAGGATTATAATCACAGGATCATGATGGTTGAAGAGTCAGGTATGGGTGTTCACTCATACTGTTCGCATCATGGGTATATACCAATTCCAAATAATGTCATTGATGAAGCAATGGGGATTAGTTGGTGGGGATCCCAGATTGGGGCTTGAAACCATATAATTTCTGGGGAGAAGTCGATTTGAATACTTTGCTGGCTGTGTGTAATGGGGGTAATGGATCGTGAGTTAGTGTAAAGAATAACGATGCGTAAATACGGAGCTAACGAGGCATTACATACAAGGGATTTTGGGAAGTTGTAGTGATGAGGATGTAGGAGGTTTACGTAATTGGTTGGATCGAAGGGGTGGGGTGATGAGTTACAAAAAGAACGCAGGTGATAGTGAGAGGTTTACTTTTCTTGCTCAAAGAGAGAGAACGTCTTGAAGGAGCACAGGCCGCGAAAATGACCAAGGTGGGAAAATGTTGGTGCCGTTGTTCACTGGGATTGTAAAATTAAAATGACCTGTTAGGAAACACTTAGAGGTTTGCTTTTGACCGGTGAAGTTATATGACGGGAAGATTAGAGAGGTGGGGAGAGGCCTGTTCGGGCACTTTATATCTAGCGTGTATACACGCCATTAGAGGGAAAACATCAATGTAGGGGGCAGTTTTAAAATGAAGCATGTACTTTTTTGATGCACTGTTAATTTTTTATTAATACCATGTTCTGAACATATTATCTAATGTTGATGTTTCTTAATTTGTAGTGTACCCCTGACAAAGGGCGATAATGAGCCCGAAATGCATTGGGAACCATACTTACCACCGAGGACTATTTGTGTACATTCTTACTGTAGAAAAAGGCCTGGATAGGCATATCTGCAGTATTAGATATAAATCACACAGCATCTCTCATGTGACATGATAAAATTGAAAAATCAGTGAAAATAATTGTGGAATACAAGGAATAAAATCAATTGAAAGTGGATAAAAGTGTTGAAAATCTGTTATGATTCAGGTGTTAAGCTGTGCGCCGGCACAGGAGTATCATTCCGCTCCAGCTTTTGACAATGCGGGACCGCCATGGGCACGTGCTTCGCCACCAGTTATGCAAATCTTTTCGTTGGCTGGTGGGAGAAGCACGTGGCCTGGGGGGAATCTCACGAACAATGGATGGATAACATAATATTGTGGCCGAGATATATAGACGAATTGTTTGTTGTTTGGCGTGGGAGTCGCTCCTCGGCTGAGGAGTATATTGCCTCGCTTAACAACAATGAATTGAATCTAAGGTTTACAGGTCATATCAGTGACACATCGGTTAATTACTTAGACCTGGAAGTATTTGTGGAAAATTATGCCTTATTGACACGATTATATAGGAAGCCTACAGCTGGCAACTCTGTGCTACACGCCGGGAGCCATCACCCCAAAAGTCTTGTAAAAAATATCCCATTCGGGGAACTCTTGCGGCTTAAACGCAATTGTACAACCGAACAAGATTTTCAAAAGGCCATAAAAGAAGCATTGGGGAGATTTGAGAGGAGAGGATACACCAATGCTGCCCTATACCAAGCAGAAGACAGAGTAGATAAGATAAATAGAAAAGATCTGCTGGTAGCAAAAGGACCAGGGACAACAACAAAGGAAGGACCTGCTAGAATAATAACAAACTACAATGAAAAATCAGGTGAAATCGTGCATATTTAAAAAAACAACTGGCACATTCTCCAAACCAACAACATTCTAAAAAATCATCTTCCAAACTGCCCTCTCATTACATACAAACGCTGCCAATCTTTGAGTGACCATTTGATTCATAGTCACTACGATGCAGCTCCCAATGTGAAAAACAAAATAAACATAGTGGGATTCTATCCATGTCTGCGTTGCAAAGCCTGCAAACACAGTAATAAAGTCATCAATTACAAGGGGAGACCAGGGGACCCTAGGCCTCTCAGAACTATTAAACAGCTTCTGAACTGTAATTCAGATTTTACAGTGTATTGCTTAGAATGCCCTTGCTCCAAACAGTATATAGGAAGCACTATCAACCCCATGAAAAAACGCATCCTTGAGCATATGCGTGCGATAACCAACAAGGATGCTACCTATCCGGTTGCGTGCCACTTTGAGAAATACCATCAAAGCAGTGGGGACCTCCTAAAGTTTTACTGTATAGATCAGGTACAGAGGGGGGAAAGGGGTGGGGATAGAGTTAAAAAACTCCGGATTTTGGAATCGAAATACATCATCGATCTCCAAACTAAGGCTCCCACTGGGCTCAACAATGACGAAGAGCTGTGGGTCCATTTGGAATGAAGGGGGTACATATCTGTAATGATCAGGTTTGATTAGAGACTTCACTCATTGGAGAAAAGATAAAAAAATATATCATAGGTAACATATCTCCTCCACACTGACGCACAGGTGCCCATTCAGGGCGTAATAAAGAGTACTAAGGAGTTAACAATGTAAACATTTTCATATTTGCATGAACATACAAGTTGAAACATCTGTTTTTTGCAATTTTCATACGAAATGACTGCTTTGAAATCAATGGTCCCTGAAATTGACCACAAATGATCAACTAAGATATTTTCACTCTCCCTGTATATTTGGTTTTAACATTTTATACACGTTATAGCACTTTACACTTCAGGGTGGTATCACTATTGATTGTCAAAAACACATTCAAAGATGGCCGCCATGAATTTTACCAACAATGTTCTGTAAGTCCATCTTTGATGTTTATGAAAAACACGTGACGTTTTGTGTTTTGAAATACTGCTGTGTTTGCACAGAAAACTGACATCGAGAAAGCCGAAAGGCGAAACGCGTCTGTCAGTGCAGGGGGGTCTGCACAATAAAGCACTTTGCTTAAAACTACTCCTGTGAGTGCTTTCTATTGGGCGAGGGAAAGCCATGCCTTGTTGTTGGATTTATTGCGGTTCACCACTGCAGGAGTGAGCACCCGGGACAAGACGGAGCGGCGGCGGTCATTTCTGGTTTCTGTATATATATATATATATATATATATATATATATATATATATATATATATATATATATATATATATATATTACCTACTGGCGGTCGCCAGTAGGTAGTTATATTTAGGATCTTGTTTCTATTCAAAAAGTGTTTTTTCTTTTGCTAATATCTTTGGCGCCGTTTGACGAATCTTCGCGAAATTTTCAAAACTAATGGCCCGCTCCGGTCAGCTCCTGTCTTGAAAGTTTTGGGGTGATTCGTCAAGCGGAGGCCGAGAAAAAAGGGGAGTCCCAAAATGCATTTTCCCATGTAAATTTCCATAGTAAACTTTAGACACGGCTACAGCCCGAACTGCTAAACGGAATTACACCAAATTTGGCAAAAAGGTAGCTCTTGGTTCAGAAAGCGACCTTTTTTTTAAATGGTGTCAATCTGTTCAGTAGTTTCTAAGAAATTCAAAAATAAATAAATATCGATATCTGGGCGGAGCCTAACCACACATCTCATTGTGAGATCTGATTGGCTGTCAGCACTTCATCCTGGAATTGCTTGCAGCCATCTTGGGACCAATATACATGATAGCACCCCATTGAAATGCATTGTAGTGAATAGAAGATTTTGAGGGTCACAAAAGGAGAACTATAAAGGGTGATAACAGACTTTAGTTACATTAGAATTCATTTGTTTATGGTACCATGCAAATTTTAGGAATTGTGGTGTGTTCTAAGGTGATTTTACCCTGTGAAAAACCTTCTGCTGGGATATCATGAATCATGTTTGAGAGAAAACTATTTTCTCATGCTTGTCCCATAGAGGTTTGAAAGGTGCTCCAGAAGCTAAAATGAGAGCATATTTCTGTAAATTCACATTATCTTTCTCAGTCATGTGAGAATGAATTCTGACATTCTCAGTAAAACATGTACATAAAACAAGAACAGAGACTGTCAGTTGATTCCTTTGTGTTCTACTGCAGCTTCACAGAGTGTTCTAAAGAACAACTAGAGCGCTAACAGCCTTACTTATGACAAAAGTATGGCACACCTGAAGCCATCTTGATTGGATTAAACTGGTAACACTTAAAACATTTAATTTAAAAAGGAACAAAATGATGGGGTTCATTTTGTCATAGAAATTATGGTTAGTGCTGTAGAAAGAAAAATTAGGACATGTTTTAAGTGAGATCTCAAATATCTTCCTGTTATATTTCAACAGGAGCAGCCTGTCAGTTGAATCCTTTGTGTTCTACTGCAGCTTCCCAGAGTGTTCTAAAGAACAACTAGAGCGCTAACAGTCTTACTTATGACAAAATTATGGCAAGAGAGGTGTAGAAAGAGACAAGACTGGTGCAGAAAGAGGCAAGAGATGTGCAGAAAGAGGCAAGAGAGGTGCAGAAAGAGGCAAGAGAGGTGCATAAAGAGGCAAGAGGGGTGCAGAAAGAAGAGAGTGAGCTGCACAAAGAGGGAAGAGAGGTGTAGAAAGAGGCAAGAGAGGTGCAGAAAGAAGGTAGTGAGCTGCAGAAAGAGGCAAGAGAGGTGCAGAAAGAGGCAAGAGAGGTGTAGAAAGAGGCAAGAGATGTAGAAAGAGTCAAGAGAGGTACAGAAAGAGGAAAAAAAGGTGCAGAAAGAAGCAAGTTAGCTGCAGAAAGAGGCCAGAGAAGAGCAAAAAGAGTCAAGAGAGGTGCATCAAGAGGCAAGAGATGTGCAGAAAGAGGAAGAAATGTTCAGAAAGAGGCAAGAGAGATGCAGAAAGAGGCAGGAGAGGTGCAGAAAGAAGAGAGTGAGCTGCAGAAAGAACCAAGAGAGGTGCAGAAAGAGGCATGAGAGGTGCAGAAAGAGTCAAGAGAGGTGCAGAAAGAGGCAAGAGAGGTGCAGAAAGAAGAAAGTGAGCTGCAGAAAGAGGGAAGAGAGGTGCAGAAAGAAGAGAGTGTGCTACAGAAAGAGGCAAGAGAGTTGCAGAAAGAGGCAAGAGAGGTGCAGAAAGTAGAGAGTGAGCTGCAGAAATAAGCAAGAGAAGTGCAGGCAGAGGCAAGAGAGGTGCATAAAGAGGCAACAGAGGTGCAGAAAGAGGCAAGAGAGGTGCAGAAAGAGGCAAGAGAGGTACAGAAAGATGCAAGAGAGGTGTAGAAAGAGGCAAGAGTGGTGCAGAAAGAGGGGAGAGATGTGCAGAAAGAGGCAAGAGAGGTGCAGAAAGAGGCAAGAGAGGTGCAATAGAGGCAAGAGAGGTACAGATAGAAGAGAGTGAGCTGCAGAATGAGGGCAGAGAGGTGCAGAAAGAGGCAAGAGAGGTGCAGAAAGAAGAGAGTGACCTGCAGAAAGATGCAAGAGAGGTGCAGAAAGAGGCAAGAGACGTGCAGAAAGAGACAAGAGACAACTAGATTACTAACATTCTATATTTATTACAAAAGTGTGGCACGCCTGACGTCATCTTGATGTAATCAAAACTGTAATACCTAAAGCATTTCCTTTAGAAATTATAGAAATGAGAGGGTCTTATTTGCATAGAAATTATGGTTAGTGGTCCAAAAAACTAAAATCAGGACATATTTTCTGAGTTCTCAAATAGCGACAAAGCACTTTTAAATTATTTGTTATCTTTATGTTTTTTTATCCAGTTGACCACTTGATTAAATCTTAGAGCTTAGGGGAGAGAATGTGGTGTTACTTCCAGAGCTGCAGACTTTGCACCTGGGGAACCAAGTTGGAGTTTCTGCTTCAGCTCGACATTCTGTGCTTCTGGTCAAATCACTTAATCTCCCCATGCCTACAACCAAAATGAGTTTCTCCTTGTATGATGTAACCAATGCTCATGTAAAGCACTCCAATATCTGACCAGCCTGCACTATATAAAACTGCAAAAAAACAAAGGATAAAAAGTGTTTTCCACACTTCTGTCATTGGGCTATACGTGGGCTACATCTGGGTGATATTTGGCTACATTTGGGCTCCTTTTTCTTTGGTGGCCATCTTGGGAGACTTCAATTAAATTCATTAAACTTTATTCGATCTGATTTAGAAACATAGATCATAAAAGTGTACATAAAAACAGTAAATCCTCTTTCTTAATACAATACAGTAAGAATTAATTAAAACCAGTAGGTAAAAACGGGTGTTACAAAGCCCGGTTCAGAGCAACTTCAGGTTAACAGAATAGTAAAGTTCAATGTTTCGCAAGATCAATCTCATGTACTTTGTGCAAAATACGCAATAAGGGGTCCAAGTAAGAGCAACGCTCCAATACCTGACCAGTCTGCACTAGATAAAACTGCAAAAAAACAAAAAATAAAAAGTGTTTTGCACACTTCTGTCATTGGGCTATATGTGGGCTACATCTGGGTGATATTTGTGCTACATTTGGGCTCTTTTTTCTCTGATGGCCATCTTGGGAGATTGAGATGACATTTGAGATGTCATCAGTGATGTCATCAGTGATGTCACTGACCATGTCATGACCATGTCATGAATGATGTCATATGTGATGTCATCAGCAGTACATTGCGGGGGCGCGAGTTATAGTTAGCTCAACTAACTATAACGGGCGAATTTCTCTGGTTTTGTACTAGTGAAATGTCCAACAAACTATAACGTCCCTGAAACCTATGTTTTTTTTAGTGAATATATATATATATATATATATATATTATAGACATTTGGCAGCATCTGAGTGAAAGAGAACAGTAAAGTTTTCACATGCTGCTGCTTTTCGTGGAAAGAAAATTAAGGACACACCTGTTTGTATTTGCACTCTGGGAGAAAACCAAACTGCAGTGTTAAATCACAAGGCAAGGTGGAAGCAGAGTTTTTACCTGTGATCAAGCCTCTTATGGAGGAGAAACGCGTTGGGTTTTTTGGACCTGTGCAGCTTTCTACATGAAATTAAAAGCACCTTTTGAACCGGCAGCTGGGTTTCAGTGTTCCTGACTTGAAAGGCAAGTTTGGAGTTGTTGGATTTTTCACGAGGGAGCCCCGGTACCGTTGCACTGACCCGCCCTGCAGAGTCTGTGGCTCATTCACCGGCGCAATTTCTGTGGTATTGAATTTCCATGAGCCCGGCTCGCCAAGCATTCTGGAAGATTAAAAACGGAGATTTGCCAAGAGAAAATCGAAAAGAATGCTGGTAAGGGATGCAAGATGTAGTTTTTCACTTGCTGGCTGAGGGAATGATTGTGCTGTAAAAGAAAGCAATGAAAAAGACAGGTTTGAAACGAAAGTTGCAGTTACAGACAGTCCCCATTTATAGACATTTGGCAGCATGTGAGTGAAAGAGAACAATAAAGTTTTCACATGCTGCTGCTTTTCGTGGAAAGAAAATTAAGGACACACCTGTTTGTAATTGCACTCTGGGAGAAAACCAAACTGCAGTGTTAAATCACAAGGCAAGGTGGAAGCAGAGTTTTTACCCGTGATCAAGCCTCTTATGGAGGAGAAACGCGTTGGGTTTTTTGGACCTGTGCAGCTTTCTACATGAAATTAAAAGCACCTTTTGAACCGGCAGCTGGGTGTCAGTGTTCCTGACTTGAAAGGCAAGTTTGGAGTTGTTGGATATATATATATATATATATATATATATATATATATATATATATATATATATATATATATATATATATATATATATATCTGCTGGCGGTCGCCAGTAGATAGTTATAGTTAGAACCTAGTTTCCATAGAAAAAGCATTTTTTGATGTGCTTATAACTTTGGCGTTGTTTGACGAATCTTTACGAAATTTTCCAAGAAGTTCCTCTTTTCAGATCAGCTCCTATCTTGAAAGTTTGGGGGTGATTTGTCAAGGGGGGGCTAAGAAAAAGGGGGGTCCCAAAACGTGTTTTCTCCATGCAATTTCCATAGGAAACTTTAGACAAGGCTACAGGTCAAACTGCTGAATGGAATTACGCCAGATTTGGCAGGGAGAAAGGTCGTGGTCCAGAAAGCACGCTATTGTTTAAATGGGGTAAATCCGTTTAGTAGTTTTTGAGAAATATCAAATTTTACAGATATCGATATTTGAGAATTCTGACATCTGATTGGTTGAGGCGTTACGAGCACGAGCTTGCGGCTCATTGGCTGCGAACTGTTGAGACTAGGAAGTGTTGGCAGCCATTTTGAGATTCAGTCCGTCAGCTCGTATCTCTCGCTTTACAAGACATCGGGTCCGTAGTTCTACCTCTGTGAGGCAATACTGAAAATATACCAGAGCTCTCTCTGTGCGAGATTCCCGTTTCACGCTCCCTCTCCCCACATCACCAGCTCGCAGCTATGCCTTTAGAAGCCAGTCCATCGGCTCGCAGCTCTCTACCTCTGCGAGCCAGTACGCTGATGTGCCTTTGCGAGCAGACGGCCCGTAGCTCTCCCTCTGCGAGTCGAGCCCACGGGCCGCAGCTCTCCCTCTGCGAGCCTGGGTGCGAACTGTTGAAACTAGGAACTGTTGGCAGCCATTTTGTGATTCAGTCCATCAGCTCGCATCTCTCCGTGTACAAGACATTGAGTCCGTAGTTCTACCTCTGCGAGGCAACTCTGAAAACATACCGGAGCTCTGTCTGTGCGAGATACCCCTTTCATGCTCTCTCTCCCCACATCACCAGCTAGCAGCTATGCCTTCAGAAGCTAGTCCGTCGGCTCGCAGCTCTGCGTCTGCGAGCCGTCGGGCCCGCAGCTGTACCTCTGCGAGCTAGCCCATTAGCTCGTAGCTGTGTGTCTGCTAGCAGGCCCGTCGGCCCGTTGCTCTCTCTCTGCGAGTTAGACCACAGCTCTCTGAAGCATAGCCTCCAACAACCTTCTCAGGCCCGCAACTGTCCCTCTGCAAACCACCGGTCGGCTCGCTGCTCTTGTTGTGCGCGTTCTCGGGCCCGCAGTTGTATCTCTGAAGCCAAGACTAGAAATATACCGCAGCTCTCTCTCTGCAAGATACCCCCTTCATGCTCCCTCTCCCCACATCACTGTCCCGCAGCTATCCCTTTGCAAGGCGACGGCCCGCACCTTTCCCTATACAAGTCGGCCCGCAGATGTTCCTCTGCGAGCCGGAACGCAACTCTCCCTCTGCGAGCCGACGGGCAGCAGGTTTCCCTCTACGAGCCAGCCAGTCGGCTCGCAGCTCTTCGTCTGCGAGCCAGCCCATTAGCTGGTAGAAGCATAGCCCCCAACAACCTTCTCACACATAAGCCCCCAAAAGAAAGGGAATAGACAACACCCATACACATCCACTCCCTTTCCACACACAAAAAGAGGCGCAAAAGAGAACACACCACAACAAAACCCATAGTCAACGCGGGACAAAGACTGATGCAACTCTCCCTCTGCGAGCCGACGGGCCGCAGCTTTCCCTCTACGAGCCAGCCAGTCGGCTCACAGCTCTTCGTCTGCGAGCCAGCCCATTAGCTGGTAGCTGTGTGTCTGCTAGCAAGACCATCGGCCCGTTGCTCTCCCTGTGCGAGTCAGACCACAGCTCTCTGAAGCATAGCCCCCAACAACCTTCTCACACATAAGCCCCCAAAAGAAAGGGAATAGACAACACCCATACACATCCACTTCCTTTCCACACACAAAAAGAGGCGCAAAAGAGAACACACCAGAACAAAACCATTAGTTAACGCGGGACAAAGACCGATGCCGTAAGAGAAGCAGGAAAGGTAGTAGAAAATCACAATAAAATGCTCAGCAGAAACGGAAAAGCTGAAGGTGAAGCGACATTCACCTACCAACCACACAAAAGTGGTAGATACGAGTGACTCAAAAACATAGTCAACTCTAACCAACGCCCACAAGGGAGACAAACCTAAGTCCATCCACAAGCACAAAAAATAGTGGTAGGCCAGAGAGGGTCCAAAACATAGAGTCCTCTCACATGCACACCCCCAACAGTCAGAGGTAAACACACTCCCACAACAACCACAAGGGGTCAATTACGAAACATTGCACACAAAGGTAACACACCAATGTCACTCACAACCACGAAAATAGTGGTAGGCTAGAGAGGCTCAGAACCTAAGAGCCAACTCATACACACACCCCCAACAGAGAGATACACACACTCTCAGAACAACGACAGGGGATGACCACGAGGGACTTGACGTGTAAAAGTGAACTCGACAATACATACTCAGGTGGTAACAAAGAGTGGCTATAAACAACAAGATTGGGGAGTGAAGAGGTAGCACCCTAAATTGGCTCTGGAGGTGGATACAACCTCCACTTAGAATCAGTAACAAACCAAAAGGATCCACCTCTAAAAGAAGGTACAGTCAAGAATGTTCCTCACTGTGTCATGGAAAGTGTGTATCCTCCAATAGTTGGACGCACGCTGTGTTTGCTAAAATACCCCTCACACACCAAAAGGGCCCTTGGTGTCATGCTTCATCATAGGGGTCTTCCCGCCCCGCTGTGGGACGGGGCGTGCTGTGACCTGCAAGTATGCGGGAGCACTAATAATGTAATATTATGTGTGGTGCGAAAGAAGTGAAAGGGAGGGTCAGAGGTAAATACAAGAAAGTGAGTTTAAAAAGGAGCTGGCCTCGTAGACATACAGAATTTAATAGGTCAGTTGAGGCTGGTGCTGTTAAAAGCGTGGTTCGGAGATGTCCTGCGTTATGTGCGGATACTCCTTATGAGTCAACATGTTTCGAAGCGTCAAGGCTTCTTCGTCAGGACTAACAAAGATCCCTCCTGTATACACTATGTTACTCAAAAATATGTGATATATACAATGTGAGAAAAAATGCAATCAATCAAGCATTTTATACAATACCCAATGGTATGCCTTAAATAGTATCTGTAAAGAGAAATAACGGATATATAATATTTGCGCATCCTCAATAAGCAAACACGTAATCCCTGCAAAATAAGAAATTCGCCACAGTGTGACTGTAGTGTTATTTCGCCTTAGTCATTATCAGGTGAGGTGCTGTGACCTGTGGGAAGAAAAATGACAACACAAGACAAACACACAAAAAACGGAAAACACACACTCTATCTCAAAGTCTATTGTAGTAAACAAACAGCGTGAGGTTCGATTGATACATACTTATGTAAATGAGAGACAATGCCCCATGAGCCTCAAGAACGGGTGGAAAGGATGTTGCCACTTAGTACTAATGGAAGAAAAAAAAGAAAAAGAAAGAGAAACAGGTAAAAAGTCCCTTACCATCAAGGCAAAGTTGGCTAGTGAAAGCGAAAAGATCGCTAAGTCCCTGAAAAACGGCTATGCCGTACTTACGTGCCCTTCAACAGTCCCTTGCTCTTCGTAGCTCCATCCCGCGGCTCTGCTGTGTGCGGAGTCCGCTGGGAGAGCTCTATTTATATGGGCAGTAATTGATAATGGGTCAGGAAAAGAGGTATCACCTGGATCGCAACTAGTGGTGAGACGGAAGTGTAAAGCTGTCACACTTCCGGTAGATTTCTCATGCTGGCACTAGAACGGTAACCTGTCTGGCAAATATCCCCCCGGAAGAGAGTAGATTCTTAGGAATAGTCGGCCGATTGCCGATGGCGATGTTCACTGTATGACTGAAGGTTCAGAAATGCAGTCGCTGGCGGCCCAAGACAGTGAATAGCACGCATGAAAAAAATCATTTAAAATGTCCCAAAATCACAGGTGTGACAGGATTATCAGCCTCTATCACAATAACCCATAATCAGTTCACTACACTTGGTAATAAGAAGGGACACCTGTCTTACACTCAACTGAGCTTGTCCTCCTTATGCCACTTAACCTTCCAAAGATCGCCACCGGCAGATCAGGGATAGTAAGAAAGAAGAGAAAAAGAAAAATTAAGATATATTGTTGTTGAAAGAGTTCTTATACAAATATTCAGATCGGACACTACGTCAGTTGGGCCCAGGGTATATCATCGTTAAGGCCTCAAGGTGGGTGCCCAGACGGAACACCCATCTTTGCTCTTTTTCAAACAGGCCATTCTCATTGCTTAGTTGTTCTATCACTGTCCATTTCAGATCATCCACACTGTGAGCCATGGTGAGGAAGTGATTCGCCATCTTGGTTGAGCTCTTCTTACAGCGTACATTGCTCTTATGTTCGCCGATATGGGTTGTCCTGGTGAAGTATCTTCTGGGACTCAAGGTGGTGCACGTAGAACCTCAAAGATATTCTGGTCCATACCAGACCACGTATCATACAGGAAAGGGACCCCACTATCACGACCCTTCCCCCAATCCAAGGTCATCACCCATGTGGTAACTGTAGCACGTGCAATCTAACTAAAAAGAGCACCAACATAACTTTCAGTAACTGCGCAGTCTGGGAACAAAGGAAGTTCACGAATTGCAATAGCAGGAACGTGATCTACTTGATTACGTGTCCGTGCAGACTTGAATACGTAGGAATGACTGCGAGACAAGTAAAGATCCGAATCGGCGAACATAAGAGCAATGTACGCTGTAAGAAGAGCCCGTTTGTTTGTTTATTAGTTGGAGCTACATGTAAGTGCAGATGCACAGCTTCAGGTTATTCAGAAAATCTCGGTTTCCCTCATCTGTGAAGTGTACTCCATCACTTCTGTAGTTATCAGCCATATCAAAACGTATGTTGTTGTTGTAGATCGACCCCATTCTATGGTCTCTGAGGTATGCAGACACAGCTTTGTTGACATTCTTCCTAGATTTTTCTATCTTATGACAAAATTGGTTTGACCATTTCCACTTCTGTCTTTGGCATATATTGGAATATACAAAGACAGTTTGAGGTAAAAGCAACATCAATTCTCCAAAGGTGTCCTTCATAAGCATTTCCAAACCTACCCCAGTCAATGTGCCTAGGTCGTTACCACCACAGTGCACAATCATGAGGTCAGGGTGTTGGAGATGTAAACAGATTTTAACCAAAGGCAGCAATTGGTGCCACTTCAATCCCCTCTCTGCAAACCATTTAATGTTCACATTTTGTAAACCTAGGTCTAAGTCAATACGTCTCTGTTCTGCATACCTCTTGCACCAGAAAACTTAGCTATGTCCTACGATCCACACTAGCATTTTGAAGGTATGGCTGGAAGATATGGATAGATGTCTGTAGCTCATGCAGTCCGTTCGTAGAATAAGAGATATGTTTAAAGATGGGGAACTACTTTTTTTCCATTGAAAACGTTAAGTGATTGGGAGATGAAAAGCATTGTTTCCTACAAAGCAGGGTGCATATTATTTTTGAGGAAAAGCATGTGTGTCATTGGTTAATAAAAAGCAGTTTAAACGTGGAGTACATATTATAGGATAAAATTTGCTCAGCTCAACCACACCTGCTAATTGCATTTGAAAGGTATAGTTCGAACTTAAAACAATGGTGAACTTTTAACCTGCACGTGCCGTTAAATGTTCGAGAAAATGTTGCAAAAAAAATATCGTTAGGTTTAAAAAAATTATGAACTTTTAACCTGCATGTCTCGTAGAATGTTCTAGAAAGTGTGTTGATAGAATCCGTTGAACTTTTCACCTGTATGTGTCCTTCAATGTTAAAAAAAACTGTTTATATGGAAAGTTCAAAAATAACCAATAGAGAGAAGTTTTGCAATCTAAAAAAATCAAGGAACTATTCTGATTTGTTCTTTACATGTATTTATGTGTGGAGCAACAGGGAAATTGTGCCATTACTGGTTCCATTCCCGATGAAAGCGGTGCATTGTATGTACTGTGTGACACAGAAAGAATTGCATGCTTTTCTGACAATTGAAATCTGCACACCAACTACGAAGGTAAGTTAGAAATTAAGAAGGTGTATTATGTGTTCTGTAGTAGTGCTTAAGTATTTGAGGCGATACTTTTAACTTTGAAAGTATTTTTTATTTCTAAATAATATAGTGTTAGTAAAGTCTGGTGTTTCACATTGGTTCTAAAATATGCATAAATTGTGACTAGTTGTTAAACAAGTACTTTATATAGTCAGTCAATCATAAAAGCTTTATTCGATTTTTAACAAAAAATCATAAAAGCATACAATTACTAAACATTTCGATATCAATAGAGGGTTCCAGCAATATTTACACAGTAGGAAAAGTAGAAGGGAGGTATGACCACAATATTCTCATTTCAATTAAAAAAGTAAAATAGAATACTAAATTCAAATTACATGCTTAATTTTATACAATTTCATTATCTCAATGCTAAAAACAACTAATCAGTAAAAACCTCAAATTTCATTTGAAAAAGAGGAGACCATACAGGGATGATTCTAAAATAACACGTCCTAATTATTATATAACAATCCCTATAAAACTTAAAGTAAGAGAGTCGTGGCTTTATCTCCAGTTTCATCTTATAATTTGTCATATCATTATTCTCAAGAAAAAAATTGATATAAACATTTCATTGAAACAACCTTTACAACATAAAAATAGTTAGGAATAGGAAACTAACAAGGTATCACCCCGTTTCCTACATCTGATCGTACACTTCAGGAATGAGGCGATATTTCTTGTAAAACACTCATTATCTAGATACTGCAAGGCAAGAAAGGCCGGGCGGCATTGCCTCAGACCCCATATTTTCAATATCGGTTTGATCCACCTCTTCCTCAATTCTAGATAGAATTTGCAGAACAAGACCACATGAATTGTCGTCTGGGACGAAACACCATCACAGGGACAATTCGGTAGGATTTTCGACCAGTCATTTATGGTCGGAAAACTTACCAAACGATGAAATACATTTATCCTGAAGCAGGTAAGGACAAATCTATTGTACCCTCTAATTATGTGTATTAAATACGGCTGGATAGTAATAGACGAACGCATCAGTTGGTTAGTTTGAACTGTGGGTCTTGCTGCCTCGCTGGCAAATCTATTTGCCTCCATATGACTCATACATTGTTTTTTAAATTCCTTTCTGGAAATAGTGCTCATTAAAAGTGGGTTGTGATAGTATTCTGGCCAACCTAAATCTATCATAAATTCTTTTATGTATTTTATCCACTTAATCTGAAAAGTGTGTTCCAGGTTGAGACTATCACCCAGCACGTGCCGATTAAATACTTTATATATGTTTAGGAGTTTTTCACAAAGAAAAGGTGTAAGTTGTCATCTGTAAAAGACTGTATGGTTTTGAAAAATAGATGTAGCGTTAATTTGGATTTGTATATCTATTCCGCCGAGATAAACAGAATGTCGCACGTTTGCAAATTATGCTTAGTCTGGAAATAGTGGGGAAGGGGTGAGAGTAGAAAATTCATGTGTTATTAACTTAACAGAGATGGAATAAAAACCAGAAATGTTATGTGCACAGTTTGTGGTCTCATTTTATACACTGAGAGGTAGATTTAAATATCAGTCAAGGCTGGTGTGGTACTGCGACGCTTTGGATTTGGGTGTTCTTAGGAAATCTAAGTTGTTGGGGAGCGTTGCTTTAGAAGACATTTTTTATAAATATGTGGGAGATAACAAATAAATGAAAATGTTCTCTGTATATTTTCTGTACGATTTTGTTCACAGTGCTAAAGTAAATGTGATTATTAGTGATAGTAATTGTCATGGTGTGTTCCTCTGCTGAATATACGCAGGCCTTTAAGTGGTCCGGGTCTTATCGGTACTGAGCTCCGTCACTTCTTTAAGACAGCCGCCAATTTTTTCATCCCAATTAAAGCTGTTAATATACGTATAGTAAAGGGGCGATACAGATATTTTATAAATGTGTGAGAGATAAAAAAAAGAATTAAAAATGTTCTTAGTAAATTTTCTGTACGATTTTTACACACTACTAAACTAACTGTGATTATAAGTGATGAAAATTGTTAGGGTGTGTCTCTGTGCTGAATATACGCAGGTCTTTAAGTGAGCCGGGTCTTACCGGTGCTGAACACTGCTACCCCTTTCAGACACCCACCATTTTTTTCATCCCACTTAAAGCCCTCAATATATGTATATTAAAGAAACGGTACAAAAAAAGTTTAGGAATTACACCTCTGTTTACTCTCCTCATGTCCCAGCCCCATTTTGTGCAGCCAACAGTAGTGTTTATAAAAATTAAGTGATAGAGCTTTATCTAGTATGAAAATAGCACTTATACCTTTATTAACATGTACGTGGGATCTGTAGTGTAAAGAGAAGGTCGTAATCAGTTTCAATGGTACAAAAGTGACGTGAGATATGTTTGAAAGATTACATGGTTTTAGGAGTAAGGTATAGAGGTAACAAATAAGAAGTAAAGTTTGTTATGTTTAAACGAGTATGTAGTTTTGTAAATCAGGTACAGCGTTGATTTGTGTTGAGAAATAAATTTGTCCGAGATAAAGAAAATGTCAAACGTTTGGAAATTATGATTGGTCTGGAAATAGTGGTGAAGGGAGCGGGGGGTGGAATATTTATCTGTTATTAATTTAAGGCAGATAAAACAAAAAACAGATATATTATGTGTACAGCTTGTGGGCTCATTTTTCACACAGAGAGGTATATTTGAATATAAGCCAAGGGAGGTCTTCTACTGCAAGCACGTTTACAATGTGCAGACATTACATGGAGAGCAAATACACAAAGTAAATATGTACCTTCCTTTGGATATGTACGCATGGTTTGAATAATTTGATGATACTTTTAGATATAATGTACAATGCCCGGTGATGCGGGGCAAGAGAGGGTGAAGGAGGTATTTCGGAGAGAGACAGCTGTGGTATATTCTCAGTATTAGTTTGCAGAGGGATAGCTGCGGGCTGGTGATGTGTTGTGTTGCAGAGGTAGAGCTGTGGGTCCCACTGTTTGCAGAGGGAGAGCTGCTAGACGTTATCTTGCATAGGGATAGCTGCGGGCTGTTGATGCGGGGTGAGGGAGGGTGAAGGGGTATCTTGTAGAGGGAGAACTGCGGTATATTCGCAGTGTTGGCTAGGAGAGGTAGAGCTACGGACCCGACGGCTTGTACAGATAAACCTGCGGGCCCGACGGCTCGCAGACGAAGAGCTGTGAGCCGACCGGTGGTTCGCAGAGGGAGAGTTGCGAGCCGGCGGGCTGGCTCGTAGAGGAAGAGCTGTGAGCCGACTGACTGGCTCGTAGAGGGAGAGCTGCGGCCCGTCGGCTCGCAGAGGGAGAGCTGCGGGCCTGCTCGCAGAGGAAGAGCTGCGGGCCGACTGGTATAGGGAGAGGTGCGGGCCGTCGACTTGCAAACGGATAGCTGTGGGACGGTGATGTGGGACAGGGAGCATGAAGGGGGTATCTCGCAGAGAGAGAGCTGCAGTATATTTCCAGTGTTGGCTTGCAGAGGTACAACTGCGGGCCTGACGGCTCACAGACAGGGCTACCTCTGAAAGCCAACACTGGAAATATACGGCACCTCTCCCTCTGCCAGATACCCCCTTCACCCTCTTTCGCCCCACATCACCAGCTAGCAGCTATGCCTTTAGAAGCTAGTCCATTGGCTCACAGCTCTGCGAGCCGTCGGGCCCGCAGCTCTACCTCTGCGAGCCAGCCCATTAGCTCGTAGCTGTGTGTCTGCTAGCAGGCCAGTCGGCACGTTGCTCTCTCTCTGCGAGTTAGACCCCAACAACCTTCTCGGGCCCGCAACTGTCCCTCTGCGAACCACCGGTTGGCTCGCAGCTCTTCGTGTGTGAGTTCTCGGGCCCGCAGTTGTATCTCTGAAGCCAAGACTGGAAATATACCGCAGCTCTCTCTCTGCGAGATACCCCCTTCACGCTCCCTCTCCCCACATCACTGTCCCGCAGCTATCCCTTTGCAAGCCGACAGCGCGCACCTTTCCCTATACCAGTCGGCCCGCAGCTGTTCCTCTGCGAGCCGGCCCACAGCTCTCCCTCTGCGAGCCGACGGGCCGCAACTCTCTCTCTACGAGCCAGCCAGTCGGCTCGCAGCTCTTGTTCTACGAGCCACCCGCCGGCTCGCAAGTCTCTCTCTGGGAACCACCGGTCAGCTCGCAGCTCTTCGTCTGCGAGCCGTCGGGCCCGCTGTTCTACCTCTGCAAACCAATACTGGAAATATACTGCAGCTTTCCCTCTGCCAGATACTCCCTTCACCCTCCCTCGCTGCACATCACTGGTCGTACATATCCTTTTGCAAGCCGACGGCCTGCAGCTTTCCGTATGCGAGTCGGCCCATAGCTGTTCCTCTACGAGCCGGCCCTCAGCTCTCCCTCTGCGAGCCGGCCCGCAGCTCTCCCTCTACGAGCCAGTCCGTTGGGGGGGGAACGATTTACTCCCACTATGTGCTATTTTTATACTAAATAAAGCTCTGTTTGTTTATTTTTATAAACAGTACTCTCAGGGGCACAAAATGTTGGTTGCAGTACTAAAGGACACGTATATGTAAATTAACGTAATTACGAGGTTTTCTGCTGGTGTTAAAGCTCCGTACACGACTGGGCTGGCACATTACCAAAATGGGAATGACACCTTACTTAATCTCTCCCCCTCCATCCCCATGTCGGTCGTTTTTGTTGCTCTCTAACAGTTGATCTGTTTTTGGTTATGTACATTCAGAATGAAATGTAAGCCTGTACCATATCTTTGTTAATATGGTGCAGTGTTATGCTTGCTAAGTTGCCGATAGAAGTGTTAAGGTAATAATGGTAACGTTTACATGTGCCATTTAGTTGAGAATATCAGTCTAATTATACAGATAACAATTTTTCAAAATAGTGTCTACCAAGTTATCTATAGTGGGTTGCAGAGGAAGTGCTCTTGGACGGTGGGGTGCGTGGGACGGTGGGTTGGGGCGGGGGGGAGGGGAAAAGTAGGAGGTAGTAGATTCACATATAAAATGGGAAGGTGAATCTAAATAATTAAATAAATACGTGCTGTATGTCCGGTGACACTACCTGCAACCCTACTTTTCCCTTATTCCGCTCCAGTGCCATACAGCATTCCCTCTCCAAGCTGCAAGTGGAACTTATCTAATTGTATGTGATTATTTTAACATATTGAACAGATATAACAAACAATTGAAACTTTTTTTTCTTTCTCAGAAAATTATTTTGTTTGGATTAAAAATTGAAAATGCCTAGAAGAACTGAAAAAAAAAGGAAAGACAAAAAGGCCATCTACTTAAAGAAAAGTCAAAAATGTGGATTACAAGTAAATGAGAGTACTACAAAAATACATACTTCTGGAAAAAACACTAGACAATTTTTTTTAAAAGTATTACGAACATTTAACGAAAATAACATCACACAAAGGAAAAAGAAGAATTTTTCAAGTAAGGAGAAGCAGACTTCGACTTCAAAATGCAAGAAAAAAAATCATGATAAGGAAAGAGTATTTGTTACCCGTAGACAAAAACAATTTCAAGAAATTAGTCAAAGACTTTTTCGAAATAGAGTAATTCAGAATTTAATAAAAGGATGCCGGAAATATAAAAAGAGAGTGCTGCAATTGAAACAGAAACAGCATATTGAAAGCATAGTGGATACTGCTTTTAAATTAAAACAAAAAATATTCATTTTGATTTTGAAGAGGATGAAACTGTTGGATAAAACAATGAAGATTCTGAAAGACAAAAGTAAAAAAAGACTTGTGAACAGAAGCAACTTTTGTAAAGTGTTTAGTGGAGAATGGAAACATACGTCTAATAGTGAACCTTTTTTAATGAAGAGAGTTACTTCCAAGAAAATAGTTTACCATTTGCAGTTGATACTAGAGGTCGTTGCTACGAAGTTCAGAATGGTTGTCCTGTTCCAAAAGAGGAAATGGTTGGTATTAGTGCAGAACAGTTAATAGCTGAAGAAGTGCAAGGGAAACGCACACAAGCTCCTGTGTATAAATGGGGTTGTAGCAGTATCTGTAGTATTCGACAGGAATCTATTAATATAATGCGAAATTTGTTACGAGAATATACAATGAAAAGTGTTAAACAGAAGATTAGGTTGTTACAAGGACTAGATCCATATGATGTAAGAAAATATACTGAGAAATATGGTCATTCTCTGGCTTGTCTTTCACGAAAAGTGTGTAAAAGTGTTTTTCATCACTTGAGAATGTTAGCAGTACACCATTCAGAAATGCGGAAGTTTGTAAGGAAACTACTATGTAAAAAGTCCTGCATTATGTTTAAATGAACTGAATACAGCTCTTTTACATGGTTCTTTATCAGATGTACAAAAAAAGTGTGATGACATTGAGTTCCGATATTTTGGTTCAGAAGAGCAGTGCATAGAAAGTGAAAGTTTGACAATTACAGATGTTGAAGAAGATGGGAAAGTGATTAGGTTTGATCAGTTTGAAGAAGAAATTGGAAAGTTTAACATAGTGTGCTCTGAAATTCCAAACTATGTTTGTGTTTGTTGTCGACGTACTAATTATAAAATTCAAATTAGAAATGTTGATTTGTATTTGAAATCTGAAAAGAAGAATAATGATAAATGGAAGGAATTTGCAACGTACTTGTTAGTGGAAGGTCAATTTGAGTTAGGCAGTGATCAATGTATTTGTAAATATTGTTATAACAAATTAGAAGAGAACAAAATGCCCGCTAGAGCAGTACATAATAAGTTAGAATTAGTACCTATTCTGGAGGAACTGGCAGATTTGAATACATATGAGTCAGTTCTAATACAATCTGTTCATCCATTTCAAACTATAATTCGCATGGAACCTAAAACAGGTAAACTGCCACCAACAGACATACAAAGAGGGCTAAAAGGAAGAGTAGTATACTTACCTTTGGATTTTAAGACAAATATTGAAATTGTTGATGGAGACAAAGAGGAAAATAAAGCAGTAGTCATTCTAGTAAATGGAGTACCAACAAAGAGTCAGAAAATATGGCAAGAATTTGTGGATGTTAATAAACTTCAAAAGGCTAAGTTATATGTTGTGGAGAACAATATTTATTATAAAAGTATAAATATGGAAGAACAGGTAATAAGTTTGGAAGATGAATCTGAAATTTCAAGTGGTCAAATAGAGAAAGTAGACAAGTCAAGGAGTGAAGAGATTTATGAACATTACACAATATGTCCTCTACATTCAAAAGAAGTAATAGGAAACAGCATTGAGTTATTTCAAATGAAAAAAGCAAAGGGAACTCCAATGAGTGTATGGGAGAAAAGCTTGGAAGCTCGTTGTTTTCCACAGCTGTTTCCTACTGGAGAAAGTGGACGATATAATGACCGACCTGTACGGATTCCAGCTTCTGAATATCGCTCAACAAGATTATACTCTGAGGATCCTAGATTTCGACAGTCTATTCCATATATATTTCACCTTTTGTTTGAAAGTGATCTGTCTTCTCTGTTCTATGCAGTGAGCCACATAATTAAAACTGGAGTTCATCAATCACTTCTTTCAGCGAAAGAATTTGTGGAGAAAGTTCAACAAACAGATGAAAATTTAGAAGCACAGTTAATTAATTTGATGGCATGTCAACGAGGAACAAATGAGTATTGGTATCGTCATCATGGAGAACTGAAGTGTATGTTACGGAACTTAGGTACACCAACATGGTTTGTGACACTTAGCTGTGCAGAGTATGCATGGGAAGATTTGCTTGAATTTCTACGAGAAGCAAATTCCAATATAAAGAATGTTGAAATAAAGACACCTGAAGAATTGTGTTCTTTGGATCCTGTAAATGTGTGCAGATATTTTAATCATAGGTTTCAAGCTATGATGTCTTTCATCTGCAATAAAAGAATCCACCTCTTGGAGAAGTTACCGATTTCTTTTGGAGAAAGGAGTACCAAGCGAGAGGTGCTCCTCATATACATATGCTATTGTGGATCAAGGATGCACCTAAATTTGGAACTGATTCAGATGAAATAGTATTGTCTTTCATTGAACAGTATGTGACATGTGAGATTCCAAGAGAAGGAGGAGATAGAAGCTTGAGACAGCAAGTTTTACGTTTCCAAAGTCACCGTTGTGGAAAGTACTGCAGACGAAAATACAAGTCTAAAGGAACATTTTATACCAAGTGTCGGTTTGGATTTCCACGTCCAGTAATTGCTAAAGGAAGAGTAAATTCTTTTTTTCTTCTGTAAGGCACACAATAACTCGCAAATCTCCAAAGAATACCTACAACTTGAAAAGAACAGAACTGTCAAAGTATATTAATGACTACAATCCGGTTATTTTAAAAATGTGGAATGCAGACATGGACATCCAGTATGTTGCAGACAACTCAATTGCTGTTGCACGCTACGTAACATCATATATAACGAAATCAGAAAAAACCGAGATGAACAATTGTGGGAAGAAATTGCACAAGAGAAGAGCCTTAGCAAAAAATTGTACAGCTTTACTTTGAAAATGCTTTCCCACAGAGAAATTGGATCCCATGAATGTTCAAACCGCTTGTCCTCCTCAAGTTTATATTCAAAATCACGAGGGATCATTTGGGTAAGTTTAGGTCTTGCCTGCTCACGAAATAGAGTGTTGAAATCATTAGAAGAAATTGAATACTTAGCAGGAAATGAACCAGACAGTACAGAAATTTTTAAAACTAATATGTTGGATACATACTATCCAAAAAGGAGTCGACATCTGGAACAGCTATGTCTGTATGAAGTACTTCAACATTAATTTGGAAAAAGGACGGGGCCCCTGTATAACACAATAATATTGCCTATCTACAAGGTAAATATACAATTCAATAAAGTTTGCCCAAGGCAAGGGCGATACATAGTAGCTGGTGTGAGCAACAAGGAAAACAACACATAATAATATATATGCCAAAGAAGGAATGATATTCAAAAAGAGTCATTTTTAATTCATTTATTCTTAAAAATATTAATATATATTTTTGTAAGTATTTTCTACTATTAGATAAAATACATTCGTTGTGATCAAGTGATGCTTATTTGCAATAGAAACAAAATTCTAGACATGATTGGCAGATATCAAAGCAACATGATATAATGAATGTTGTTGTAACTCTTCTAAATGATACAATGTATAAACTGAGCTAATCTTCACTATAGCACATACAATACACATTTTAATTTGTTCTATCCTTAATGATGGTTTTATTGAATAATTTTATAAAACTGACGGTAGGGTATACATATACTGCGCGTTTCGGCATAGCCTTCCTCAGGGATCCGTCTCAGTGGATTCTCTACGGATTTGGGTATGTGAGAATCCAATAATTCATTGTAGTAGAGAAGATAGACTCCAGATAAAAATACTCAGTTTAGGTAGTGTCTCCGTGATAATGGTGCGCTCAAGGCGATCCGGTAATTATATCGTACAGTAGGAATTTTCCACGCATATATATGGAGAGATTTAAAATAGAAAACCGCGGCCAAGATTCTCCTTCAGCCTGCAACAATAATTATATTTGGCTGTTGATCCACACTGTTCTTTATAAACGTGAGTTATATGGTTAAAATGTAGTTGGTCTCTTGTATGGAGACTCACTCTTCTCTTACTTCGATAAAGCGTCTCACTCGATCTTCGGTCACCAAACAAACCAAAGATCGAGTGAGATGCTTTATCGAAGTAAGAGAAGAGTGAGTCTCCATACAAGAGACCAACTACATTTTAACCATATAACTCACGTTTATGAAGAACAGTGTGGATCAACAGCCAAATATAATTATTGTTGCAGGCTGAAGGAGAATCTTGGCCGCGGTTTTCTATTTTAAATCTCTCCACATATATGCGTGGAAAATTCTACTGTACGATATAATTACCGGATCGCCTTGAGCGCACCATTATCACGGAGACACTACCTAAACTGAGTATTTTTATCTGGAGTCTATCTTCTCTACTACAATGAATTATTGGATTCTCACATACCCAATCCGTAGAGAATCCACTGAGACGGATCCTGAGGAAGGCTATGCGAAACGCGCAGTATATGTATACCCTACCGTCAGTTTTATAAAATTATTCAATAAAACCATCATTAGGGATAGAACAAATTAAAATGTGTATTGTATGTGCTATAGTGAAGATTAGCTCAGTTTATACATTGTATCATTTAGAAGAGTTACAACAACATTTATTATATTATGTTGCTTTGATATCTGCCAATCATGTCTAGAATTTTGTTTCTATTGCAAATAAGCATCACTTGATCACAACGAATGTATTTTATCTAATAGTAGAAAATACTTACAAAAAAATATATATTAAGATTTTTAAGAATAAATGAATTAAAAATGACTCTTTTTTTAATATCATTCTTTGGCATTTATATTATTATGTGTTGTTTTCCTTGTTGCTCACACCAGCTACTATGTATCGCCCTTGCCTTGGGCAAACTTTATTGAATTGAAGTACTTCAACATTACAGCTTCAAAAGAAATGTTAAACAGAATTTAAAAGAAGGAAAATATGCAGTAGTTGGATGTCATGGATGTTTAGTAAAACACACAAAAGGTAACCTTATCAACCACAAGAAACTGAGTTGTGAAACTCCAGACAAGCGAGAATTTTACTATTTAGCACTTCTCCAACTGTTCAAACCATGGCGTAGCAAAAGTGAATTACTTGGAGATTTCGACTGCTACGAAGATTCTTTTAATGCATGTAAAGATAGCATTGCATGGTCAATTTTCCCTACATATTTAAAAATGTTGAATGATGAAGTTGAACAGGAAAAGACTATTACAGCTGAAGTTACAAATGAAAGTTCTCAAGATAGTCAAAGTTCTGGTCCATGTAGTCAAGATCCACTTGGACAACCAATAGTGGAAAATGAAGCAGCGATTGCTATGCATGAAGTCGAAATTGCAATGCAACAAGCACAAGAGGAGAATATTACATTGGAAAAGTTAGAAGAACAAGTAAATATTGAACAGAAAGAAATATATGTACAAGTGAGAGAACAGATAGAACATGGTTTGTTGCATAAAAAAAAGAATGTGTATGTTCATCATTTAAACCTATTCTGATGTACATCAGTGGTCAAGCTGGAACGGGTAAAAGTTTTTTAATTAAAGTTTTGACCAGTTATCTTAAAAAAACTACTGGTTCAAATTTATCTTGTGTGGTAACAGCTCCAACTGGATTAGCTGCGCACAATGTTAAAGGAATTACTTTGCATAGATTACTGATGTTACCAGTTGAGCATGATAATAAATTAGAATATCAGAAGTTGTCTGGAGAAGCTTCTTATGAAGTGTCAAGAGTGCTGAAGAAGATGAAACTTTTAATTATTGATGAGGTGAGCATGGTCTCAAACTTAATGCTTGCTTTCGTGCATTTAAGAATGCAACTGGTATTAAAAACAGATTACGACGTTCTCTTTGGAGGAAAACATTTAATTGTATTTGGAGATCTGCTACAACTAACTCCTGTAAAAGGAGAACCAGTCTTTAAAACTCTTCTACATGAAGACACTAGGAAATCTTTGGGAAGTATTGGAAATGTGAATCTCTGGTTAAATTTTGAATATAAAGAACTCACTTAGAATATGCGACAAGCAAGTGATGAAGATTATGGAAATATTCTGAAAGATGCAAGAATTGGTGTTCTAAGCAAACATGGTAAACAAGCTTTACAAAGTCGTCTACTAAAGAACTTGTTTACAACTGAAAACACACCAGCAGCAGTACTGTACAAGAACATTGCAGAAAAAAGTCTATACTTTGCTTAATGCCTACAGTGGAAGAGTGTTATACATTTAATCAAGAGCTTCTGAAATTGGAAAATCAAGAAATAGTTCACATTGAAGCTATTGATAAAATCGAGCATCAAGGAATAACAATTCTTCTTTCAAATAAACTACAGACTAAATTGGATTCTTTGGAAAAGTCTGTATCAAAAACTGCTGGCTTAGAAAAAATGTAGATGTATGTATAAACTGTCGGGTAATTTTGAGGCGTAATTTGAATATAGAGGAAGGTTTAGTGAATGGAGCAATAGGGAAAGTTGTTGAATTTGTAAAATATCAAACCAGAAATGCAATTGAATTCTTGAAAATTAAATTTGATCAGATTACAGAGGTAAAACAGATTGGGCGTTGTGCTGTACGTTTTTTGCTGGTAAAAGACTTGTATGTTTGTAGAAAACAGTTTCCTTTCTGTTTAGCATATGCAATAACCATTCATAAATCTCAAGGTTTAAGTGTAGATAATGCTTTAGTAAATGTTGGAAGAACTATGTTTAAAGAGGGAATGGCATATGTTGCATTATCTCGAGTTAGAACATTGTCTGGTTTGTATTTAATTGATTTCGATGAAAACAAGGTTAGTGATGATGTAAATTGTGTAAGAGAATATAATCGTTTAAGAAGACTTTATGCACCAACTTTAGGTGAATATCCTATTATTGAAAAACGTGCTGTGTGTTCAAAATGCAAACATGTTGATGAATCAGGTGTGGTTGAAAAGCAGAAAAAAAATTCAAGAGAAAAGAAAAGATGAAAAGAAACAGAAAATACAAACAAGTGATGATGTTGTGGGATACCAATTAGAAAATGCTTCTCGTGTCAACTGCTATGGTAATGTTATTTTAAACGTTATATTTTATCTAGAAGATCTTTATGGTGAAATTTTGGAAAGTCAGGAAAAAAGATTATGTTCTGCACTTTATACTTTATTTGAACAATTGAGAACTGACAGAAGTAAGATCCATACTGCTTCTGGTATTCGACAACTCTTGGATACATGTACTGGATCTTTAACGTTCAGCCCTAATATACAACAAGATGCACAAGAGTTTCTGATGGTTATGCTTGGAATATTAGAAGATGAAGGAATCCAGATTGAAAGTTTATTTGGACTCAGCTACAAATGGGATCACAAATGTGAACAGTGTTCATTAACTTCAAGCACTATAGTTGACAGAGAACGATTTCTATATTTAACAATACCTGACTTCAAATCTGTACCTTTTCCGAAATTAGTAAAAGAAGCAACTCAAGATAAGAAATGTTCTCGTTGTCAATCAGAAATGTTATCTACATTATGCCTACAAAGATATGGAAAATATCTAATTTTAATGCTCCAACGCTGTAGACCAAATGGAAGAAAAGTGGAAACGAAAATAAAAATTTTTGTTGCTAGTCAAGTATCTATTTCTGGAAGAACTTTCGCAACACTGGCTATTGTTTTCCATGCTGGAGCTACTACCACATGTGGACATTATACTGTATATTTAAAATGCAATAATGGTTGGAGTCACTGCAACGATACACACTTGGAAATAAAACCGAGATTGCCTTATGAATTACCCAACTCATACTTGATATTTCTGAAACAAAAATTTTAGATACATTATTCAGCCTAGAGGGAAAATGGGAAGATGCTTTAAGGAATTCATACTGGGTGATTTAAAAAAAAAATTCCACACATTATTTGGCCTTGAGGAAAAATGTGAACAGAAACTACAGAGTAAAGGTAAGATTTAAAAATTGGAAATAGTATTGGATGTGTTATTTGTGTTGATTTCGTATTGTGGTTGCAAGAATTAGTCATTTGGGATTTTTTAACAATCTAGTTGATTGTTTTTTTCCCAGCTGTTTATGATGATACTACACTGACATCACTGTGAATAGTGAAGTTAATTAGAATCTGATATCAGCAGAAAAAGGGAGAAAAATATGTTTTCAAAATGTTAAATTATATTGTATTATTTGATAAGTAACACTGTAATTTGTGAAATATATTACATTACACAACAGTTTTACAGTTTATTTTATTTTCTGTAGTGGAAAAGTTAGAAAAAACAGTACTAATGACAAATAGCAGAATAGTAGTTTAATATTTTTAAAAACTTTGAAATTCACTGAAAAACCATAGGTTTTACAGACGTTATAGTTAGAAATTAGCATTTAAAAACCTTTGAAATTCACTAAAAAACCATAGGTTTTACAGACGTTATAGTCAGAAATTAGCATTTAAAAACCTTTGAAATTCACTGAAAAAACCATAGGTTTTACAGACGTTATAGTCAGAAATTAGCATTTAAAAAACCTTTGAAATTCACTGAAAAAACCATAGGTTTCACAGACGTTATAGTTAGAAATTAGCATTTAAAAAACCTTAGAAATTCACTGAAAAAACCATAGGTTTTACAGACGTTATAGTTAGAAATTAGCATTTAAAAAACCTTAGAAATTCACTGAAAAAACCATAGGTTTTACAGACGTTATAGGTAGAAATTAGCATTTAAAAACCTTAGAAATTCACTGAAAAAACCATAGGTTTTACAGACATTATAGTTAGAAATTAGCATTTAAAAATCTTTGAAATTCACTGAAAAAACCATAGGTTTCAGGGACGTTATAGTTAGTTGGATATTTCACTCATACAAAACCATAGAAATTCCACCGTTATAGTTAGTTCAGCTAACTATAACTCGCGCCCCCGCAATGCACTGCTGATGATGTCACATATTACATCATTCATGACATGGTCAGTGACATCACTGATGACATCACTGATGACATCTCAAATGACATCACTGATGACATCACTGGTGACATCATCCATGTGATAATTTCATGCATCTTCTCACACCCTAATATAACCTTTGATACACCCACTCTAAATTACAGACTACCATTCGCAAAACCATAGACACTCCAACACCAATAACTACATACCCACTCACTGATTCTTAGGTCTATGCACACATCAACTCACTCACCCGTACAGTCACTCATACTTACGGTCACTCAGTACAGGACTATCATATGCACTCATACTCCTATATAGACACTCAAACACCGCCACTCATCCATAGAGGTACTCACACACCTAGTCAGTCATGCAAATAATTAAACACACTACCATTTACTCACCTATACAGTTATACACATACCAGCTCACTTACTCATACAAATACTAGCACATTCTTACGCTCTTATACAATCACTGATACAAGCACACACTCATCCATACAGCCACTATCACAATCACTCACTCTCGCTTATAGCTATTTATATACTCCAACACACATATATACTGCCTTTCACATATGTAGTTACTCACACATGTACCACTGGGACATACATTCACTCACTAACACACTCTTACACACACTTACCCACCCATACAGTCTATCACAGATGCACTCTTGAAACCATCCACCCAGTGAATCACCCACTCACACATTTATGCACAGAGTCGCACACACCCCTCCCACACAAACACTCAGGCACCCATACAGATACTCACACAAGCATTCATTAACTCATATAGACACTCATGTAGCTATTCACAAACACATGCAGCCACTTACACAGCAACAGACAGACGGATACAGACATTCACCCAGTTTAGTCACTAACCCATGCATTCAGTAAGATACGTTAAATCACTCACTTATACAGTCAGTCACGCACCTACTAAATCATCCATACAGACACTTACACACCCACTCATTCTTCAATACGTCTTTTCCTATATATATTAAAAATATTTAAACTTTACAGAAACACACAGTCACTGGATGATGTCAACAGTGATGTCATTTGAGATGTCATCAGTGATGTCATCAGTGTTGTCACTGTTCATGTCATGAGTGATGTAATATGTGACGTCATCAGCAGTGCATTGCGGGGGCGCGAGTTATAGTTAGCTGGACTAACTATAACGGGGGAATTTCACGGGTTTTGTACGAGTGCAATGTCCAACTAACTATAACTGTCCCTAAAACCTATGGTTTTTTCAGTGAATTTCAAAGGTTTTTTAAATGCTAATTTGTAACTATAACGTCCCTGAAACCTATGGTTTTTTCAGTGAATTTCATATATATATATATATACATATATATATCAGAACTACGCTGCATTCATCTCATAAAAACAGCTACTGAGGACAACAATTTGCTTTGGAAAGCGGTATTTTTAATCCATAATCAGACCAGCTCGACGCGTTTCGGGATAACACGTCGAGCTGGTCTGATTATGGATTAAAAATACCGCTTTCCAAAGCAAATTGTTGTCCTCAGTAGCTGTTTTTATGAGATGAATGCAGCGTAGTTCTGGTATTTGAGGTTTGCCCCCTCGCTGAGGACCGCCGTTGAAAGTGGAAGGAGAAAGGCAACAGCAGTGCGGCTGCACTGCTTAGCGGCTTTATACATATATATATATATATATATATATATATATATATATATATATATATATATATATATATATGTTTTTATATAAAAGAAATTTACGTCTCTGTAGATTGGTTGCAGGGAGGAAAAAGCACAGCTCCTCACATGAGAATACTACCATGTCAGATGGAATACCATAACAGTAACTCAAGAAGCTGGCCCCCACTCTCTCCTGAGCTAAGGACCTTCCTGAGATACAGAATATATTATTAGCACTTACCATTGCCTTGCTAAACAGGACATTCCAATAATCAAAAATTTGCTTTTTTTGATACAAGCACCATCGTCTATGTAGGGAAATGGAAAAACTGAAACATACCGGCAGTCGGGGGAACTACATTCCCGATGAGCACTTGGGACCTTCGTGCTTCTGGTTCCTGGGCGCTCTGATTGCCGCACCTGTGGGGGATTACGGAGAAGCCCAGAGAGCTTAAAAGTGTCTCCTGTGACTTGCTGCTTGTAACGGCGGTTCAGAGCAGGTGAGACATAGGTATCGATCAGTGGTGTACCTTTTGAAGAAGTAAGTGTTGGGTGTGTGTGTGGGGGATTCGTCAACACTGGCCCCCATTCAGCCTACGCCATAAGAGGCTTGTTGGTTGGAGGTGATTAAGTATGAAAATGCAAAATGCAGTTCCCTGGAGGCCACACTCAAATTACTATGTGTGTATTATTACAACGATGAACAAAGTTACAAATATGTTATCACACTCAGGAAAGATAGAATTATGTATAAGCAAATATTGACTGGCAGCCTCATGAAACAAAAATAAACAAAAATAATACAAGTAGCCTTGTCTACTGATGGAATAACCATCCAGCCTACTTTTACCTTCATAGCAACTTAGTTCCCTTTATCAGACTAATTTGATCCATAGAGGAGTTACTGTGAATAGGGTACAGTGAATTAGACTAACCTATAATCCTTTTTAAGAATGTCTAGACCATCGCAAGTTCCTGCTTGAAAGTACCTTTGGCCCTAAAGAGGGCATCATGAATTATGTATTAAAATATGTACCATACCTCATGACAGGATTAATGTGTTATCACCTTTTCAACAGTGTGTGACTAGAAAGGACACCACCCTTCTGTGAGCAGGATGCCGGTATCCCCTAACGTTTATGGTAAGAAACAGGTTGGGTTTTTTCATAATGTATGAGAATTCATCAGAGATTCAAATGCGCTAGCCCTTGATAGGCTCATTAGGGCTCTTAGGCATAGGTTCACATGTGTTTCTCCACAGTTAGGAGACTGCAGAGAGAGAGAACTTGCATGACCATGGTTTTACAACGCAATAAATCATATGTTTTGATGTCTCCCTCGTCTATCCATTTACTTTAGAATTAAAATTGTCTCTGTTTAGTATATGTTTTTAATTGCACTCGCTTGTTATTATATACCCAATAGGAATCAAGTTTACCCATGTCCAGTTCCAGGTAGGATTCACCTGGGTTAAAAAGGGATCTCACACTTTTTAGCATTGTGTGTTAGTGACTAATAGAGTCACAATATCTAATCTTATAGATCCATAAGCCCTGAAGAATGCCCCAGACCGTTTAGGCTAATAGATATGGGCAGAAACATATTGGCAGATATTAGATGGGTTTGAGCGATCACTCTCAACATACCCATCCACCTTTGGTTTTCATTCGTACCTAGTGTCCTGCTGTATAAATGTAATAACCTAACACAAAGGTATTTTTAATTTAATCTAGATCCCTCTTTCTTTGCTTTGTCCAGTAGCATTTATCTAAGAACTCTCTCCTTCTGGTACAGTCTTCGAGGAGGCTGAGTCTGCCCAGGTGGCATTGCCCTACCAGGCTGGGGAGAGGATACCGAAGATGAAGCATGACACTATTATTTAAGTGACTTCCATAATCTGGATTCTTGTACTGGACCATAGTTCTGATATACAGTAGACCACTTTCTTTTTTCCATTTGACACCGTACTCTTGCTTGTGATTAATTTATAACACTAGTCAAGACAACCTTGAATGGTGATAGTGGGCGACAGTGAGGTAAACAGGAGATCCTCTCGGCTAGCTGACATAGGAATATGTGCCACTCCTTACACTATGGTTCAAAGCAATGAGTTTTAGGATGGACTCTGAGCTCTACGACAGAGGAATCTGCAGTCCCTTCCTGTTTGTTTTCTAGATTAGGCAATCAAAAATTCTCACTTTGTTCTCCGTCATCATGGAATATATTAGCCTTATCATCATCTCTTGTTTCATGGCTCCATTAAGGCAATTCTCTTTATTTGGGCTTGGCAAAATCATTACACAATCCATGTGCTGACAAGTGCCTGGTTCCTCACGCCAAGAAAGGGTAGTCACTGTTTCTCAGTGCCTGCACCCACATTATGGAAGTGCAGCCATTAGCACAGTACTGCGCAGCTACGCGTGCCAACTTTTGCAAATGACTGGAAGCATGGATGCATACAGCTCAGAATGCCTAAAGTTAAGTCTTCTTCTTCTACTATTTCAGCACTAAGAAGTCATGTGCACATGCATGTTTTTTTAATTTGCAGCTCAATTATATCACATTTTGTTAGGCCTGGAATCCTTCGCTTGGTTTCCCCTGACTTTTTGTCTTCTGACCTGTTTTACTGACTTTATTTTTGCTGGCTTTAGGATTCTGGGCACTTTACCACTACTAACCACTGCATATGCTCTGTACTCAGAACATGGTGACATTGGTTTATCCACAATTGGCATACTTAATTTACTTACAAGTCACTAGTAAATTGCACTATATGTGCCCAGGGCTTATAAATTAAATACTAGTAGTGGGCCTGCAGCACTGATTGTTCCACCCACTTTAGTAGCCCTTTAAACATGGCTCAGGTCTGTCAGTGCAGAGCCTGTGTGTGCCGTTTAAACTGCCATTTCGACCTGGCAAGTTTACCTACTTGCCAGGCCCAAACGTTTCCTCTTATTACATATAAGTCACCTCTAAGGTTGGTCCTAGGCAGCCCTATGGGTAGGGTGCAGTGTATTTAAAAGGTAGGACATGAACTTTAAAGTTTTACATATCTTGGTAGTGAAAACCTGTTAAATTAATCTTTTATTAATGCTGGGCCTATTGGTGTCTCTGAAGTCACAATTTAAAATCACAATTTATGGTGATGTTGGACTTTAAATTGCAAGTCTGAAAATGTCACTTTTAGAAAGTTAGCATTTTCTTACTTTAGCCATTCTGTGCCTCTCACTGTCTCTGAATAGAGGTCTGAGTTGGGTGACAGCTGGGCTTTTCCTCTAGAAAGGCACACAGGTAGATTGGGAAGGAGGAGCTGACACTTGAACCTGAATAGGGATGTGCCTGTCCCCACACAAAAGAGCTGCATACGCCCCTGTAGTGAGTGTGGAGCCAGGGCAGGAAAGGCAGGGACCTTGTGATCTTCTAAGGCCTCTTTGAAGACTCCCCCACTTCAAAGGCACAACTGGGTTTGAGTACTGGACCCCTGACACCACCAGATCAGAACAATGCTGGAACCAAGGAAATTCTGCCAGGAAGAAGAGCTTCTGTGCTTCAGGAAGGACTACCACTTTGCTAACTGCTTTACTGTGTTAGCCTGCTGCCTGCTGATTGCTGTGCTGTAGGAGGGACTGACACTTTGCTACCTGCTCTGCTATGTTGGACTGCTGCCTGCTGCTTCTTGCCTGGGAGTGAAAAGGACTGGACCTGCTCTCTACGTTCCTGCACCCAGGTTCTCCAAGGGCTTGCTGACTTGCCTCCTGCTCTTGAAGTCTCAGGGCCATCAAAGACTTCTTTCAACTGTGCTTCAGCTGCTGGACTCTGCCAACTGTAAGTACTGCCCTGACAAGAGCTGCCAATCCAGTCCTGGGCCTTGAAAGTGGATTCTGGAGCTGTTTTCCAGCAAAGAACGACGCAGTGACAACTTTGCGCCAATCAGAACCGACACAGTGCCCTTCAACGCCGTTGCAGCGCCGATCCAAAGACATCCCTGCATGACTCAACGATGACACAGGACCCGATCACAAGGTTTTATGATGCTGCAGTGCCGATCCAAAGTCCTGACTGCGAGGCTCGACGACAGCACAGCACCTGCATCGTAAAGGGTTCTGACATGGGACCTGACTGCAAGGCTCGACTTTGACACATCGACCAGACTGCGTGAATCGGAACTGACACATCAAGCTTTCAATGCAGATGCTTGCTCCAGCCAATGTACTTTTTCAGCGAGCCCTGTATGGGTCCTGAAGCCAGCCACTGTATTACTGTAATTTAAGTGTTACACAAATACTTTACCCATTGCCTCTTAAGTTAAGTCTGACTGCTCTGTGCCAAGCCTCCAGATGGTGAGCACAGGTTAATTTAGGTTGTATACCTAACTTACCCGGACTAGGATTGTGGTCCCTACTTGGACAGGGTGCAAACTTCTGCCAACTAGAGACCCACGGGCATATTTACAAGAAAATTGTGCTGCGCGGTGCCGCAAGCTATTTTTCTGCCCCTAGCTGCGTCTTTTTCCAAAGTGCAGCAAAATGCTGTATTTTCAACAGTACGGTGCATTCCTGTACTCACACTTGCGATGGTGCAAAAAAACAACCTAGCACCAGCGCAGGCACCCTTGCACCATGATGCAAGGGTGTTTGCTTTTCCAGGGATGATTGTTGTGCAGGAAGGGGCACCTTCCTGCACAAAATCAACCATCAATGGCATTTTGCTCTTTCTATGCGTGCTGCAGAATGCAGCACATATAAAAAGAGCAAAAAACGAGGAGAAATATAAGTATTCCTCCTTGTTGCACCAGTTTTTGGCGCTGCCTCAGATTTGTGTAAATCTGGAGCAGTGTCACAAGCAATGACTGTTGCGTGGGAAAGCCCACAGCAACAACCATTGCACGCCCCTTTGTTGCAGAAAACTGCGTCAAGGATCACCATATTTACAAGGCGGTGTCAAGCCAGGCAAAGTGGCTTAGCACCACCTTGTAAATATGAGCAGAGCACAGCACCACCGGAGCGCTGCAAAAAGTGACGCTTAGTGACGCAATGCCCCGGTAAATATGCCCTGTAATTTCTAACACACCCCATTCCTTTTTCATCCTCCTTTCTTATTAATACCAGTATTGACTATGATTATCTCTTTCTTTCTACACTTGATCTTTTGTTCAGACTCTCTAATAATCTTTTGTTTGCATTAGGTTCAAGAGTAATTGAGGTATGAAGGCATCCCAGAATTACTGATGTCTGATGCTATCCCTCTGGGTTCTCATTCCCTTGTATTGTATTGACTTCTCTAGCCGCCTCCGCAGGCCTGGCTCCTGAATTCAGTCTGGTACAAGCTCAATATCCTTTCCTCATGCATATCTGTCTATCTCATATGTCTGAGCTCTGCATCACATTAAACTCTGATTCAGTCGCTCAATAGTTCCTGGTATTCTGTATGCTTTGTGCTGTTATAGCAGAATGATATACATACCTCATTATTTTATCACTCAGTTACTTATTGTTATTTGTAATTAATTATGAATAGATCATCATTATCACTTTTTAATTAAAGTAGTTATTTGGTACCCAATAGCATTTTCATATAACCTACATTTATTTCATTCTTTGTTATTAATGTTACGAAGAATACCATTTTATGCAAGCATGTTTTGTTATATGTACGCATGTATGTATGTTTGTATGTATATATGTATTATTATTATTGTTGTAATTGTTATTATTATCATTCTTATTATTATTCCTGTTGCTCTTTTCCCCAGTGCTGAACCCTTTTTGGATTTTGACGTTTGGGAGAAATAGAAGTTCAGCTTTTAGCATTTTTCAACAAATGATATCTATGACAAACTTGTGTTCTTTTTTTCCCACATGTTGGAAATTGTAAAGATACTGAGGGTTTGTGATTTACAACGGAGGGGCTGAGAAAGTATCATAAATATAGCAATGCTTTAGAAAAATGAGAAAACCTTTCTGTGCAAAAAGGTTTTTTTAAAGAAAAAAAGGTCCCATAAAAGTTTTTTGTGCTTAGACTGTCTTCTTCCCATAATGTCAGAAACAGGCATAGAGGAAGAAACGTTATTTTCAACACTGTCTTTGTACATTTCCAAAGGGTGGTCACATTTTCCTATGGTTGTGCTTTTTATCCACTTGCAATTTGTGGGAGAATTAGGTGTAAAACCCATGACTGAATACAGAAAACGATATTCTTCTGAATTAAGGAAATAGACACTTGTATAGATTGCTCAAGATTTTACCAAAGAAACGAATCTTTGAAGGTAAAAAGAAATGGAAATATCAGTGGGAAAATGAAATTGGTGACAATGTTTGCATCTGTAGCCTTTTGCTTTGAACGTGGATACACAAACCTAATTTACTGTTACACCCATCAGACATTTTGCCTTGAATGTTAATCTACAAATCTAATTTACTGTTACATCTATCAGACACTACCATCTGCAAAGATATGTGTTTGCAGATTGCCCAAAAACAGGGAATACCCAGAACTAAAAGCTGAGCAGTGACCTACAATTATTGTTCATTGTGCAACAACCATGCATCTGTTGATAATGAAAAATCAAATGAATAGTAAATTGTTTGAGGATATGCATTGTTTAAACTTACCCAAAAAGGCACCACCTCCATGATTATGCATTATTGTGAGGGCTACAGGGAGACGCAGCAGCCACCCCAGAAATGTTTTGCAAATTTACCCTACCTTTCAGGAAAGTTTTAATTCATGACCCAACAAGACTTGTTCATTCATTACAGTACTCCCAGAGCTGCAGCTTTTGTTCTTGGGCTCTGGAGTTCAAGGACTCCTAATGATTAGTTCTATCAATCAATCAATCAATCAGGATTTGTAAAGCGCGCTACTCACCCGTGAGGGTCTCAAGGCGCTAAGGGGGGGGGGGGCAGCAGATCCGTTTAGCCGAAGAGCCAGGTCTTGAGAGCCTTTCTGAAGGTGTTTAGGGAGGGGGCGTGCCTGATGTCTGCCGGGAGTTCGTTCCATGTTTTGGCCGCGATGTGGGAGAAAGATCTTCCGCCTGCTCTGGCTCTGTGAATACACGGGGTGTCGGCCAGTGTGAGGTTGGAGGATCGGAGGTTCCTTTTGGATACGTGGAAGTTGATTCTGTCATTGAGGTATTCGGGTCTGGTGTTGTGCAGGCATTTGTAGGCGTGGGTAAGGATTTTGAAGGTGACTCTTTTCTTCACGGGGAGCCAGTGGAGACTACGTAGGTGTGGGCTGATGTGTTTGTGCCGGGGAATGTCGAGGACGAGTCTGGCTGCGGTGTTCTGTATCATCTGGAGTTTGCAGAGTAGTGACTTGTTGATGCCGGCATAGAGTGCGTTTCCATAGTCCAATCTGCGGGTGATGAGTGCGTGGGTGACAGTCTTTCTTGACTCAGGGGCGATCCACTTGAAAGTCTTGCGGAGGATTCAGAGGGTGTTGAAGCAGCTGGAGGTGACGGCGCTGACCTGTCGGTTCATGGTGAGGGATGAGTCGAGTATGATGCCGAGGTTTTTGGCGTGGTCTGAATGGGTCGGTGGGCTTCCGAGGGCGGACGGCCACCAGGTGTTGTCCCATGCCGAGGAGGTGGTTCCAAGGACGAGGACTTCTGTCTTCTCGGCGTTGAGCTTAAGGCAGCTGTTGGTCATCCAGATTGCTACTTCCTGCATCCCTTTTTGGAAGTTGAGTCTGGCGGTGGCAGGGTCTTTGGTGAGGGAGAGGATGAGCTGGGTGTCGTCGGCGAAGGATACGATGTTGAGGCCGTGTTGTCGGACGATGGCTGCGAGGGGGGCCATGTAGACGTTGAAGAGGGTAGGGCTCAGTGACGACCCCTGTGGGACTCCGCATGTGATGATCGTGGGGTCGGAGAGGAAGGGTGGCAGTCTGATTCTTTGACTTCTTCCGGTGAGGAATGATCGGATCCAGTCTAGGGCTGTTCCTTGTATGCCAGCGTTATGTAGTCTGGCGCTGAGTGTACGGTGGGAGACGGTGACGAAGGCTGCTGATAGGTCGAGTAGGATGAGGGCGGCGGAGTGTCCTTGGTCCAGGAGGGTGCGAATGTCGTCTGTGGCGGCGAGTAGGGCGGTCTTGGTGCTGTGGTTGCTCCGGAATCTGGATTGGGACGGGTCGAGGATGGCGTTGTCTTCGATGAATCTTGTTAGTTGCTTGTTGACTGTCTTTTCTGCAACTTTGGCTGCGAAGGGGAGGAGCGAGATGGGCCGGTAGTTCTTGAGGTCGGTGGGGTCGGCTGTGGGCTTCTTGAGCAGGGGCCTGACTTCTGCGCGTTTCCAGTTGTCTGGGAAGGTGCCTGTTTCGAAGGAGGTGTTGATGTGTTGTAGTTTGGGTGCGATGGCGGAGGTGGCTCTGTGGTAGATGTGGGGGGGGCAGGGGTCCATGGGGGCTCCCAAGTGGATGCCTTTCATGGTCGAGGTGGTGTCTTCGGCTATGATTGGAGTCCAGGTGTTGATGGTGGGCTGGCTGGTGTGTATGGGGGATGGGCCGGTAGTGGCGTCTGATGGGTGGTTGGCGAAGTTGTCGTAGAGGTTTTTGATCTTGAGGTAGAAGAAGGTTCCAAGCTTGTTGCAGAGGTCTTGGGACGGGGTGATGTCTGTGGCTTCGCTGCGGGGGTTGGTGAGTTCCCGCATGATGGTGAAGAGTTCCTTGGAGTTGGTGGAGTTTGCGAGGATTTTGTTGTGGGTGAAAGTCCTTTTAGTAGTTCTGATTTGGTTGTGGTAGTTCGTCATGGCGTCCTTGTAGTTGGTGTGGTTTTCGGGAGTCTTGGCGTTTCTCCAGTTCTTCTCCAGGCGTCTGCAGGTGCGTCTGGCTTCTTGGAGATCGGCGGTGAACCAGGCAGCTTTCCTGGGGCGGTGTTTGTTGGTGTTGCGTAGCGGGCGAGTTTGTCTGCGCAGTTGGTGATTCTAGAGCTATCTTATGTGGCATAAGAAGTGTAAAAAAAACTTTAGCACATATGTTTGTCTTTGTTTTTAACAGTAATGCTTTATTGGTGGAGTACTGACAAACCTCGCAATGCACACATTTTTAATGATTAAGAGGAGTATTGTTTGTGTTGTGTTTAATGGTGCTATTATGGTGGTGCATTGTTAAATTATGGGAAACAACCATTACAACACGGTTGTTACAACGCGTTACTATTAGAACACGGTTGTTATAACGCGAATGCTTTTACATCGCATGACTATTACATCACAATTTTTTACAACGCATATGCCTTTCAAACGAATTTCATTGTAAAGGCATGAATGGTAAAGGCATATGCGTTTCAAATGTAAATATTAGGTAGGTATGGGTTTTTAGGGTTTAGGGTGGGTATGGGTTTTGGGGTATCAGGGGTAATTTTAGGGTTTGGGGTGGGTTTGGGTTTTGGGGTAACGGGTCATTTTGGAGTTCAGGTTGGGTATGGGTTTTAGGGTGCCAGGGGTAATTTTAGGGTTTAGGGTGGGTTTGGGTTTTGGGGTGCCAAGGTTAATTTTAGGGTTCAGGGTGTGTTTGGATTTTGGGGTGCCAGGGGTAATATTAGGGTTCAGGGTGGTTTTGGGTTTTGGGGTGCAAGGGGGTAATTTTAGGGTTCAGGGTGGGTTTGGGTTTAAGAGTACCAAGGGTAATTTTAGGGTTCAGGGTGGGTATAGGTTTTGGGGTGTCAGGGGTAATTTTGGGGGTCAGGGTGGGTTTGGGTTTTGGGGTGCTAGAGTTAATTTTGGGGTTCAGGGTGGGTATGGGTTTTGGGGTGTTAGGGGTAATTTTAGGGTTTGCAGAGTGGAGTAAAAAGGGGTGTGGCCTCGGACCACCTCTCAGCAATCCCACTGTGTGGGGATTACTGGAGGTACCTGGTGGGCTAGTTAGCCCCCAGGGACCCTCAGGATTCAAGGGGACTTAATCCCCCAACCCAGATTGCAATTCTGCTTCGCTTCATGGAAGTGAGAGCAGGTTTCTTGCTCTCGCTTCCATGCAGTGAAGCAGATGTTTGCTATGGCAGGGCAGGAGCCGTGCTCCTGCCCTGCCATAGCAAACTGCAATGTCCCGGGGGTGGGCACCCTGGGACATTGCTGGAGCCAGCCCTGGGGGGAGGTGGTCCTCAGGGTCATAGAGGGCTCCAGGAGGGGGGCCACGTGGCCCCCCTCCCTTTGAGTACAAAGCCCCGGGGAGGTGGTGGTCTCCGTGGCCGAGGGTCCACGACGGACCCTCAAATTTAATTTATGTAGCCCCGGGGAGGTGGCAGTCCCCGGGGCTGCGGGGGGGCTGCATGCCCCCATGTGTAATTATTAAAGCCCCACGGAGGTGGCAGCCCCGAGGGCTGCATGGGGGAAGGCATGAGCCCCCCCATACATTTTAATTAGAATAAAGCTCCAGGGAGGTGGCCATCCCCAGAGCTGCATGGGCCCCTGTGGGCCCCTGTACTATATTTTGTGATTTCTCCCAGACCTGGCCCACCCAGGGGCTTAATTAAACGAAGCGCGGGACACCACGCTTCGTTTTTTTTTTGCCGGGATTCGCGCACCCAGCGCGAATTCTGCAGATTTTTTTTTCCAATGCTTTTTTGTGGCCTGGGGGTCCCTGTGGGACCCCCTGTGCAGGCTGAAGGGGTCAGGGTGTTTCTAACCTGCCCCATTTTCTTGTTTTAATTTTTTTTTTACTGTTTTCTTGTGACTCGGTTTTACCGAGTCACAAGAAAACATATATATACATACATATATATATACATTTATTTAATTTAACATCTTTTAGCAAGAATATGCTTTCACCATGCATGCATTTACGTTGTAATGGCATGCGTGGTAAAGGCATATGTGTGGTAAAACTTTGCGTTCTAATGGCAACGCCTTGTAACATCACTTGCATTGTAACAACCCCATTGTAATGCCATGCGAGGTTATGCCATGCAATGTATTGTCATATATTCGTAAATTATAACGTGGTTACTGTTAATTATATGGTAACACTCTGACAAAGTCAATGGACATACCTTATATATTTTGAACTGGTGACTCCTTGACAAAGCCAGTAGGCCAGTCTTTTAACTGAGGACATCCCCTAAAACAGTAATGTTGTATTTGGTATGAGTGGGGGTATTGTGATGTTGAGGTTCAGGCCCCACTAAGGGTGTAATGTGACATGAAGGTGTCACCAAAGCTATTTCCATCTACCTACAATTGTAATTCAATGCCTACTATATAGTAGTGTGTGCGTAATAAATGTACTTTTCTTTTTTTAAAGAAAAAGCACTGACTGGACAATCATTTAATGACAGTTGGGATTGCTAGCCCACACCACCTCCCCAGAGTAAGCTTGGTCTGCTCTGCTTCGTGGCCCTGCAAAAGTCAAGTCCTACTATGGGGAACTTAGTTCCCAGTAAAAAGACAATTGGAGACTTATTACTTGTGCAGGATTCACTTTGTTCACAACTAATAACACAATTCTTACAGAAAACATAAAGGAGTAAGAGAAATAGTAAAGAGAAGAAGATCAATAAGAAGAAATCGCAAGTGTGGAATGAGAGCAGAGAGAACAAAGTTGAGCGGAGGAAACTAAAACTGTTAGGGGCATATTTGTGAGCCCCTTTGAGTCTGGGTGCAAGAGCGATGCAAAAAGAAAATGTGATTTATGAAGCAACGCAAGGCTACCTTGCGTATCCCTGCATGACTTCATAAATCTCAAGTAATGTAACGCAGCACAAATCACTGCGTTGCATTATTCTGCACCAGGGAGGCAAGTGTTACGTGGGTGCTCCCACACAGCAGCCATGCATTTTGATGCATTCCCAGATTTACAAGTACAGATAAACCTGGCAATGCACCAAAAACATATGCCTCCACAGGAGAGGTGTAATGAAGAGAAATATCTTTATTTCTCCTCGTTGTTTCCTCTCAGGATTGTTTTTGTGCAGGAAGGTCTACCTTCCTGCACAAACCCAATCGTGCATGCAATGCAGGCAGCATTGCACCATGGTGCAAGGGTGTCTGTATTGGTGCTCATCAGACAAAATTGCACCAGCATAGGGACAAAAACAGGGATGCAACATATTTATTTAAAAATGGTGCATTCCTGCCTTTTTCCTGTAACGCAGCATAGCACAGCAAGGTGACTTGATGCGCTGAGCTGCATTGTGTTACTTTCCCATACATATGGGCCTTAGTTTGCACCCCTTCTAAACAGTAAAGTGTTCCATTTTTTTCCTGAAAATTACTAGGTACTCTGCAAGTGTGATGTCTACTAGCAGGGCATTCAATAGATAGAGTGCGAGCAGCCCCCAAATAGGCTTGTGTGGCCTCCTTAAATGTGTTTTTTTCAGTGTAAGATTATGTAGTCTCCTTAAGATTTTGTCGGTGCATCTTTCATGGCAAAACACAGAGATTCTGGTTTATGCAGGTGTAAAGGTTTCCAAGTAATGTATGCCAATTTAAACTTTATTTTCTTCTCCAAATGGAACCAGTAAAGATCTCGGAGCCCCAAGGCAATGTTGTCATATTCCTTAGATCTGGAAATAAATCTTACTGCTGAATGAATAATTACATTGATGGGTGTTATGGCAAATGCAGGAGGTCAGTCAAGACAAAGTTGCAGCAGTCAGTTTTGGAGAGTACCAGGGCCTAAGCAAGATGATCAATGTGAACAGTCATGAAAGTAATTGAGTCAACCCGCATCCCTAGGGATTTAAACTCATTAGCCAGTAAGGGAATTCATTAAGCCAATCCCCATATGGTTTGACTGGTGTGGACTCATAATCTGTTTTACAGAGTCTGCTTTAATAGGTTTGCAGCATCCAGTATTTCAGATTAAGGAGGAGGTTTTTAAAGGATTAATGTCTTTTATGGAGAATATCCATCATGGGCTTCACTTTCTCTAATAGGTCTGTTCTGCTGTGGCTCCTCTCCTCAAAACTTGGCCTGCAAAAAAGTCAACTGTAGTCGAATACTGTTTATCTGCTGCACCTCTGCTTGTTACATGTCACTAGAGAGGAAAGCAAGTGAGTGAACTGTGACATCTAAATTATCAGTGTTCTGACCATAGGTCCACATGGCCATGTTTCATTCGACCTCTCCTTAATCCTCAGCCATCCAATGTCTCCACCATCGCCAGACGTTCTAGGTGGCATTCCAGTGCACCTGTCCTTGAAAGTTAGTGTAGACTAGGAATCTGTCAATGTAGCTCAGCATTTGTCATCAGCTACTTAAATCTTTGCTTCACTTAATGGAGCATGACAGATTGTCTACAATCAGCATAAGTGCCAGTCTATCAATAATAAGATATGTTCTAGGAGGGCTCTGGGGATATTTCCAAATGCACTCAAATGGCTTAGTGAAGCTGGGTTGGCTTAGTCATGGGCATGCTCATTTTCCTGATGCTGCACTGTCCTAAGCTGCTGGAAGTGTTGACAAGTATATGTAAATTTAATTTCTGGTGGCAATCTCTGAGGTGCTCATAAATGGAAGTGACTGCATGCTTCTCCGTCCTCTCTGGCCTGTGGCTGCCTGCTGTGTCTGTTGTTTCTGATTTTGTTCATGATGCTGCTTCATTTAGTCCTGCCGAGCCACATAACTAGAGAGGACAAGGCTTTCCATGAGCAGCAGCTTTATGGAACAGTTTGTAGACGGTAAAAAGCACCCATAAATCCTGAGCACAAAAAACTCCTGCACAAAAATCTCCACATAGTCTACATGATGCAATGGGGTGGCGATGGCGCAGGATAAGAAGTCACATATTTCTATACTTCACTGTACAAAGGTGCATCATGTGTGCTATCTGGTTATTGCAGTGTTGACCTTGTTGGTGCTTCTGAGAGCTCAAGACAAAGGGCCTCATTTACAATAAGGCTGCGCCACTGGGGCGTCACTTTTTACGATGCTCTGGTGGCGCAGGGGCTTGCTCCATATTTACCAGGCAACACTAAGTCACTTTGCGTGGCTGAATGCGGCCTTGTAAGTATTGTTCCCTTTAATGAAGTTTTCTGAGTTAAAGGGGTGTGCAATGGGGGTTGCTGGGGGCGTTCCAAGCGACACCCATGGCTTTTTGACACTGCCCCAGATTTGCGAGGAATTGTAACCCTTAGGCAGCGCCAAAGGCGCAACTCGGAGAAATACCTTTATTTCTCCTTGTTTTTCCTTTTGCTACGTTTGCTGCATTCTGCAGCACACATAGAAAGAGGAAAAAGCCTCTTGAGATTGTTTTTGTGCGGGAAGGTTTTCCTTCCTCCCCAAGAACAATAATCCCTGCAATGCAGGCACCCTTGCACCATTGCAAAGGTGCCTGAATTGGAGCATGGTAGTCCATTGTTCACCAGTGCAGGGAAAAAGACAGGAATGTACCGGATCTCATAGATATGGCGCATTCCTATCCTTTTCTTTTGCCTTAGGGCAGTGCAGCAGGAAGTCTTGGCACTGCCCTACGGCAAAATCTTGTAAATATGCCCCAAAGTGTGTTCGCTCCCACCACAACTAGAGCAGGTGTTGTAGTTGGTGATCGAAGGTGTGTCTGTTCATTTGTCTCTTTAAGCTCTGTGTCACTGTAGTTGGACTCATTTTCTGTGGTGCAATTGCAGACCCCTGAGAACGTTCACTTAGGATCACAAAGGAAAAAAGTGATTTTCTAGGTGTCAACACCGTAAAATCCAACTCTAAATGACTGAGGGGCATATTCTCAAGGACTTATCGCCGAGTTAGCGGCACTTTATCGCAGCCAAAGTGGTGAAAAATGTATCGCACCATTCACAAGCTGGTGCTAACAGCAGATATCACCTGTTTTCCTGCGATAGCAGCCGCAAAAAACATTGCCACGGATGACACCGGCAACTAACGCTAATGAGATGCATAGTAGGCGTTCCCGTGCAAAAAGCAGCGAAAACACTACTTCGCAACATTCTCAACAATCAGCCAGATCGGCGATAAGATGCAAAAACATGAGATAAGACGCGTTAGCAGCAGGGATTTAACACCTGCTCTTACCTGGTGTTAAGTCGGACGACAACCTGCACCATAAAAGGGAGCCCAGCCCACAGCCACACCTGAAGAACAACAGATGCCAATGGAGCTACTGATCATGCAGCTCTGTGCCCCAAGAGGGCCACAACACCCACCGCCACCACCGCCAGGACCCCCACCCCCCCGGACCTCCCCCCCGGACTACCACAGAGGCAGCGCAGACAAAGACAAAGGACCTTCCAAAAACGCACCAGCCTCGGAGACCTAACGCCAGAGGAAGTCATTATCCACTACAGGCTCAAAAGGACAGCCATCCTCCGCATCCTGACCCTCATTGCACACAGGCTGATGGTACCAACACAGTGGAGAACCAACATCCCTCCGCAGACAAAGCTGCTGGCCGTGCTGCACCTGTTGGCCTCTGGGACCTTCCAACCAACAACTGCCAGAGTCGGAGGAGTCTCACAGCCAGCCCTGTCAAAGTTCCTCACACCTGTCTTGGATGCATTCATCAGCTTGGTACCCCAGCAACTTTACTTCCCACACACTGCGCAGGAACAGCTGGAGATCAAGCACAGCTTCTACGCCATAGCTGGCTTCCCGCACGTGTTGGGGGCAATCAACTGCACACATGTACTCCTCGTGCCCCCTGCTGCCACTGCACACAATTACCGCAACAGGAAACACATGCATTCCATCAATGTGCAGGCAATAGTGGACCACCGGGGACTCTTCACCAATGTCGTCGCCAACTACCCAGGCAGTGTGCATGATTCCTTCATCTTCCGACAGTCCATCATCAACCAGCGCTTTCAGGATGCCACCTATGGAAATGCACTGCTCTTTGGTAAGTAACAACTGAACACACCACACACCTCAACTCTACCAACATACAACTCACAACTCTGGGAATGCACACGTCACAGAATCACATACAACATGACAACCAACAGTCCCACATTCCAGACACGACAACACAACTTACTGTGGCAACCTGGGCTAGCCATGTACACAAGCCATCAACGGCATGGCACCTCAGCCACACAATAGCAGAATGTGGGGAGAGGTGGGAACCAGGCATGTGCGAAGGAGGCAAGTGACCCATGAATGTGAATGTACACAATGCCAAGTGTGGCAGACTTCAGTATGCAGACCACAGACATTTCCATGTCGACATACACTTCTGGCATCTGCAGTGTACTGGACAGTGGACGCAACCATGTCACCGCAGCCAGTGGGGAAGAATGCAGAAATGTAGCTTTTTACGTCCCCCCCCCTGTAAGCGTGAGCGGAGTGGGCTGGCCCGGCATACGCCAGGCCAGCGCAGGGGTGTGAATAAAAAGCCTGTTACTCTGGGCGTGGTTCTCTTCCGGAATGGCCAACGTGTCTGCCAGGGTGGCGCCTCCCACCCCACCACGAGTCCGACGCCATGAGCGGCGGTGCCTGCTATCCTGTGCGCCTGCTGCACCCCAGACCGCTGGTCCCAAGACCCGTCTTGGCCACCCCAGCGCACCAAGGCCGCACTGCTCACCTGCCGACACCGGCATGTGTCAAAGAGGGCCCACCACGTGTCGGTGCAAGCTCCAAGCCCGAGGCCCGCGACCATGGCAGCCTCCTCAGACCATCACGGCCTACGCGACACAGGCACCCATTACTCCTTTCTCATTGACGTACTCCACCGCTGCCTCCGGCCTACACTGCGGTCCAGTAGGTCACACATTTGGAACTGAGTCTTGATTATACAATGGCAGAGTACATATGTTCATGGCTGATTTTACATCACCGTACTCCCTTCGATGTGGTGCTACCAACTCTGTGCATAGCATTCCAACGACACGTGTCTGTGGGCCCTTGCTGACTACTGCCTTAGGCCTACACTGCGGCCCAGCACTGCGGGGTCACCTGTGTACTGCCTACACTGCAGTCCAGCAGGCCTCACAACAATCCAATCCAGTCCGGACCAGGCAGGGCACGGCATCGTCGCAGGCTGCACACACGCTCAGCTCTGGTGCTTCTACCTCCGTCAACCACAAATCATCGCCACATGGCATTCCAACGTCGTGTGTGAGAGTACCAGGAGGGGCTGCCTGAACAGCGGTTTGCCCGCGCAGACCGCTGCCTCCGGCCTACACTGCGGTCAAGTAGGTCACACATTTAGAACTGAGTCTTGATTGTGCAATGGCAGAGTCCATATCATTGTACGCAAGGAGAGGAGTAAGAGGAAGACGCGGTTCAGTCCGGAGAAAAAAAGGATCCTCGTTACGGAGGTGACCGAACACTACCAACAACTGCTCTGGTGCCACTAACTCTGTACATCGCAAGCCAAGGACACGTGGCTGGGGGCCCCTGCTGACCGCTGCCTCCGGCCTACACTACAGTCAAGTAGTTCACACATTTGGAACTGAGCCTTGATTTATTTATGGCTGAGTTTATACCATTGTACAGGCCTCATCGCAGACTGCATCACCAAATGGCGATGCAGCGCGCGCAATGTAATTCATTTTATTTATTTATTTATGTACTTAACTCCGTTGGGCTGTATGCCGGAGTTTACTACCCCCCACCCTGCCCCTCCCCCGCCCTGCCCCTCCGCCCTGCAGCACTCCCTCGAGGAGCCGCGACTGTCCTGCACCGCCCTCCTGGACCAACGCCTGCCGATGCCACCTCTTCTAAGCTCATCTCAAGGTCCACGACACCCTGCATTTCCAAGGTACCGTTTGTTCACGACTCCGTGATAGCCCCGGACGGAGCTATTGACTTCAAGGAACTGTATTTTAAGTCTATTTTTGCAATAGTTGTGTCTTGATTACTGTATGTTGGATTTTTATAGTTTTGGTCTTGTTTTACACTGATAAGTATATTTCCTATTTTTCTATAACTAGTGTGGTGTCCTTTTGTAGTGTTTTCACTGTATTACTGTGTGTTATGTGCAAATGCTTTACACATTGCCTCTGAGATAAGCCTGACTTATCTTGCCAAGCTACCAAGGGGGTTAGCAGGGAGCATAATCCTCCTTACCCAGACTAAAATGAAGGGTCCCTACTTGGACAGGGTACAAACCTGCCATCGAGAGACCCCAATTTCCGTATTTAAAGCAATATGGCACATTTTTTGTCATTTCCCCTACGCTGGTACACAACGGGGTGCCTAGCGCTAACGCAGGCACCCATGCACCATGGTGCAAGGGTGCCTGCATTGCATGCAGGGCTGTTTTTATGTAGGAAGGAGCACCTTTCTGCACAAAAACAATCATGAGAGGCGTTTTCCTCTTTCTATGTGTGCTGCAGAAAGAGGAAAAAATGAGGAGAAATAAATACATTTCTCCTTGTTGCACCTCTCTAGGAGAGGTGTATCATTTTGGCGCATTCCCAGGATTACCTGTTCTTGTAAATCTGCGAATGTATCAAAATCCATGGATGTTGATTGGGAACACCCACACAAGATCCATGGAAACGCTTCCCTGATGCAGAGTAATGCAACCCAGCGATTTGCGCTGGGTTACATTACTCAAGATTTATGAAGCCACACAGGGCCACACAATGTTGCCTTGCTTGGCTTCATAAATGTCATTTACCATTTGCGTTGCTCTTGCATCACGTTGCATGGTGCAAGAGTGACGCAAAGGTGCTCATAAATGTGCCCCATAATTTGGCCATGCCAGTGACACAGATTTATTACTGCCATTAATTACCAAATTGGACAAATCTATTCAATTTGTTTCACAATAGAACCGTAAGAGATTCCACAGAATTGGCAATAGTCATTGAAGGGCATATTTATGGGAATTTGGCGCAGGGCAGCGTAGCAAGTCACCTTGCTGCACTGCCCTGCATTAAAGTGAAAGGACAGGAATGCACTGCATCTATGGCACACAGTGCATTCCTGTCCTTTCCTCCTGTGCTGGCCCCATTTCTGCAGCTTAGCGCCAACGCAGGTACCCTTGCACCATGAGCCAAGGGTGCCTGCATTGCATGCAGGATGTTTTTTGTGTAGGAAGAGACATGTTCCTGCACAAAGACAATCTTGGGAGGCTTTTTCCACTTTCTATGTGTGCTGGAAAATGCACCACACATAGAAAGAGAAAACAACTAGGAGAAATAACGTTATTTCTCCTCATCGCACCTCCTCTGGGGAGGCCTAAAGTTTTGGCGCATCCCCAGGTTTACATGGTCTTGTAAATCTAGGGATGCGTCAAATCCATGGGTGTTGCATAGGAACACCCACCGCAACGCCCATAGAATGCCTCCCTAGTGCAGAGTAAGGCAACACAATGATTTGCGCTGCCTTGCCTTACTCCCTATCTATAAGGCCATTCAAAGCCACACAAAGTTGCTTTGCATGGTCTCATAATTATGATTTGGTGGTTTGTGCCACCATTGCATAACAAAAAGTGACGCAACAGCGGTGCAAGTGGCTCATAAATATGCCCCTAAGAGCAGTACATTAAAGGAAATGAGAACATATCGTGAAGTGATATAGTAGTAAAACGGATGTGAGTCCCAAAAGACAAGGGAGCATATTTACAAGCCCCTAATCCCACCACAGCTTCACTTTTAGTCACGTTGTGGTGGCGATAAGGGCTTCACCTAATTTACAAGGCAGCGTTAATCCACTTAACGTGGCTTAACGCTGCCTTGTAAATAAGGCATCCTTTCATGCTGTACTTAGCGTGAAAGGGGAGGACAATGGGTGTTGTGGTGGGCATTCCACCGCAACACCCATTGATTTTGATGCTGACTCCTATTTACAAGGGTGGCGTAAGCCTGGTCTTAAACAGGCAAAATGAGGAGAAATGCTTTATTTCTCCTTGTTTTTGCTGTTTCCATGTGTGCTGCATTGTGCAGCACACATAGAAACACCAAATTGCCATTGATTGTTTATGTGCAGGAAGGTGACCCATACTGCACAAAAACAATTTAAAAAAAATTATGTTTTGCAACTTCTTTGTGTGCTGCATTAAGCAGCCCACATAAAAGTTACAAAACGCCATTTAAAGATTGTTTATTTTCGTGAAGTTGAGATTCTCCCCTGCCCTCTTTCCGACCACTCTGCGCTGCGGCTCTCCCTGACTTTCCCTCCGCGGCGTCCTTCCCGTCGCTTCTGGCGTTTGCGGGAGACCATGCTCCAGCGGCCCTCAGTAGTGCAACAGGTTGAGGGAAGCATAACAGATTATTTAGCTTTAAATGACACTCCAGACATATCCACGACGACCCTCTGGGAGGCAATGAAGGCAGTTATCCGAGGGGTCTTCATCAGTATTGCGTCAGCAGATAATAGAGTTAGGAGGGAGAAGCGTGAGCGTTTGATGGTCGATATTACTTAGCTGGAGCGTATCCATCAGCGTACCGGAGCGCCGAGGGTCTGGAGACGGCTGAAGAAGGCGCGGGCACAGCTTGCTGGGTTAGATCTTGATCGAGCAGAGTATGCAGCCCTCCGCCTCAAACATGCTTTCTATATAGGAGGCGACCGAAGCGGGCGCCTCCTGGCAAACCGCCTCCGGGCACAACGCCAAGCACATAAAGTAACACTGATACAGGATCCTGGAGAGGGGGGAGGAAAGTATAGCGATGACAATGAGGTTGTGGAAGCATTTAGGCGCTTCTACGAAACATTGTACTCGGCCCAAGTTCTGCCGGACACTGAGCCTACTCGATACCTACAGGGGGTGGGCACCTCCAAACTGTTGCCGTCTCATGCCGCGGACCTCGAAGCCCCCATTTGGCTGGAGGAGGTTATTTCAGCGATAGCCCGGCTCAAACACAATAAATCACCTGGCCCTGACGGATTTACCTCTGGTTTTTATAAAAAATTCTGTGGTGTCCTGGCCCCGCTTCTAACGCGGGTTTTCAACTCTGCTGGGTCACCTACAGCTTCTTCCTTCCCCTCCTCTATGCTAGAGGCCTTAATTACTGTGATTCCCAAACCAGGGAAGGACCCTAGTTTCTGCAGTTCTTATCGCCCAATATCCCTGCTCAATGTAGACCTAAAGATCTTCACGGGCATCCTAGCAGCCCGACTCTCTAGACACCTACCCGGACTTATAGACCCGGATCAATCGGGCTTTGTCCCGGGGCGTCAGTGCTCAGACAATACTAAGCGGCTGTTTCACCTGATGGACCGCTCTGAGCGTTTTCCAGCGGAACGTATGATCCTCTCGGTCGATGCTGAGAAGGCATTCGACAGGGTCCACTGGCCGTATCTCCGGGCGACGTTGAAACACTTTGGTCTACCTGAGCGCTTCATAGAGTGGATTTTTTTGAGCTATGCGAATCCTACCGCCACAGTACGGGTGAATGGTGTGGCGTCAGCGGCCTTTTCAATACGGAGTGGGACCAGACAGGGTTGCCCGCTGTCACCGCTTCTTTTTGCCCTCTATATGGAGCCGCTGGCTCAGAGGATTCGGGATGACCCATCTATCCGGGGGATTCTCTTCGGAGGGTCAGAGCACAAACTCTGTCTCTATGCTGATGATGTGGTGGCGACCCTGGAACATCCTCGAGATTCTTTACCGGCATTTCTGGACGAATTAGCGCAATTCGCCCTGGCTTCAGGCTTTCAGATAAATGTGCACAAGTCACAAGCCCTTAATTTGTCCTTAGAACCAGAGACGCTGGAACTCCTTCAGCGAAATTTCCAGATCCATTGGGCCTCGGATGATCACATATCTTGGCCTCCGGGTGGCACCTGATATTTCTCTAACCAGACAGTTGAATTACTCTAGGCTTGTAAAACTAGTGCGAGACTCCCTTCACAGATGGAGGCCTCACAGTCTGTCGTGGCTGGGACGAATAGCAGCGGTAAAGATGGTGTTACTACCTCAACTTCTTTATACCTTTCATACTCTTCCGATGCTACCTCCCACCGGGGTCATCTGGACCATGCAGAGAGACATTGAACGCTTTATTTGGCGTGATCAAAGAGCTCGGATGCGCCGTGAGCTTGCATATAGGGACCCAGCGGTTGGGGGACTAGGGGTTCCGGATCTACTGGCGTACTGGCGGGCGGCTCAGCTGAGGGCTCTAATAGAGTGGTCTCGCCCTGAATCAGAGAAACATTGGCTGTTCATGGACAGGGCTCTTGCAGGACGATCGCTATGGGGGGTCCCCTTTCTCCCTCGGCAGGGGCGACATCGCAGTTTATACTTATCAGAGGTGACCCGGCCCATTATGGCAGCCTGGGACAGAATGGCGACCGCTAGAGGACTCACGACCTTCCCATCCCCCATTACGCCTATCGTAAAGAACCCAGATTTCACGCCCGGCCTTGACTATGGGGTATTCCATCACTGGACAACAGACTCTACCCGTTCTATTGGACACTTCTTTGATCTTTCAGGCCTGCGACCGTTTGTCGCGTTCCGTACGGAGCTCGGACTCCCTGAGATGGAAAGATACAGATATCTCCAGATACGACATTGGGTGTTACAAGAGGGGGTGCGGGAGGGCGCAGAGAGATTGCTGACACCATTCGAGAAGTGGTTAATCACAAGATATAGCGATGCACGCTTAACGTCTGATTTATATAAATTCTTGCGGACCCCTACAGCCGCGGAGAAATCCCCAGGGCAACTGCGTTGGGAGGGAGAACTGGGAAGGGAACTTTCACTGAAAGAATGGAGGGATATTTACCATCGAGCCCGTCGCACAGCCCGTAACGTATCTTCCACCGAAACGGCTACTAAACTGGCCACTTACTGGTACTTAACGCCAGTACGGCTTCATAGAGGCAACCCTTCATGTAGCCCGTTGTGTTGGAGGGGTTGCGGCGCGTTGGGTACTCTTACCCACTTGCTTTGGGAATGCCCGTCTCTGGGGACATATTGGACACAAATATTGGATGAGATTGACTCACACTTTGCCACACAGATTCCGAGATTCCCAGCATATATCCTCCTAGGCCTCCCCAATGCCATCACCTTCCCACTTCATTCTAGGAGAGCCAAACAAATGGCCCTGACCCTGGGGGCAGCGGTCCAGAACGTTCTCACACACTGGGGCACTACGACAATACCCACCCGGTTAGGCTGGTTACATAAGCTCTGGTCCATTCTGGGGATGGAAAAGATCTCTCTCTCTTTGACCAACCCAGGGGCTTCCTTCCACGAACTTTGGGCCCCTTTCTTATCGCTTTTAACATCGGAATTCACAGAACTTACCTGCCCCAAATATCTTAGACTATTACGATTAACAGACCCTCCACCGGCAACCAAACCTGCTGCACCGGCCACTTAGTTGCTTCAGAGATTCACCTATTGGGTCGCAATAGTTTCGCGGTCCAACACTTATTTTATACAACGGAGGAGGAGGGGGGTGGGGGGAGGGGGGGTTGTGTTTTTATGTGTTGTTGTTTTTGCCTGAGACATATGCCTATGACAGTGAAGTGCTGGGTTGCAACCCGATGATTGTAGAGCAAGTTGGCTCATTGACTTTCTTTTCGGATAAAAACAATAAAAGAAATTTAAACCTAAAGATTGTTTATTTGCAGGAAGGGAGACCTTCCTGCACATAAACAATCTTCCCCTCAACTCAGACACCTTTGAACTATGGTTCAAGGGTGCCAGCTTTGGCGCTAGGCTGCTAAATTTAGCCCCAGCGCAGGGCGAAACACAGGACTGCACCATATTTTTGTAAATATGGTGCAGCTCTGCGATTCTGAAGTTGTGGAGGGTGGCATTAAGCCAAGGAGGCTAACGCAGCGCTCCACCACTTCGTTGTAAATATGCCCCAAAGAGTCTTTAGAAATGTAGAAATATAAATAGGAAGCCATCAATAACGTTGTTATCTTTTACCAAAGGGTTATAAGTGACTTCGAATAGAGAGTAAGAGCATAGCTCATGTTCTCTATCATGTAATTTGAGACTCTGAAGTGGAAAGCTCTACATTATTGACATACACGCAACTGTGATTTTAGGCTATGTATGCACCCAAACATCTTCCTTCTGCTGCCGATCCTATTATTGTGCTGCACTGGGAAAGGGGCATCATGAGGAAGTGATCCACAGCATGGCCTCTCCTCCTTCAGACCCTTCCTCCTAAATGAAGGGTCGAACTGACCTACAGGGCAATCAAGCAGTGCCCGACGGGCTAGTCGGACAGGTCAGTGTCTGGGTGACTTTTTGGCTGTTTGTGCGCCTGTTTTATGGTCTGCCTGGCCTGTTTCTACTGTTGATTTATTTCCCTGCTATTAAAAAGAAATTGCCTGTGGCAAGCTCAAATCAATGCAGTCTTCCATAGTCTGCAAACCACTTATACAACATATTTTTACAAGTTCAAAGCTATCCCTTTTTCCAAAAATGCCCACATTTTTAGATTTGTATTTTACTAATAGGGCCACCTTTATTTTGGTGCCTGGGCCTATTCTCAGTCCCAGTCCGACCCTGTTTAACTGCGTCATAACAACATTTTTAATGTTATCTTGTCATACATTCTCATAACCATCATTAGGGGTCTCCCCCTCACCAAATACACGGAGTAAATCTGGACACCAAAGATAGGCAGATGTGACAGTAGATCCTGACTCACCATTTCACTACCTTCCTCAGGTCTCTGGAGATGCAGGGAAGGTTCGGCTGAGAATCTGCCTGGACATGTGTTTCAGTGCTAGGTTTATCCTTCCTCTGATATCAGAGTACTCAATTTACTGGGGGTAAATGTACTGTTACTCAATGCAGCAGAGCAATCAAATCGGAGTGATGCATTACTTGAGAAGGAGATAGAGAGCAGGACAGCATCCTATCTACTAGGAAATGGTGCTCCTACTCTCTTCCCAAACTCTGTCACATAATTGTGCTGCCTTGGGCCATTAATACAGATTTGCACCATAGTTAAAAAGCATGTGCATGAGTCTAGCATAGGTTTTGTAGTGTAAGAGTCCAATACAAGACACTATGTTTAGACTTAATTTAAAGCTTTTCTCACTTTGTGTGTGTGCAGCATGTATGCAATCTGGGAAAGGAAAAGTTTGGAGAAAAAAAAGGTTTCTCCTAGTTTGCACATGCCTCAAGGAGGCATATTTTTATGCAAAGCCTTGTCTGCAAATGTTAGCAGACAGGGCTTTGCATCCAAAAACATAAGTGAGAGCATGGGAATGCCCATGTCCTTACTATGATGCCTAGTGAGCTCTCCCAGGCAATTTTGGTGTCTGGTAGTCCAAGTCTTAGTCTGCCAGAGTTATGGGAGATCCCTTTCAGTAACCATGGGCCTGATTAGGATGGCGGGTGGACTCACGTCCGCCCGCCACCCTAGCGGAGATGGGGACCGACCGACATAGTGTTGGGGGTCCCACATGCCCAATTACAATGCGACCGCCACTGTGGCTGTCGCATTGTGCATGCTTTCCATTGTGGCGGGTGCTGCTGGCTGCAGCCCCCACCACAATGCCAAAATTTGCAGGTTTTGCATTTCCCTGCACGACGTGGCAGGCAACTTGTGGTGCCTGCCACATGGTGCAGGGAAATGTAGGGCGGCACCATAGGTGCCCCCCAAGTGCAAAACTAAAGTGACCCTGGTTAAGGAGGGCCAGCAACAGGCCCCCAAAGTCCATCCCCGCCAGCCTTCCCATGGCGGATGAACCGCCATGGAAAGACTGGCGGGGATCCGGCATCTTAATCTGGTGGACGGTGCCTGCTAGGCACCGCCACTATTTTGAGGATGCGGGCGGGTCCGAGAGGCAATTGCACATCGTAATGTGGCGGGCGGTAATTGGCCGAACAATGGTGGTGAACCTGCCAACGGCAGCCTGCAGGTGGCGGGTTAACCGCCATCATAATTACCCCCCATGTTATTTCCGACTTTAGTGAGTGCCAATCAGGAAAGTGCCCTCCAAATGAAGCCCCAAGGATGAAAAATCCACAAGACAAGCACCCTCGAGGAGATGGGGGAGGTCCCAGGTTTGTATGAATGTGCAAGGTAGAGTAGACTGCAGGACTGGAAACAATGGAAACTGGAACAGGAAACCTGGAGAAAAGGATGGGCTAAGAGGAAAGGGCTGGAGCTGGAACTGCTGCAAGGCTGGATCCAATAGCGAGAGCACATCACGAAGACACTCAAAGCATTGTGATGTAATGAATAGCTGAAAAACCCGCGCTTAAATAGGCCCCAAACAGGAAAATGAAATATAATCATACAAAACCCTGTATAACAGTTTGGGATGGCATAGGAGTGAAAATGGTGTGGCCCCCCCCCTGTATTGGATTGTTGCATATCCTTTCAGAATCCCCACAGAGGAACTCTGGGAAGAAGACCATCCGGCAAGATGGACCCACAAGGACTGACTGCTCTCCTCAAGGCCCAGGACATCTCCAAGAAGGCATGCGCTGGTGGGCCAGGCACAAGGTAAGGCAAGGAAAGGGTGGCACTGGCCCCCCTGGTGCCTGCAGAAGGCTGCAGCCACTCACGCTGCAAAGAGGCAGCACATCCAGCTCGCCCAAGGCAATAAGGTGAGGCGTAGGCAGTGCGAGCCATGCAACAGTATGCCCGCCTCCAGAGGCTCTGGATTTCCCAGGAAACGGATGGAGGAAACAGTGGACAAAAGCTGGGGCATGAGCAGAATCTGCGTTTTCCCAGTATCTTACACTAGGAGGATAACTCTTCCAATAAATCAGGAACTGTAACTTTTCTGCTTAAAAATAGGAATCAGGGATTTCCTGCACCTCATATTCAGAAACATCATTAACCAACACAGATGGTGTTGAAGAAAAAAGTCACTGGTAGGGATCTGCTTGTCAGGGTTTCAACTGAGAGGAACGAAAGACTGCATGTATCTTCCAGGTGAAGTGTAATGGGAGTTTGAAGGTAACTAGATTAACAACATAAACAATTTTAATGGAGCCATAGAACCAGTAGTGGGATTTCCTAACAGAAAGATGAGAAGGCAAAAACTTAGAAGAAAGCCAAAACATATTGCAATCTTAAAAGGGGGGGAGGATTCCAATGACCATTAGCAGAACGTTACATCCTCCATTTTGAATCTTGGAAGTTGGAGGAGATTTTTGGTCTAACAGAGTGCACTTGTCAGAGAAAACTGTCAATGACAGGGACCACAGCTTGTGAAGTGGATGCGGGAGGGAAGATCCTGGGATGAAAACCTTAAGGGCAGAAGAATTTAGATGTTTGGGTGACACTATGGACTGCATCATTATAGGAGAATGCAGCCAAGGCCATTAAAGAAACCCAGTCACTTTGGGTGGCATTATAGAAACATCGCAGAGATTGCTCAAGGACTTCACTAAGCATCTCAGTTTGGTTGTTGATCTGGGGATGGAAGCCAGAAGATAAGACAACCTCAATCTGAAGAGATTTACAAAAAGATTTCCAAAAGCGAGAAATATATTGAGGGCCACAATCTGAAATGATAAATTGTGGTAAACTATGTAAGCAAAATATTTCCTGCAAGAAGATTTCTCCTAAGGTCTTGGCTGAGGGTAGCAACTTTAAAGCTGTAAAATTAGTTATCTTAGAAAAAGAATCAATAGTCACCATGATTACTTTGTGACCTTCAGAAGGAGGTAATTCCATGATGAAGTCTGTGGAAATAGTATGCCATGGCTCAGGAGGAACAGACAAAGGCTGAAGAAGTCCAGAAGGACTGGCATGGGATGTCTTGTTTTGGGCGCAAATTGGAAAAGAGCTTACATAGAGTCCTGTATCATGCTAAACGGAGGGCCACTAAAAGGATTGACTAAATAGCTCTAGGGTAGTTTTGACACCTCTATGCCCAGCTACGGGAGAATCATGGCACATTTTTAGTACATCCATCCTCAGTTCTTTGGTAGGGATAAGCAAAGCTTTACCCGTAAAGAATAAAGCTCCTTGTTTCTGAATGATTCCTTGCAGCCTTTTAGGCATATCCGGATAGTACCTTATCCAAAAAAGACTGCACTACTCCAATGATCATTTGAGAGGAAAGTACTGTCTGATTATAAATCATTGGGGTTTTTGGATATCTGCACGAGAGAGAGAGACCATCAGCAAGGACATTCTGTGAACCTGGAGTGTAGGTGATGTAAAAGTCATATTGACTAAAAAAGTATGCCCATCAGACTTGCCAGCTGTTTTTACACTGTAACTTTCTGAGACAATGTAATTTCCTGTGGTTAATTTGAATCTCAAACGGCTCTCACGAGCCATTCAGCAGATGTCTTCATTCAAAACAAGCTAATTTCATGGCAAAAAGTTCTCTTTCCAGAACTGAGTAGTACCTCTCAGTGTCTGATAAGGTGTGGGAGAGATAGAAGACTGGATGTTCTAATCCATCATCTTGTTGGAGTTTCAGTAGAACAGAGCCTATACCTGTACCTGAGGCAGCAGATTCAACAATGAACTTCTGTGCTCGATCAGGATGCCGAAAATTGGAGTTTCTGTAAATGCTTGTTTTAATTTCCTAAAGGCATTGACAACAATGACAACAAATTGGTTTAGAATATTAGAAAAAATGAATTGCTGAAAAATTGCTGGGGTGTTACTCAAAGCAAAGGGCATGACCTGGTATTCAAAGTGACCTAGTGGTGCCCTGAAGGCGTTCTTCCATTCATAAACCTCTCTAATATGTAAGAGATGATAGGCTTCACATAGGTCTAACTAGGTAAATATTTTAGATCCTCTTACAGACTCTTAGATGTCTTTAATTAAAGGGAGAGGATAACAACCCTTGATAGTCATTTTATTAAGCACTCACTAGTCAATACAGGGTCTTAGTTCATTCGATTTCTTGGGTACAAAAAACATCAAGGCCCCAGCCAGGGAGGAAGTTAATCTGATCAGACAAATTTGTAAATTGTCTTCTAAGTACTGTCTAAGGACCTCTTCCTTGGATTCAGATAGAAAATTAATCCTCCCAAAGTGCACAGTTGTTCCAGGTTCAATAGGAATTTCACAATCAAATTCTCTGTGTGGAGGTAGAGCCAAATATTTAGGTTCCTCAAATAGATCTGCGTATTGTTGGTAGTAGTGAGCTGGTGCTCCTTGAAGGGAATTTATAATCTCTGTTTCAGAAGTTAGGCTTGGAGTCAACTCTTTAGGAGGCCAAAATCCCTGAGTTGGCTTGTAATGGTTGTGACAAGAGTGAGATAAAAGAGAGATAGTTTGCATCTCCCAATTAATATATGGATTATGACATGTTAGCAAGAGTGCACCCAGTATGATGGTATGATTTGGAGAGGTAATAATATCAAATGAGGTCTCCTTTTGATGAGAACCAAAAATTAACACAAGTGATGCTGTCATCTTGACCAAGGTGTTCCATCAACAGTATGTTCTTGTTCCGGGGAAACTTTTGTAATTCATGTCAGTCCTTGCTTCTTTGCCCAACAGTTGTCAAGATGTAATCCACTTGCATCACAATCCAAAAGAGCTAGCACTTCAATCATGTTACCATTAGACAAGCAAATACTGAATGGTTGAATAAAAAGCGAGGAATGGGAGTCTCTAGATACTCCAGCGAAGGGGATCTTGCTTAACCCTACCCTTTCTCCTCTTACAAGGGTCGGGGTCTGGTGTTTCCCAAAGGCCATTGGGGTCAAAGAGGCAAGAATGAACCAAATGGTCGGGAGACCCACAATACACAGAAAGCCCATTCTTTCTACGATGTGCCTGTCCTATATCTGACAGGGATGCACAAACTGATCCAATTTGCATTGGCTCCTCTCCAGAAGAAACTGTAGATGTTTCTGGGGAATCTTCAATTTTCATGTGTAAGGAGCGGGTTCCTTAAACAACAGGGGAAACAAACCCTTCCTTTCTCTAACTGCCACTCCTTCAAATGGTGTTCAATCATAAGGACTTGAGCCATAGGTTCCGCAAAGGTAGTAGGTCGAGCAGAGTGGATCAATTCATCCTTTATTTAATCTATTAAGCCTCAATGGAAAAGAGTTATTAGAGTCTGTTCAACCCATGAGTTTTCAGTTGCCTGTTTGCAGAATCGAGTTATTTTGGATAGAACATCCTGTTTCTCTTGATGAATGTTACTGAGCACCTCTTTGGCTGAACACAGTAGATCTGGATGCTCAAATACTTGTTAAAAGACGGCTAAGAGTGTGGCATATTCTTACTGGCTTGGGTCTTCAGTGGTTACCAAAGGGGTTGCCCAGCTAGCGCTGGCCCAGAAAGAACACTAATTAAATAGCATACTTTAGCTCAGTCTTGAGCACATTGAATTGAACGAAAGGCAAAGTATATGGTTAAAGAGTCCAGGAACTCCTTCTACCTGTTTCGATCCCCAGAGAGGCATGGAAGTGAAGAAGACACTACCAGTACATCTGAAGCCCTGGAGATTATGGCCTGATGCAGGGCACGTTTCTCCATGCGTAATTGCTGAAATTCCTGGGTTTCCTGCTGGACTGTCAACAATAAGGATTGAGCTTGGTCGGTGGGCATGGACTGAGTAGGAGCTTGAGGTTGATCCATTTGATCAGGTTTCATCATTTGGGTTTCTAAGCTGGATTGTGGGTGTCACAAACTGTTGCTACTTGACACTTAGTGAGCTCTACCAGGTGGCTTCAGTGTCTTGTAGTTCAAGAGATGATGGAGTTCCCAAGTTGGTATCAAGGTGCAAGGTAGAGTAGACTTCAAGACTGGAAACAATCGATACTGAAGCAGGAAAACTAGAGAAAAGGATGGGCCAAAAAAAATTACTGGAGCTGGAACTCTGGCAAGGATGGATCCAGGAGCGAGAGAACACAACGAGGACACTGAAAGCTTTGTGACACAATGAATGTCTTAAATACACCCCAAGCAGGAAAAGGAAACAGAATCATACAAAACCCTCCTTAACAGTTTGGAATAACACAGGAGTAAAAATGATGTTGCCCATCTTGGATTGGTTTGTTGCATATCCTTTCAGAATCCCCCACATAGGAACTCTGGGGAAAAGACCGGCCAGCAAGATGGTCCCATGAGGACTGACTGCTCTCCCCAAGACCCAATACATCCCTATTAAGTTGTGAACCAGTGGGCTAAGTGCAAGGTAAGGCAAGGGAAGGGAGGTGCTGGCCCACCTGTGCCAGTAGAAGGCTGTCAACACTCACACTATGAAGAGGCAGCATGTCCAGCTCACCCAAGGCAACGAGGAGGGGCGTGAGCAGCGCAAGCAGCTCCAGTGGTGCAGCAGCCCATGCACCATATACAGGATGCTCTTTTGACGCAAAATAGTGCATAACACTACTTGCATTTATTTTTAGGCAACATTCCAGCGCCCTTGTGCTGGAAAGTAAATCCCAAATCAACTCTTGGACCCTAGTTGCATCACTTTTAGTGAGTTTACACTGGTGCAAAATGTTGATAAATCTAGTCTTGTGTTTTGAGATGATTGTTGTATTTCATGGCTTGAAATATTATGCAACTCTTTCCTTTATATATAATTACTACCCTGGTGCTTCTGCCAGACCTTGGTTCCAAGAACATTTCACAGTATGATGAAATCATGTCATGGATTATGAAGATTGCATTGTCTGTCATGCAGAATTCTAAAATTAACGATATACCTGTTTTTACTGTCTAATATCATTAAAAAGCCCCTATGCTTCAGACAATACAGTATATTGATCAATGTAATTCCAACGGATGGAAGGTTATGGAAATCACCAGGGTACTTGTCCCTGGAACAACAAATGTAACTTGTGTAATGGATTCATATTTGATACACATGATCATAGATACAGAGATATGATAATTGAAGAATTCATCTAGTCATAAATACACATTTTATGTCAGCCATTAACTTGCCCATCCTACTTCCCTTCATCTCTTGTCTAATTCAAAGGAACCAAAAGACGTGGGCCCGAATCTTTAAGTTATTTACGTGTGTGAGTTTCACTTGCATGTACATAGCTTATTCATCAAACCCAATTGCATGTACGAGTTTGACTTACTCGTGAAATGTATTTTTCATGACTGTAAATCTAGTTTTGGCATTCAATAGTTATTTTCAACTATGGTGTAATATTGCATATGTGGACTTCTTACTCGTGGGCCCGGAAGTGGGCATTATAGGGCTGGGCTGGGATGGGATGGAAAGTAGGGTAAAGTCCACAAACTCATGAGTGGACGTTTTTGTGCATATATATGTTTCAGATAGATTCACACTCAGAAAACTGGCATTGAGCCTCTCCTAATGAGATCCAGAGCTAATTCCTTTCAAAGCTGGGAATTAGCTGTGAACACCACCAAAATTGGTTTGGCATAGGAAGGAGCTTGCCGAAAGGGAAAATATTTTCCATGAAGAAAAAAGTGCAATTCCACACATTAATAGCCGTTTTCACTTTGACGCTCTATATACACTTGTGCATGGTGAGTGTCCTCGGCTTGAACATACCTATGAATTCAGAAAACATTCTCCTTGAATTTTCCACCAGTAATCGTGGAAACTTTATGAATTCCTAAAATTCAGAGAGGTAGTAAAGAGAGGTAGTAAACCTGCTGAGTTTATGTTTTCAAATTCGATTGTGATTCAGGCTCCTTGAGTCCTCTATTCAAGTACAGCGTTAACAGTTAACTCATGCTACCAATTATAGTAAAAAATATTCTCTCACTGTATTTGATGTGAAAATAGGAGGAAGAAGCTTCTGAACATGGGATTGCTTTCTTCTACTTCCACTGCTCTTTTTAACATGCTAAGAGACAGATTCATCAAGGTTTTTTACTAGTGAAAAATCATGCAAAGTGACACACAAAAACAGATGTAAAGACTTGATAAAGTGGTTACTTTCTAGTGCAAAAAAAATAGCCCTGAAAGGAGCACAAATTGAGCTTTCCATCACTTTGCGTTACTTTGTTTCTAGGGAGGCATCCCATGGGTGGTACCCGGGCATTACCCTGCTACAGTCATGGTTTTTTATGCAAAACCCTATCTGCTGAAATTGTTAGACAGGGCTTTGCACCAAAAATAATGCCTCCTTGAGCAAGACATTAACACTGAGAATTTTTTTCATTTCTCCTATCTTTGTACAAATTGCAGGTGTACTGCACTGTACAGCACACATCCAATGTTTGAAAATATTTAAAGTTAGTCTAAGCATTGCATTTTGTACTGCAACAGTATCCGTCCTTCCTTCCAAAGCTAACACCCATGGTGTTTGAGGCAAAGTTGTATCCACTAACAATAGTAGACAGGGCACTGAAACAAAAAAAAGCATTCTTTAGGCAGGTGCAAAACTGGAGAAAAGTTTTTTTTCTCAAAACTGTTCAAAGTTCTCATCTGTGCTGCGCTGTATAGCACACATACAAAGTGAGAGATGTTGTAAAGAAGTCTGAGCCTAGTTGTTTGTACTGGAAGGATACCCTTGCTGTACAAAGCTTGTGTTAGACATCACACACACACCTTTGGACTTTGGTGCAAAGATGCGTGCGCAGCACTAAGAAGCCTGAAAGTGCACCAACGGTGGAGAGCAGCAGCACCCTAATTTATTGCTGTTCCCTCTTCTCTCACGCAACACATTGCAGCAACTTTAGCTGCTGAGCTGCATGAAATATTAGGAAGTCTGCCCCTTTATTTTTGTTGCCTGATTTTGCAAATCAAATTGTGCCCCAGAAGTACTATGAGATATGGGGAACGTTTCAAATCCGTCCAATTAATTTCTCAATGTGTGCAAAGGGAAATACCTCAATTTCGCACAAGCTAAAGCTGGAAAATGCCTCATTTTTATCAGCAGTTACGTAAAAAAATAATGTTTATTAAAATGTTAACAACGTGCAGATTTTGATTAATTTGTAATTAGATAATCAATATATGGCATCTGCTAGAAATCGATACAACTACCTAGATAACAACGTCCTGCAGAGAACATACTGGTGTGATAATTTAACAAAAATATCTGTTTGTGTTTTAATTCCACTTCCCGGTTGTTTTCAGTACTTTTTTGTTCAATTGAGCCTAGCAGAAAAACCGAGAAAGGCTGTATTCTTTTGATCACCCACTGGATGGCAGTGTTGATTTTTTCTAAATCCAATCTGAACTGAGTTTTTGGTTTATGTTCCTTATGTGGTAAACTACTAGGAATAATGAATAGAAGAAAATTTAAGCAGTTAGGTGCGAAGGTTTAGCTCTCCTCATTTTCTTTGCCAGTTTTGTGGCTAAACCTGCTATGCAACGCGACTGTTCCTCCCTTCTCTTATCTCTCTTTCGCTCGCGTCTCTCTTGACACAATATTTATTAAAAAATAAAAATTTAAAAATAAAAAGCATGGGGATCTCAAACCTGCCACATATGCAAAATATTACTTGTGGCACCTTCAACGACAATAGCGGACAGGGGGAGGAGAAATGACAGTTTTTTGTGTAGCCCTGTGTGTAACATGGATTAGGCTGGTGCACATTCTTCACTCATGGATGCGATCCCATGAGGCATTCCCTCATTTGCATAAGGACGCCTCTGCGCCCAATGAAAGTGTGCCTGGTGCGGAACATTGTCATGCGCTGGATTAGTGTAATCCGGTCTCCAATTGTGGGCGGAATCGTGCAAATGATCCGCTGTTACTGGGTGCGCAAACTGCAATCGGGTACAATTGTGCACCCGATAATTGTAGACCGCGCTCTAACGTAGATTGTCAGGGGAGCAATGTTGGCACTTGCGGCCTATCATGATAGGATCCTGCCTTTGAATGGCATGAATACGATCTTTGTTTAATCTCAGTTGGTTACAGGTCCGGCTCCAGGAACTTTTATTTGGGTGGGCCAAGGGTGCATTCGGGTGGGCCACTGCGGGCCCGATTTGTCGCTTATATGTCTAGCCAGACCTGCTTCTGGGCACTCCTTTATCTCTCCTTAGTCTTACAGTAAAAGGCCCAGTAAAACGCACTCTTTTCCAAATCTCTTTCTAAATGTTATCACACTCAAAAAGTGTTTTTTTTCCATGTAATGTCCCTTTGATGGGAAGAGGAGGTTTCTAAGGTGAGAGTATCAGGCAAGTGACATTACTCGGGCACCCTCTGTGCGAGCCTTCAGGGCGAATCCCTCTTCATTACTACCACCACCTGACCCCGGATTCTGCAGCGCACTCCCTTACAGGCTTGATTATCCACTTTTCTACCACCCCTCTCCAGTGCATCTTATCTCACAGCTGACCTTGGGCCCCAGCCCCATATCAGCCACCGTCCGGTTCCACTTTCATTATTCCCGGTAAAAAACATTAGTAAAATCACCTTCAAACTTGAAACATTGAATATAGCAGTAAATGTAATTAGCATGCACTTTAAAGTATGCTCCACAGTTGTCCTAATCACCCGACTGTTAATTAAATAAACAAAAACAGAAAGGCCATGACAGGGCCGGCTTTAGTGCTGGTGCAAAAGTCTTTTTTGGGGCCCCACCAATGACCTCTTTCTCCGTAGATACCTTTACTACCACCCTCCAACAGTGCCCTTCATCTCTCCGTAGCCCCTCTCCCTCATGACCTCCTCCTCAGACTCCCTCACTACCACCCTCCACCAGCGTCACTCATCTCTCCGTAGCTGCCCCCCACCCATGATCTCCTCCTTGGATTCCCTCACTGCCACCCTCCACTAGTGCCCCTCATCTCTCTGTAGCTTCACCCCCACCCCATGACCTCCTCCTCCTCGGATTCCCTCACTGCCACCCTCCACTAGTGACCCTCATCTCCCTGTAGTCCCCCCCCACCCCATGACCTCCTCCTCGGATTCCCTCACTGCCACCCTCCACTAGTGCCCCTCATCTCTCTGTAGTTCCCCCCCACCACCCCATGACCTCCACTTCGGATTTCCTCACTGCCACCCTCCACCAGTGCCCCTCATCGCTCCATAGCCCCTCACCCCATGACCTCCTCCTTGGATTCCCTCACTGCCACCCTCTACCAGCGCCCCTCATCTCTCCGTAGCCCCCTCTCATATGCATTTCATTTGTTGTACAGCGCTACTCATATCAGAGTAGGGTGTCACAGTACTTTACATCACGCACACATTATACAGAGACAATAAATCAGTCTACGGGGAATGTCATGTAAGCCAATGAGGATTACAAGGTGTAGGAATCACATGTCATCCATACTGGTGGGCAATATATTTTACGAGGGTTTGATCTGGAGAAGCACAAACTCAGTATTTAAAGAGTCCATTGGTTGGGGGTTGGCTTTACTGATAAAAATGTATAACTGCCCAAACAAATTCTTTTTTTGCAACATTAGAATAATGAAAGACTCGAGAAGTTCTAACTATATCACAACACAAAAAAGCGAAGTTTGTATGCAGCTCTTTGATGACAGTTCATAGGTCACTGTCCTATTTTAGAATTGTAACTTCTGAACTGCAAGTAACACAAGGATCTCTGTGACAAAGGCAGTAACCCACTGAGCTATCCACATAAAATTCAGTTTATCTGCATTTAAAAACTACCAACAGACAAATGATTGCTCTCCAGCAGGATCATAAATCACCAGTTATCTGAACATTTTTTATTGTTGTTGTACATCGGTGGCAGATTCACTGCGATGGCCAAGGTTCATGTTTGGGTGGGCCAGGCTCATGTTTGGGTGGGCCTGGTCCACCCGGCCCACCCGCTAGAACCGGGCCTGGTTGGTTAACTATAAATATAAATTTAGATAGATGGTCAGGCTGCTTTTAAGATGTGCTTTATTTGTTGGTTCTCAAAAGTAATGACGCTTTTATTCCCTGCAAATGATGTTACGTGACATCCTTTGAAACAAGCAAAATGTCACCGTGGGTGTCCAATATGTTCCTGGGTTTATTCTTATTTGTATCTTAATCAACGCTACAGTGTCACCTAAAAATATTTTTCAGTTGCTTTTAAAAGGAAAGAATAATCCCCTCATTGTAAAAATGTTGTCATTTATACATAAATCAGAATTTTGTGGTTAGGAATGTATGATTAATGACAAAATACACTTCTGTCTCTTCAGTTGTTTGGGTGTTGGAGCAGTGGCGTAACGAAACTTCAGGGGGCCCCCCTGCAAGGTAAGTGGATGGGCCCCCTCTGGACTCTATCAGGAGCTCTCCAGAGTGCTGTGCTGAGAGGGCCCCCTGGAGCTTGGGGGCCTCCCCGCACCGCAAGGGCTGCGGGGGCCTGTGTTACGCCCCTGTGTTGGAGCCACAGCACTGGAGTGGAATGTAACAACAGAGTAAGTAATTTATTTATCTGACATAGACTCACAGGGTCTCAGTTTGTGTAAGTGATAACAAATGGATATGAAAGGTTGTCTCCTCATGATAAACAAATACAACTTTTGACACAGGAATATGCAGGAGTATCTTACATCTGCTGTCACCCAGTGATAGAGCGCTCAACACTCTCAAATTTGTAAGGGTGCATTATATTCATGTACGAACTGCACTCGCATATGTTCTATTGTTTTGCTGTAACTCTTGTTATTAGAATGAAGTTTATATCTTCATATTAAAATCAGTAGAATGAAATTGTGACGCTATTTACAGGATTGATCAGGATTTCGCACGTGTCATGTAATCATGCATGTGCACTATGAATATTAGGTGAAATAAATGTATTCACTGTTTATAAATGATTCATATAGAGGCTTGTGTAACAGGTGCACATTAAAGAACATTCTTAGGTTAGCCAATTGTAGGCCTAACTATCACTTTTCTTAAGTTTCGTTTCTCCTTGTTTGCTCTCAAGATGGGAGTTAATTAAAATTATGTGTGTGTAGAAAGTTTTTTTTTGCCCCTACTGCAGGTGCAGGAATTTGACCTCGTTATTTTAGATTTAAAAAGATACATGGGAGGAGTGGAATGTCTTTGTAGAACTTAAACAGAGAGAAGGGAGGACACCTTCCGTGCCTGGTGAAACCTGGGAACCAAGGTCGTTGGGGAAGACTTCAAATGAATTGGAGTCTGTGGAAAGTTACTCAAGGAAAGTGTTCACGGAATAGCTTATCATGTGACCTGTTAGGGGTGTAACTTTGTCTTTTTGTATTAGGCACAGGGACAGATTTTCAGGACTTCTGCTTTTGACAGAGGAAAGGGAGCAACTTAGAACGAGCTCCGTAGCTTCACGCTACTTGACCCATTTAACATGAGTGTACTTAGGAAGTCAACACATGCTGACACATTTGAGGGTAATTCTTCTGGGAAATTAGGAAGGGATGCCACTTTAGAAGTAGAGTAGGGACAGATTATTCTTTATTTCCGGAAATACAAATGAAAAGGGATTTGGACGCAGTGTCTATACTCAGTTGCGTTCTGATTCAGGAATTCATTGTTCTCTGCCTATTGTGCCGAATGAACTATGTTCGTAGATTGGGCTCTATTAATATTCATGCATCTTTATACTCTGATTTTGAGGTGTGTCTATATTCTGTTATTTTTGGCTTTGTCCTAAATTAACAAAACCTGAATCCAGAGTCTGTGGTCCTTTAGCCAGACGGGGAGGGGAAATGTATAATTGGTAACTAGTTTTCTCCCCTCTACACTTCTAGAGCAGGCAATAAAGACCATCGGCCAGGGGTTCCTAAGTAAATCTAGGACATGGAATCTGTCCCCATCAATTGGTAGCAGAAACGGATGGTTGCCTCTAGAGAGGAGGGGAGAACCCAGGAAAATCTAGAGCAGAATTAGACCCATAGAGTCCAAAATAGAGCCCTATGATTGAGAATAGAGCACGGCAAGCGTTGACAGAGGTCAGCGGAAATTGACGGTGCACCAGAGACAGCGGTAGCGTGAGTATGAATAGTGATGTGTGCATTAGATTGTGGTGAATTGATTGTGTGATGTCTTGCGGAGTTGGAATATTAGTTGAGTGAACATGAGTGTATTGGTTTACTGGTCCGAACACGTGCCGATCAGGAGGTTTTTGGAAAACAGACTCAAGAGAAGTCCAAAATCCTGGGATAGCTTTATGCTGTAATTGTCTGATCATTGATGTGGGTGTCATGGAGTGCTATCGACGGCTCACTTGGGATAGGGAACTTTGTGTGAGTGGATCTAATAGAGTCGCGTGCGGAAAACCTCAGGTGCCAGGGGTGGACTACAGCGATTCGAGTGACTGACGCAGGTTGTGGGTCACGGCGTGTGAATGTTCTTGAGAGAAAGTATACTATCGATCTTGTAGACGGCACACAGTTACTTGGTTTTATGTAACTGTAAGTTACTGTGGCTGCCTGATAGGTAGTTACTTGGTTTAGTAGCTTTTGGATAAACAGTTATTTGGTTGTGTGAATGTGAGAGCGAATGTACATGGTGAGATTGTGAAGGAGGGGGAACCGCTGCAAAGAGAGAACAGTGACGTCAGAGTGAGCCACACTGTGATAGGCCGGTCGGTGTAATGCCGCGCTGGGATTGGAGGGTTCTCGGCGAAACTTGGAAAGGAAAATTGTGTTTTGTAACAATTGAATTCAAAATGAGATGTTTTAAGGTATTGCAAGATTTATGTAGAGGAGATTTAGGTGTGGTGACTCGGGTAGGGAAAGAAGCCCTGCCAGAGGATACCCCGGCACATTACATGACATTAAATGTAGGACTTCATACAATAGTGTGGCTCCAAAATTGGCATAAGATTACAGAAAAAGAAGGAGAATTGGCTTTTCCACGTTATGGGTCATTTCGATTGGATGTGTTGTATTAATTAAGGGGAGTGATGTCTTCATTAAAACCTCCACCTAGACCCACACAATTCGAGGCATTAGATGCATGGATGCGGGCAGCACAAGCTAGGCGGAGAGAAAACTCCCAGGGAAGGATGATAAAAGCAATGAAGTCATATCAGGATGCCAAGTGGGATGCTCAGTTGAAGAGGTGGAGGGTTGATACCATTGAGGGAGAAAGATTGTACCCACTGTTGGTACACGGAGCTGGTGCACGAACAGGAAATACAGAGGATGACAGTGACACAGATGATAGCTTGTTAGACAGACTATTGGCAGAGCGTCCTCCACCTTACAACCCTCAGTCTGAGGAGGGGCGGCGAGAACTAGTAGAAGGAAACTCAGAAGGAGTGGGATTGGCTCTGGTAGGCCTAAGTGCAAGAGTAGTGAGAAAGATTTCGGTGGGGTCGGAAGGGGCAGGAAGGTCAGAAGTTGGGAATACTGAGATGGGAGGAGCCAACTTTGACATACGGCTACCAGAAGCCCTCACGGTACTGTTTACTATTGGACCCGTGGTCTCCATAAACAATCTGAGTATGGGAGAAAGTGGGGGCCAACAGCAGACAGGAATGGGGGGAGAAACTATCTCTGGAGGAAGCCTTACAATGGGAGGGACGGGTGTACCTTTGGCGTCTGTCGAAGCTCGCACTCCATTGCCAGCGATGGCAGACCCTTCAAGGGTGTGCATTGGGTCGGAAACAAGGCAAACAGGTACACTGGTGAATTCTAGGTCAGAAATAAGAATGTGGGTTCCACCAGTTAGGGAGACTATGAGAAGTTCAGCCGAGATAGGAATGAGACAAGAGGCATCTAGAACACAACTTGGGTTCCCGAATGCAGGGTCGGAAAGTCGATGGAAGAGTCAGAGTTGTGAGAGGGAAGCCCGGCCCATTGTCCAAGTAGAGGGGATGGAGGATTGCTGGAAAAGCCAAAGTCTTTTTGTATTAGGCACAGGGACAGATTTGCAGGACTTCTGCTTTTGACAGAGGAAAGGGAGGATCTTAGAACGAGCTCCGTAGCTTCATGCTACTTGACCCATTTAACGTGAGTGCACTTCTTAGGAAGTCAACCTGTGCTGACACCTTTGAGGGAAATTCTTCTGGGAAATTTGGAAGGGATGCCACTTTAGAAGTAGAGTAGGGACAGATTATTCTTTATTTCCGGAAATACAAATGAAAAGGGATTTGGACGAAGTGTCTATACTCAGTTGCATTCTGATTCTGGAATTCATTGTTCTGTGCCTATTGTGCCGAATGAACTATATTCGTAGAGTGGGCTCTGTATTAGTATTCATGTATCTTTATACTCTGATTTTGAGGTGTGTCTATATTCTGTTATTTTTGGCTTTGTAATAAATTAACAAAACCTGAATCCAGAGTCTGCCGACCTTTAGCCAGACGGGGAGGGAAATGTATAATTGGTAACTAGTTTTCTCCCCTCTACACTTCTATAGCAGACAATAAAGACCATCGGCCAGGGGTTCCTAAGTAAATCTAGGACATGGAATCTGGCACCATCAACCCAGTTCCGTATGAGCCATACTATTGGTGCATGACTATTGTTTGACATGTAATAATGTGAGGCCACTCTCAGGCACGGAGGCACCTGTTTAGTGTTCGGCATTGCAGTGGAAATTGTATGTACATATATATATATACACCAGGCCCGGTTCTAGAGGGTGGGCCAGGCTCACCCTAGGATACCCAGGCCCACCCAAGGCCATTCAGAACTGAAAAACAAGTGTTTTTCACCTTAATGTTTCACAGGGGTGTGCTGTCCTGTGGGCTCTCCCTTATCGTTATTTTATTGATTAACCAGAGGCGGCTGCTGGGATTTGAAAGCGGTAGGGCGTAAGACGAATTTGCGACTTTTGGCGCATGAGCGAGCAGAGCGAGTGAGCCTGACGTTTTCAAGGGTATTCAGGGGAGGTTTTCCCCTTGAGAAAATGTTTCAAAATTGGTGTATACAGAGGCAATTTTCAGCACTATTTCTGTGATAAAGACATAACATAGGATAACAAACGTCCACAAATAGACACAGTTGCAATTTTTTTGCTGCGATCCACTGAAGTTATGAGCCAGGCTGAAGTACGTTGCCTGGCTCTGGCTCAGCTGAAGTCCTCTTGGACCTTCAAGCCCAAAATAATATTTTTCTGTTTGCCACCAATGATGTAACATACTGTGCCAAGAATGAAAGACAAATTATTAATATGTGATGCAAAACAGGAAAACGAGATAGCCATCTAGTGGCTGACTTGCAGGGCTGGCTTTAGGGCAGTGTGACCAGTGCCAACACACCGGGCACCGAGCTTGTGAAGAGAGGTGTTTAAAAACATCCTATGGATCTAAAAGCACCTGCTTCAGAGTTCCTCGTTTGTCCACCATTTTCAGGCAACAACAAAAATGTTGAGATAACTTTGGTGATTAATGTACCAGTGCAGAGGTCTGATATGCCTGCTGCAAAGCATGTGTACCATGCAGATCACAGAATTGCATTTTATGTAGAAAGGGTTACTGCTTTTGTCAGAGATTCGTTTGTTTTTTCAGTTCACAAGCTACAAATCAAGCTATGAACTATCATCAAAGAGCTGCAAGAAAATTGCAAGGTATTGGTTAGAAGTTGTGTTTTCTCCAAGACTTTCATTATCCTAATGTTGCTAAAAAGGGTTTGTTTTGGTAGAAATTAATTCTTATTAGTAATGCCAACCTCAACCATTGTGTTATGTTTTAAATCCTGTGTTCATGCTTCTCCAGATCAAGCATTCACTGCGATGCAAAGGGGCTACCAACCCTTCCTGGGCCCCCAGACCCTCTAAAGACCCCATTCAGCCCAAAGCCAATGGATATCTGTCAGATTTGGGAGACTCAGGGCCCTTATTCACAGTCTGCAGGGACCCCCATTATTTTGTTTTATGAGACTGCAAGCACTATATACTGCCTACCAGTATGACATTGGACGACATGACTCCTACACATTGAAGTCCTCTTTTTCTTATGTAACATTTCCTATGCACTGATTTACACCTGTATGATTCATTGTCTCTGCATAATGAGTGTGTGATGTGAAGTGCTCTGAAACCTTACAGTGGTATAAGTAGTGCTATAAAACAAATGAAATATATGTGAAAGAGGGGCTAAGATGAGATGAGGGGCACCATTGAAGGGTGGTAGCAAGGGGAATCCATGGAGAACAAGCCAATGGGGGTGGGCCCAAAAATAGATTCTCGCACTGGGTGCCACCAGCGCTAAAGTTAGCTCTGCTGACTTGTGCAATGTAAAACATGAAAACCATTGATCAATCCTGGCTTCCCTGCTTGACCAAATTGTGGGATCCCAGGCAAATATTTGATTTCATTGACCCCCTTTTTTCATTGTCACATAAGAGAGCAATTTAAAAAAGCAAGTGATTTTAGGATGTGTCCTTTACAAAAACCTCTAGCAATTGATTTAATAAACTATAATGTTGCCACAGCCCTCAAAAGAATCTAGGTCGAATGTAGGGCACAAATAACAACAAACCTATCTATGAGCTTTCTAATACCATTGTCATCAGGGTGTGGAAGCCTTTATGAATGTTTCTAAGTTCATGTTTAAAAACTGTTGTTTTTAACATGAAGTGGCTTTTCAGTTTAGTACATCAGTTTGCATCACATTTATTACACTGTCAACAAATGCATCTCAATATAGTGATATAAACTGATGTACTAGGGGGAAACGCTCTCACATGTTAAGGTCCTAAAAAACACTTTTGTATGAACACTTAGAGCCAAGCCAGACCTCCTGCACCCTTCAAATGTAGTACATCAGAAACAGTTACAGCACAGGATTTGGGGTTCTTTTACCAGTGCGCAAGGGTGACATGTGCATCAGATGCCATCCCAAATAAGCGAGCCACACAAGTGTAATTCCTACCATGAGTCCAAGGGAAAGAAAAGCACACTGTGTGGCAACCCAAGCAACTGTGCAGACATAAACATCTAGCCCGGACTTTGAAACTTTAACCCTTTGCTGCAGTAACTAAAAAAACAGAAGCAGCCATCGCACAATGTGCAGGATTTGGGAAGCCCGTCTTCGGATAGCAGAATATGAGGAAGCACTTTTCAAAGAGGGAATGCGTGCCACCGGAATATCAAAGCCTAATGCTCATGCTCCATACTATTGCACTTCATTTCGGTATACATGATTAACATAAACTTTGATATTCTAGTGACATGCATTTCAACTTATCGTCTTCTTTTTGAAAAGCCTGCCTGGAATTCGTCCGTCATCTACTTCACTGTGCATGATGTCTGTGTGTCCAGTCTACTCAGAGGTGGAATTTTGATGTCAGGTCACATGCTCGCTCTCATTCCCTTCAGAGGCTGCAAGCAACACCCATTTCCAACTCGTCACAAGGGGTGTTGCTTGCAGCCTTTGAAGTGATTGACAGACAGTCCTAGGAATACAGGGCTTAAGCCCTGGATGCCTGGGATTGCCTGAAAATATGACGCTGCTGCTGAATTGGAAGTCTCTTCAGACCCCCCGTAAATTGCAGGACAGGGCTGGCGCTAGGTCAGCCCTTAGCCTGCTTACGAATAAAAACAAAAGAAAAGAAATGCTGGCTGTTTGGCACATGCTCACTAGAGCATGTGTCCGTCTCGAGAGTGCCTGGCTTCCTGACTCATCTCTGCAAGGATGAAGAGAGGCAGCCAGGCATTAAGGGCAGCACCCAGCATGGGCTTAAAGCCCTTATTTAATTAAAAAGCAACTTATGGCAGGCCTGCTTTCAGTAGTTTATGGGGTTACCCAGTGTTGCACAAAACCATGCTGAAGCACTGGGGACCCCTTTACCACGTATGTCCTGGGTACCCCTGATACCATAAACTAAAGACCTATAAGGGGTTAAAGTCTCTGTCAATTAAGATTGCCAATTCACATATAACAGTTTAGGGAAAGAGCACTGGCACTGGAGTCTGGTTACCAGGCTTCAGAGCACTGTCAGAGTCGAAAGCCAGCATCTAGTTGTCCTCATGGGGGCCAAAAGTGGTAGTACAACTGCAAAAAGCTCAGTTTTTTTACACTTGGGATCATAATTTGCAAGCTATATTTTTTTCACCTATATTGCCCCCCCCCCTTGTAGTACTTCTGCTTCATCCTGAGAAGCGCATTTTCAGCTTGCTTGTGCCTAAAACCTTTAGCTGAGTGCGTGCAGCCTGTAGTGTCCGTGATGTTTTAGCTGCCTCCATATGATGGAGTTCCCTTTAAAGTGTTCTTGCTAGGTCTTCAGCTCTATCTTTGTTAATGGGCACTGCAAGTGAAATCATTTTGACTGATATACTAAATTTAAGTGTTTCCCAAAGTGATTGGGGCTCACCCACTCTGTACTGCTCTCTTTGAGGAATAATGAGATACCAGTCCTAATGGAGTCGTTCATTGTTGAGTAGGGTATCCCTCAGGTGCCAAGAGTTGAGCTGCTTGGGAGCCTGCTGAATTATTAAGGAAACCCAGATCGGTGCATGGTCAGACAGAGCCAGCGCCTCTACCAATCTCAGCTATCTCAATCCGGATTGAGAATCATAGAGGACACTAGGAAGTGATCTAGCCATGCATACATTTTATTCAGGAGCAGTGTGTGTAGTCGCACTCTGAGGGGTGGAGATGTGCCACACATCCTGCACCCTGACTCATCGCAGCCAATACCTCCCATCTAGAAGAAATTACCCCAGCTGCCCCACCCTATGGGCCTATCTATCCATCTCATGGTTAAAGTCACTTCCAACCAGCATATCCTTCTCAGGTAAGTCTAAAATGTGACTGATTGCTGTTCTAAGGAATTGCTTCTGACCTGAATTGGGGGCGTAAACTGAAGCAACTGCAAATGAGTTGTCCCCTAATGTCAACTCATTGCCAGTGCCCTCCCACTAATGTGAGTTAGTTACAAAACAATGGGTATGACCCAGAAGCGTCACTAGGACCTGGGTGAAATATGGTACAAGAAGGGGTGGTCCCAGTGGAGGCAAAATATAACATGGATTTTAAATGCGCCTGGTAAATTAATTACAAACAATCCTTTGCATGTTAAACACATATAAGTGTATTGAACACATGTTAGCAAGTTCAAAACACAACACATGTAAATTTGTGCAGAGGTGCCTCAGATAAGGGGAGGGAGGGATTTGTGCAGCAATGTGCGAAAGTGAGGGGAAATAAGGAAGGTAGGGCAGTGGCCAATATATACATTAAAACATGAATGGCCTGTCCAGCCTTAATCAAGGCTAAAAAACTATTTACAAAACCATAATGTTAGATTTGACTCAGTGAAACTATCACTGTCGTCCACATTTGGCACACAGAGTGGAGCTGTCGAAGTTTCGACCCAATGGCAGTGTAGGGAAATCTAATCCTTACAGGAGGGTCTTCATCAGGACTGTGTGGGGCACCTAAGAGTAATTAAAAAGACCTTTAGTGTAATCAGGCGATGGATAAAGAACAGTTTCAACAATAATTGCTACAAGATAATGGGTATGTAAAATTACCCTGTTTCCACCAATGTCTGCGGTGGAAAAATGGCCACGCAAGGCCCGTGGGCTCCAGAGACAGAGAGGGATTCTTAATGGCAGTCTGAAAAAACAAATATCAAGCCATCAGTAATAAGGAAAAATAGGGCGTGTAATTTAGACACTTGTCATCAATAGAGTACCCAGTTAAAGTGAAAAAAACACTTACTCAGCTTATAGGCTTATTTACATTCCTTTAGTGGTTAGGGCATAGTTAAATCAAGATGCTCCATGTATCTATTAATAAAAGTACTTACAGGGCATCCTATGCCAGACTTTTGTTAGCAGATGGTTTTCTCGCAATAGACACACTTGACATCCTGTGTCCCTAAGAATTGACAGCAGCACCCCCCTCTTGGTGGGAGTGTTGAGGCCTCTGACATTGAGGTTCAGTATTTTAATACTATCCATGAAGAACCTCTATAGCGGAGTGAGTAAGTCGGGGACAGCAATGGCATTCTAAGTCCCTCATGGGACATCTGTTCGTCTCCACCTCTAACATATATCTCCCAGAAGCACATAATCGAACCCTTGCATTGATGGCTCTCAGAGACAGCTCCCTCCCATTCCCAAACCCAAATAACAAATTCAATACAGTAGCAAGCAATAGATACTCCATTATGTTCAACCCCAAACTCAAACACCACAGTGCCAATGGCCCAAAGTACACTAGTCCCCACTAGTATTAATTTTCGTCGTGAAGTCTCGGCCCTTGCCCTATCTAACTTACTAGCTCTGCACGTCCCCTTTCCATCAGTGCTTCTTAAGATGGGCCACTAATTGGTTCACCAGCTCATGATCATTTCTCTTGTTCCGCATTGGTTTCCTCAGGCTGATTGGTCACCGCTCGTCTCTCTGCTGCTGCCACGTCTGCAGATGGGTTCGCTCTCCGTTTTGAGCCTGAAGCTTTCCTACATCAGCCAGGCCTCATGGCGAGCGATGCGTCATCTCAGTCAGGTGCAACAGTGTACAATGTTAATGGTTGCAGGTCATCCATCCCTAGAATTCCACAGGCCTCTGAGTGAGATTGTGGCTGATGTAGCGTTCCCTCCCAGCTGAAGACAAGCTTGAAGGGGTGGCCCCAGCGATACTTAACGTCTCTGCTCACCAGGAATTCTGTTATAGAGTGAATCAGACAGCATTCATGCATGTTTATGACAGAAATATATTTTTAAAGGGGAACTTTGTGTCCTTCAAACTTGATCTGGTCCATAGTTCTGGCTGCCACCATGATACCCTCCTGCTGATTGTAGTACTGTAGGCATGTTAGTATGTCTGGTGCTTCATTGTTCAGGGTGAAATGAGAGGGCATCCGAGTGGGTGATGTCCAGGATAATATCCGCTTCGTTTAGACTAGGGATGGCCACCTTAAAGAGTGGTTTAAGATAGCTCACCAAGCTAGCTCCTTCTACTGACCTTGTGATACCTTTGATTCTGATGTTTTGCCTGCATGATCCATCTTCAGCATTATCTTGATATGTGTGTAGGTAATCTGTGTGATCTTTGAGTGAAACAATCTACTGTTGCAGGAACTCTAACCCTTCTTCATATGCACAATTCACTTTATCCAGTGCGTGAACCCTGTCCCCTATTTCTTGAGTGCATTGTTTGAGCGAGCGGATATCAGAGATCATCTCATCCCTCAGTGCTGAGAAGCTGGACCTAAGTTCCATGAAGAGTTCTCCATGAATGAATGCATGAGAGGGGGCTCAACCTCGGCATCCAGGCACAGCTGACCTTATCTTTTTGGGGAGGGAGTCGCTGACTTAGTTAGTGAGTCCTGACATTGTGTGCCCATCTTAGAGAGCATATCTTTAATGGTGCAGTACTTTTTCAGTGTATTAGATGATATTTTGCTCCAAGGGATGAATCACTGGTAGTGTCTGGTGGTTGTGGTGTGCGATTAGCAGGGATCTCCCAGGACTCCCATATCTCTCAGTTCTCGATTGAGAAGCTGTAGCCCCTGTTCATGGTGATCTCTGGAACACTCTGTGGAGCCACCACTCCTCTCACACCAGCCCAGAGGCACCCATTGCCCTGGTTCTCTCTGTCTCAGAGCTTAGTCTTGCTCTCTGGGGACAGGCTGCCAGTAAGTTGTGCAAGGCGCAGTCTGAAGGAGCTGCATGTGTATACTGCTTAGAAAAAAGTGTGCTGCAATGATCCTGTGTATTATTTTTCTGGATACGCTCCTGGGTCATGGTGTCCTAAGGGAGCCGCCCTATGCATGGTCTACAGCCTAATTTCCACGAGGTCCCAGTAGAGAGAAAAAGTCCTCTAATAGGGCACCCCTGCATGCCCAGCTCGTTGCACAGCTTGTGCTGTAAGTGAGGGAGGTGCACATCGGGCTCCCTCACTAGCTGGATCGCCATCTCATTGGCTCCCAGAGCGTCATGGGCCATGACCACAGGAACTGTCAAGCCCCCCACATCGCCGACCCTCCTCTTTAAGCAGGTCGTTGGGGAGTTGTTCAGGTTCACATGTGCAGCACTCAGAAACCACAAGCCTCCAAAGGCCTCAGGGTCCTCCTGTTGCCAGCCAATAGTTAATTCCACAGAAAACTCTCTGAGAGACTCTCCAGGCCCCCTTTTAATCTTTCCTGCCTTGGCAGCTTTGGGGCCAATCTTGTGTGCTGGGTGGTGTGGCAGGTAGGCATCTACTTTCTGCTAGCTCAATAGCTAACGTGGAGCTGCGTCCACCATCTGCGCTCCTAGCCTGCTCTACTTACTTCGCTTGCAGGGGCTCTACATGCAATGCAGCTCTCTGTGCCTCCCAGCACATTTCCCAGGGTTGTCAGCAATTCAGATGATAAGAAGCCAAGCCTGGGGCTGAAGCAGCGATGCACAGAAAAAAATCCTACCTCGCCGCCATTTTGACTACACCCCTGAAAAAGAATTTAGAATTATATAGGCAATTTATGTGTAATAGGTGGAGATTGAAAAACCTTGTTATAATTAAGCCTGGGCGGAGTTTGCGTAGCGGCACTATGCGGAACCCCGCAAAGTTACAAAAAAACTCTGCCGCGCTATGCAGAGTTCCGCGAGCGCGCGGAGTTGCTTGTCCCGCCCATTCTCGTGACATTTTCCGCCGCACGTCTACACGGATTGCGTGTTTGGGTGGAAATATCGCGCAAACTGCACCACGCGGTCGCACATGGGCATGGCCATCTTGTTTCTTACTCTGTTTGTGGTGCTGGGGCTTGCTACTTGCCTAAAAAGAGCTTCAACGCCTCATCAGGGGTAGTAAGCGCTATATAAATCCTTCCTTAATCTCTGTAATCTTTGGCTTTTAAAACTTTTTTTCCCATCTTTTTATTTATTATCTTACCCTTTGTCTTTCTAAGTGTGTATTTGTGTTTTTTTCTTCTTTGTGTTCTTGGTGAGTTTTGTACTTTACTTTTTAGCTTTCCTACTTCCTTATTACAATCCAGTCCTTCCTTCTTTTTCCTCGTTTCTTTTTTTCTCTGTTTCCCCCAGCCCCATTGCAGATAAGGGTGCACCAAGGCGTGGCCGCCTTCCTTGTGGAAGGCGGCGCCAGGCAGGGGTGCAGCCCCGTGCCCTGTTTTCTGAAATGGAGGTGGCAGCACTGGTTATTTATATCCAGCGCCACCTCCCCTCCACCCTGGCAGCAGGCGGCAGGCCTGGGTCTGGGTACGGGATGCGGGAGCGCCAGCAGCACTGGGCGAGGGTGCGCAGGGCAGTTTACTGCTGCTCTGGGGTCCAGCGCACCCAAAAGCAGTTAGCGCACTGCTGGTCCGGCATCCTGGACCGAGAGCAGGACCTGCTGAACCTGCTAGGAGTTGAGGTTGTAGGGCTAGGTGAGTAATTATTAAAATTATTAATTTTTATTATTACCTGTGTTCTATGCTATATCTAATATTTTTTTCCCAAATAATAGCAAGCATGCTGCTTACATACAGGGAAGTTAAGTTTTCAAATATTATGTAATAATCTGTTATTTTAGACAGGCGCTTAGCTTACTTGGCGCTACCCACCTAACCTAGTTATTGAATTGTACTTGATGGCACTCGCTTGGGCTGATGTGATTAGTGATGATTATGTAAGATGTTCTGTAATTAGTTATTTGTAATGTCGTAACTGCATGGTGCATGCCAATGCCACATGGATGGTGCAGGGATGTTTGTGAACAACAACATCCATTTTTCAATGGAAGCTTGTGCTGCAGGCCTTTTTCGCCTGCCACACAAGCTTCCATTGACAAATGGAGGTTTGTGACCGCCCTATGGCCTATGGGCGATCGCATCGATTCAGAGTAGACTAGTGCGGTTGTCGTGACCGCGGTGCCGACCGAAGGCCGGGCGGTTCCAGAACTGCAATGACGTCCGCCCGACATCATTGTAATCATTATAATAAGGCCCTTAGTGATTAGTACATTGGCCCGTCAAAGGGAGTTGACTTGAGACTAACCCTGGGCGTAGTTCGCGTAGTAGCGCTACGTGTAGCTACGCGTAGTGCACTTCGCACTACGCGAGCTACAGGTAGCACTACGCGAACTGCGTAGTGCGGTAGGAAATGCTGTTCGCAATGATTGCACAGTGCCGGATGCTTGTCCGCACTGTGCAATCATTGCAAACGGCATCTTGCACAGTGCAAGCGGTCGTTTTCTGCCGCTCGAGTAGATTTGTACTCGAGCGGCAGTTTTCTCAACGCGGACTGGTAGTTTCTCATCGCGAGCGGTCGCGAGCATACGCGACCACTTGCAATGAGAGACCTGACCTCCCCGCGTTGAGAATCTCGCCGGGAGGTTTATTTTCCACGCTCGCGATCGGCAACTTGATGTTGCTGATCGCGAACGAGGAAAAAGTCTCGCCGGGATGTCATTATTCTCGCTCGCGGTCGCCAACTTGACGTTGAGGACCGCGAGCAAGCAAAAAATGCCCGCTACGCGTTTTGCACTGTGCTACGTGCAATTCGCGTAGCGCGTAGTTGCGCAAACTACGCGAGCGTAGCGTAGTTTTCCGCCCAGGCCTACTTGAGACTGAGAGATTGGGAATGGGATTTCAGAAGAAGCAAACATCATGATTTGTTGCAATTTATTATTAGTAATTCCAAAATGCAGTTTACTAAATTTGGAATAGGAGTGGACTAGGTAGGTAGGTTTTGTACATTTTTAATAGGATAGGACGGTCCGCGAGTTACTACTACTAGTTGATCTGATTTAGAAAAGTTTAATGTTATTGCGATTGCCTTTGCCTGTCAAATATATTTTTGGGGAGATATTATTTATTTTACCACTAATCTTTTTTTGTCTTTATGTTTTACATCAGCATCCAGGGGCAAGGAGAGGGCTGAGGTGGGTGAGGGTCCGGGAGCTGGAGGTGCCTCCCAGAGTTACTCGGCTGATGGCTCTGCTGGCCCCAGTAAGTCCTCCCGGTGTTAACATTAATATATTTATTCCCCTAATTTTTCTGCTCCTTTTTTAATATTGTGACCTCTACCCGTTTATATATTATGTTTCCAAATCCTCTTCGATGTATCCATTTCTAAATTCTTGTCATCCCTGCATTATCCTATTTACTTATTTTCTATATTTCAAGTTTCTCTACTTTACTTCAAACTGTCTCTAGTTACTAGTCTGTCTGTAGCTTCCTTTCTTCTGCTTTTTCAGTCAGCTTTCCCTCCACCCTTTTGTGGACTGCTTAGTGGTGGTACTCTAAGACTCAGAGAACCCATTGGTCACATAGTACTACTACTCCTCTGCCATGCAGATTGCATGCCCATTGCCCAAGTAAGGTATTCTACACATGTAATAGATGAGAAGGCTTATAATCACTAAAACAAGGGAGTGTCAATGGACAAGTTGGACACCACACAGTTGTGTCTTCTTATTAGCTAGGCCTAGTATTATTAGCAGCAGTTGGTGAACTGATGACTGTGCACCATGTGTGGGAGGAAGTATGAGGAAGACAGCCCATTGCATTAGCCAACCAAGGCCATATGCTATTTTTTTCTCAAAACATCAGATTCATCAATTAATAACTTCAGCCACTCCTTAACAGCTTGTCTCTTGCCTTGACTTCAGGCTTTTTTTAAACTTTTCAACAACAAAATGCCCATCCTGATATTTTTTTATAGAAGATACTGTCTGTAATGTATCCAAATTGTAGTGAATGTTGTGTGTGATGTTTTTTTTTTTATTTTGCTATAAAACAATTAATAGGGGGAGGTGTATCTGGCATCTAAGAAATGTGTAATCTTTTTTTTCTAGCCGCACCGACCACCAGTGCCGGGGCCAGCACAGACGGTGCCAGCCAGTCGGCAGATGCGGCAGCAGAAGGGGGTGAGCCAGCGGCAGTGGCGGGCTGTGGTAAGTCATATTGCTTGCTTATTATTGACAATTAATATAGCCTTATAGCCCGCCGTAGCGGGCTATACCGGCTATTAAAGGCCCGCTCCAGCGTTAAAGGCCCGAGCCGAAGGCGAGGGCCTTTAACAAGGGAGCGGGACTTTAATAGCCGGTATAGCCCAGCTACGAAGGGCTATAAGGCTATTAGAACATTCTGCCACTAGAGGGCAGAATGTTCTAACAAATAAAACAAAGGCCTCTCAAGCCCGAGAGGGTTTAAATCCCCTCGAGCTCAGAGAGGCCTTTGTGAAAACATTGGAATGTTGTTTTGCGGGTCTTTACCGGCCCGTAGAAGCACGGACCACTCCATTGTCTTCAATGGAGTGCTCCACATTCCAATGTTCTAATTATAATTATAAGCTCACTGTAAAGGTGTTGACTTGTGAACAACAGGTGAACACAGCAGGAGTTGAAGTTGAGCTGAGTAACTAATGGCCGCGCCTATCTTCAACTCAGCAGAAAATGTTTCATGAACAAGACCTTGAAATATGGGTTGTTGGAAAAGGGAAGGATGGAAGGGGAAAGGTTGAATGAAATGTATTATATATGACTGAAAGCAAAGGATGCGTGGGTGAAAGAAAGCGGCAGATGCATAAATTGTACCATAGGTGGCTGATAGCTAGGATGCATGGGTGGGTGAAGGATGGATAAAAAGTTGGTATACGGGTAGGAAAGAAGCTTGCCTGGGTGGGTGAAAGTGTATCTGTGAAAGGATGCCTGCCTGGGTGGGTGATTAGAATCCTGTGGTGGTTTCTTTTGATTGAAATGAACTTAAGGACACATGGTTGGGTAAATGTCAAATGACAAATGTATGTTGCTGAAAGGTTTGTACTTAAGATCATGAGACTAGAGTGAGACACAGAGCCATGTTTGGAACTTTGGATGGATTGATGGGTAGTCTCAATGGTGAAGAGTGGATTGAGAGAATGTAAAAAACTTAAATGGTGGTGAGTAGCAAAGCCAAGGGTGAAGAATAAAAAATAAAATACTCGAAGAACAATGCAATGATGAATGTAAAAATCCTTGGTGAGGAGAATAAGGAACTATGGTGCTCCTCTGTAGTGGTGTTCGTCTCACCTTTGTTTGCCTGGAATGTTTTTCGGGAGTTTTTTTTTATTCAAATGGTTGAGGAGGTGGTATTTCAGACTCCTCCCTGGACTCACAGTAGTTTTCAAGTGTAACATTATGTATCCTTCCTACCCACCCATCATCAATCACCTCCCTTCATACCCATGGCATAATTTTCTATGTGTTTTGTTAAGAGCATTGTTTACAATTTACCTTTTTTGTTTCATGATATGTAGCTATTCCTGCAGCTCCACTGACCAGGCAGGAGATTGCAGCCTGGACCCAGCAGTGGACAATGGAGGCCATCAGGGCCAAGTACCAGCGGCTGGTGGCCAAGGAGGATGAGGCAGAAGCTGCCAGGACCCAACAACCACCCCACTACCACACAGTCGCTGTGGTCCAATGGGTGCCCACCAGCGCTGCCACCATTCCTCCAGCACTGCTGCTCCCCCTTATTTCCGTCATTATGAGCGCCGCATCATGCGAAGGCTGGCGGATATTGAAGCCAGGCAGGAACGGGTAGACAGGCACCTCCTGAAGCTCCTAACCCACCGTTAGTGCTCTCTTCAGCCCCTTTTTTAATCTGGTTTTGGGTGGGTGGGTGGGAGTTGGGGGATTGTTGGGTTTTTCTTTATTTATGGATATTTCTTGGACACTACTTGGACATTGGTTGGGGTTAGGGAGAAGGGTGGGCCAGTTGTGGGTATTGTATTTTGTTCAGTGAATAATAAACGTTTCATACATTTACATTTTAGGAATATGAATGATTTTAAAAAAAATGTGGTGGGGTTATTGATTCTTTGTTTTACTTCTCAGTGCTGCCTTTGCCGCAGCTAGTTTTAAAAGTCTGCTGATAGTGTAAACAAAATAGTGATATGGTACCCTCCCTTGTCCTACTACTCTCTCCTCCTAGTCTCTGCATTCTACTCTGCTACTACTATATAATATTATTAACCCCTAAGGACTCGGAGGGGGTGGGGGGTGAATTACCATTGTATAGAATGACTGCCGTTCAACAATGATCAATCAACCACAGTTCACTTCCCTTACCTGATTAGATGAAGCGAGGGCTCCATGGTGGGGGTAGTAGTATCAGCATGCATTGCTAGCGTTTCTTTTGATACTGAAGGCAAACTCATCAGAACTGAAGCGAGGTTCCACTCCCTCCTAGGTGAACTAGAACTGTAGGATAAGGACTCGGACAGTGAGGACTATTCATCGAACGGGAAGTTAACAAACTGAAATAAAAAAACTAGGTTAATGCTGTTATTATCATATGCAAGCTTGATGACAGTCACCAGAGACTAGACTCCTAGAACAGACTTAGTCTCAGACACAAGAAGAGAGTATGATAAGCAGTGAAAAATTGAATTAATCAGAACATGTTCGAGCTACTACGAACTGTACAAAGTGGACAAGCTTAACCGGCTTAGACGCAAATTAATACAGTGCCTGAATGATGATGCTGTCAATGAGATGTTCCTCTTGAAAAAAATATCATACACTGTGCTGGCTGGGGTGGATATTAGTTAGGAATAAGATCCTCCTCACCCTGCACTGAGTTGTTGTGTTGCTTTCACCACATCTGCCCCACCAAGTGTGTGATCAATTAATGGTGTAAAAATTGTTAAGTCACACCTCAATAAATCACACAGCCTGTGGGAAGAGGGTTAGGGGTTTGATGAATGGTTGGGAAGGGGTATTGAAGAAAAGGTTTGACAAAGGCAAACACTACCCATGGACAACACTCATCTTGGCAGCCGACCATCATAAATCTGTGACGGGAGGAAAAGGAAATGCTTGCATGATGATGAGTGGTACTAGACAAGTACAGGGAAGTATATTAATTATGCAATTGTCTGTCTGCCCCCAGAGAGACCCAAGTTACATACATTATATTTATGTTCTGTTGTACCGGGCTTAGAAAGATAGCAAATACAATTAAATGATCTGTAGGAGTAAAAAGCAAACATAAACACAACACACACAGTCGTAATGATTGAAGAGAAAAAAAAAGATACTGTATAAATTGGGAGTTGCATCTCTGCATTCCTATTGGACTGGGTGCCTGACGGATGCTGTTTGGTATGATAAGTGTGAGTTGTTTTTCCAGTATGGCGCAGCGTAAAGGGCCTGTAGATGGAAAAACAAAAAGGATATTTAAAAATCAAGGAGAAAACGAAAAGTTAAACTGAATAAGGAGGAGTGCAACAAGAAGACATTCAGAGGCAGCATGACTAAATCAGACTCTGTTTACGGCAGTTACCTCCAATACCAGGCCACCCCCACCCAAACTCCACTTAGCTTCAGATTTGAGCCAGACAGCACTGAGCACACATACATAGTATACGCACAGCAACATAGCATTTTCCAAATGAAGTAAAAAATCAATGCACCACTGTCAGTCACACCACACTCACCTCCCACCACCACTACACAGACATGTAGGTCTGGTCTCTGTTGTTGTTTACCATTAGCCCACTTCAAAGTCATCAACAATCATCAAAATCGGTTGGTTTCAGTGAATGTGAAAAAATCCATCTTCTTCTGGTGGCACGCCCTGAGTTATTCCATCAATCATCTCTGATCCTCCTGACCTGACTCTGACTGGGAGTAAGGTGGTCATAGTGTCCAACTCCGAATCCACACCAACAGTGTCTGACTCCCGAGTGAGTCCTCCAGACTCGTCCTCTCCTGACTCAAAAAATGCAATGAATCAGCCTGTAGTAGTACAATTTTGTTATTGAACAACAAGAAAGGAAAGATTGACTTGTGTCCCTTTGTAGAATAGACATTCACAACAAACAACAATCACTCATTGTGCAATGCATGCAAGGAGGCGTGGCTTGCAGCCGATGGGAATGGACGCGAGCTAAGGAGCTCTGACGGCCGCTTCCCCAATAGTCAGTTATCCTGTACCCCGGACGCAGCTGGGGGCACCGATTTACAGACCGGAGAACCCTTGAACCTGAGAGTGGGTGGAGGTGAGCCCCATATCGCCCTAGAACGGCACTTACCAGCTGAAACAGGACTCAGAGAGCTCAGCGGAGATGGCACCAAGATGGCGCCCACGCCGTGAAGTGCAGCGAGCAACTGCCACACACCGCTGAAAGAGAGAAGGAGCCCGGAGAAGAGGCACAGCCCGCTCTGCAGAGGGTCCTCGGACACTGCAAGTGAGTCCAGGAGGGCAGGGGGGATCGACGGTGCATACGGAGACCCTGCTGTGGGGCGCGCGCACCATAGCAGGAGAGGAGCCAAAATGGCACCCGCGCCATAGCGGGGCCCGAGTCAATGTCCCGAGGTGCCGGTGAAGAGGCGGGACCCGGCGGAGAGGCGCACCACACCTCACGAGGGAGCCTGGGGCAACATGGGGTTCTGTCAGTGGCCGGGGAGATTGACGGCATATACGAGGGGCATGGGATGCCCAAGAGAGATCCCCTAAGCTCTGCAACTACAGGCGGGCAGGCCCCTGAGTGGAGGCCCTGGCAAGTGCCCGCGTGGAAGAAGACCCGCCGTAGCAGGGACATCCCACCAGGCAGGAGACAGCAACTGCGGGAGACGATCGCCTTGGGGGGCACTGGGCACAACGGAGGAGCGGAGGGTCCCCACGAGCGAGAGAAACCAATTCCATCAGCGAACTGCCCCCACTCTCTGAAACAGGGCCCCACTGGCGCGACAGCAAGGTGCACACGGCGGCCGCAGGCTGAATAACCGAGCACAGGCCTCAACGGCAATAAGACGTTGGACCACAGCGGTGCCCAGCGCACAATTGGGCTGAAAATCGAGAGCAATTCCCCTTGCTGCACAGAGCCGGGGGAGCTTCCCGAGAGAGAGGGCAGCGCATCCACATACGGGGGGCAAATCCAAACCCAGGATCTGACGGAGGTGCACACCACCCCCAGAAAGGAGACAGCGGTCCCGTGCCGCAGCATACGCAGCGTCACTGGGGTAAGCCGTCAGTTGGACGTCGTGGCCTGGCAGCTGGAGGCACCCCACTCTATCGTTGAGACCTGGACACAGTGGGGGACCAGTAGGGCCACGAGGGCATAAGATATTAAACTGGACGCCTTGCTTCATCAAGACGGGCCCCCACATATTGTAGTTGAGGACCAGTAGCGAGGTTGAACAGACAGCAAGGTGGCGCCCGCGCCAAAATGGAGCCCAGGCAGACGCTGTGGGCTGACTGAACTGACTCCGGCCCAGTAGGGTCACGCTGTAGGAGATCTCACGGCGCCCTGCCAATCGCTAAGGAGGAGCACCTCACTGACTGAAGCCCATAGTAACACCTTGAGGAGCAGCTGTTTCACAGAAGGGGGCCAGGTGACTCCCTGATTAGTGAGTAACCCCATGCAGAAGTACAGCATCCTAGCGGACCTACCTGGGGGATAGCAACAGTTGAAAGCGGATTCTTACATCCGAGGCAGTGTCTGTCCACAGCGTGCTGGCCTTCACACAAGAGAGCAGGGCATATGAGCTGACCCACAAACACCAAGCGCTCAAAGCTGAAACTGAGAGCTGTGGGCTGAGACACCTGGCGGCACAAGACTGCGGAGGGGAAAGGCCACAGTATAAAGGGAACAGTGGTGGTCGGCCAGTATGGAGAGTGGCGGAAGCGCAAGAAGGGCAGCACGACCTGCAGAGGAGGGCACCCTCAGTGAACCCAGAAAACTCATTGAGACAGCGTAAGTTCCCAAGAGACTCATGTTGTGAGATCCAGAGGGGCCTCTTCCATGTCCAGAGACGCCCAGACTGCGGCAATTCTGGGCCCGCAATAAGGTGCACGAAATGAGAGCCCTCTGCGGAAACGGCTGTGGGTGCAAACGAGGGGGCGGACTTCTGAAATGATCGCTGCGGTCGTAACAGCGCAGAAGGCTTGGGGATCTCGGAAGCTGCGCCACGAACGATAGACAGCTGTAATTCAACAAAATGACCCCCAGCATTGCAGAACGCCTCTGGTCCTGGCGAGGAGCACTCAGTCATTGATCAGAATGATGGGGAGAACGCAAAAGAAAAGAGGATTTAACGTCCTCAGTGTAGAAGCCCCGGGCACCCAGACAGACGATGATGAAGAGGTGATGGAACTGGGGAAAGACTCGGCTCCCAGGAGACCGACACTGTCCGACATCAAGCAAGCAATCACGGCCTCCAGAGAGGTGCTGGCAGGGAAAATAGATGCAATAGGCACGGACTTAAGCCTATTAAAAGATGACCATCGGAAGCTCAAGGAACTGGTGACAACTACTGAGAAAGAACTGGGTGCCCTCCCGGAGGTGGTGACCGGGATGCAGAAGTCGCTCACGGACCTGGAAGCTAAAATCAAAGTGTTAGAAGTGCAGGCCGAAGACAGTGAGGGCAGGTCCCGCAGAAACAATATCCGAGTCATTGGAGTGCCGGAGAAAGCGGAAGGGGCGAATATGGTGCGCTTCTTCGAAGACTGGATCCGTGCAGAAGTAGCTCCGGAAGGGTTGTCACCCTTCTATGCACTGGAAAGAGCCCATAGGGTTCCAGCGCGACCGCCGAGGCCCGGAGCCCTGCCAAGACCAATCGTGGCACGCCTTTTACATTTTAGAGACAGAGACTATATCTTACAGCGAGCTCGCTAAAAACAGGGGTTGCAAATCGACAATAGTGCTATCAAGATCTTTCCGGACTTCACAAGGGAAGTCCAGCAGAGCAAAGCATCCTTCTTGGCTGTCAAAAAGAAACGACGCCAACTACAATTGCCGTACGCAATGTTGTTCCCTGCACGGCTCAGAGTGGTGGACCCTGCAGGACCCCGATTCTTCACGACACCTCAAGAGGCCTGGGAATGGCTGGACACGAGGAGACCCCTGGTCCATTGTACTTCTTCACCGAACTCACCCCAACAGAGCCCTCACAGCTGTAAAACAGGGTCCAGAGCCCCATCTCCCAGAGAGCTCAACCTGGAACATCGTAAAGCGCTACAGGCCGTGGCGCAACATAACCAAAAAGACTCCAGCCCTGCTTCAAGTAAGACTGGAATGCAAGCAGAACGATCAGAAACTTCGCTGGATCTCAGTGACAATGAAACCTCGGAGACGGACTTGCCAAAGATCACACCCCAGACAGCGGACGATTTTGTGTGATGACTATGAGGTGGCATATCACACTGTGGACCTCAGAGACACGATGTACACTTGCACTTGAGGGAGATCTCAAAGAACCGGCTGTATGCACCACGGTAACAAGGGCCGCAAATATCTGGTCCGGGGAAGAATGTTTGGTGCATTTAACGGGGAAGCGGTGTGGGGGGGATCTGGGTCCAGAACTGTAAGTTGGTCACCCCTGTAACCGCTACTGGATGGTTGCGTACTTAAGCAGTGTTTGGATGGGAACTTGTTCTCCGGTACCTGTCCTGGGGAGGGGAGTTGGGGGTTTTCTTTGGTTTGGGGAATGTTAAGGGGGCCAGACGTGTCACTGGGGGGGTTTAGGGAGCACGAGAATATCCTAAAGCATTGGGATCCCCACTGGATTTGAAAGGTATTTCGTGGAATGTAAGAGGGATGCACTCAATGGTACGGCGTCATAAAATACACGCATATTTGGTCCGTAGAGGTATTCAGATTGCATTACTTCAGGAAACCCACACAATAGCGAAAGAGGGAGTGGCGTTGCAGCGTCGCTGGAGGAGTCAAGCATTTTATACCACTTACTCCGCATTTGCACGGGGAGTCTTAGGGCCATATGTATCATTCCAAATTGCGATCGCAATTGGGCTTAGTGGTATGTATAAATGAAAGACTGCCTCGCAAAATAAGGAATCGCAAAATTTGCGATTCCCTATTTTGCGATTGCATTTAAGGAATCGCAAATAGCGATTCCTTAAATGCAATGTAAGAAGCACAAAAAAGTGCAATTTGCCTTAGGAATCGCAAATTACCACCAACTTCAAGTTGGTGGTAATTTGCGATTTCTTTGAAAAATTTACTTTTTTGCATTTTTCAAAGTGCAATGTGGCGCACATACATGCCCTTAGGGCATGTATGTGAGCCACATGTGCACCCATGCTTATTTCAGGGGTGCAACAGGGTGTCCTTTTGACACCCTTGCAACCATGAAATTGCATTCTCAATTTGCGATTCTCTAATTGCTACTCGCAAATTGAGAATGTCTTCCCATTCATTCCTATGGGCCTCTAGGCCCATATGATGAATGGGGAGGGTTTCCTTAATTGCGAATCGCACTTTGCGATTCGCAATTAAGGAACATGTAGGATTCGCAATTTTTTTTCCAAATCCTACATACATCTCGTTTTGCGATTCTCAAATAGCGATTCTCAAAAATTCGCTATTTGAAAATCGCAAAACCTAACTTTGATACATATGGCCCGTAGTCTGGGTGAGGGCGGGTGTACCTTTTCAGTGCACGAAACAGATTATCGACCCAGACGGCAGATATGTGGTAGTTGCTGGGAGACTAGATGGCAGGGATCTTGTACTGGGTAGCATTTACGCGCCTAACTCGGACCAGCCAACCTTCTTTTCACTTCTTTCTGGGAAACTAGCATCTGTACTCACGGGTTCAGTCTTATTGGGAGGCGATTTTAACTGTACATCAGATGTTACTCTTGACCGTTCCCACCCTCCGCTCCCTGACGCACCCGCACACAAACTAGCAGAGGCACGATGTAACTGGCAACAGCGGTGGGGACTAATAGATTCGTGGAGAGCACAGCACCCTGGGACCCGGGATTACTCCTTTTTTTCAGCCCTGCATGAACTGCATGTCCGATTAGATGCCATACTGTGCTCCCCAGATGGACATGAGGGGGTTTGCAGCAGTGAATACCTCACTAGGACGCTATCCGACCACAATCCTGTGTTGTTAAGCTTGCAATGGTCCCGCGAGCAACCCAAAATCCCCACCTGGCGCTTGAGACTTGAGGCCCTAGATGACCAGGTGTTTCATGAAGTGATAGACACAGCTATTGTTCATTATTTCCAAGACAATGCTAACACTGCAGCGAACTCATTAATGGGGTGGGACGCATTTAAAACAGTCATTAGGGGCGATGATGGGTACACGAAAGGTGCTACTTCAGGACATACAGAGGGCTGACCAGCACCTAAGAGAACTAGAAAAAGACAGACCTGAGAAAGCGGACAAGCAGAGGGAACTCATGGAGGCTAGAGAGTCAGTGGCAGTGCAAGTAGAACGCCTTCGTTGCTTTGATTACAAAAAATACATCCCCCGTGCTCACTCGGAAAGGGACAAGTCGGGAGCTCTTCTGGCTTGGTTGGCTAACTCTGCCAGGAGAGGCACGGTGATCCTGGAGCTTAGGGAACCAGATGGGGCAGTGAGGTATGACCAGCAAGGCATTAATGATTTGTTTTTAGCATATTACACAGACCTATACCAGAGTAAGTTGGTCCCAGCGGAGGAGGATCTGAACGAGTTCATACGTGACGTGGAACTACCAGCTCTGGATGAGGAAGTCGCAGATACCCTGGGTCGGGAAGTCGAGATTGGGGAAGTAAGGGGGGCTATTAAGAATATGGCACGAAATAAAACACTGGGCACAGATGGCCTACCAATTGAATTCTACCTAGCATACATCGATTTGTTGGCCCCCAGGCTGGTAAAGCTATACAACGACGCAAAACAAGTGGGACACCTGCCTGTATCTACTAGAGAGGCGATCATCATACCGCTACTCAAACCGGGGAAATCACCAGGGGACAAAACGGCATATCGCCCGCTCTCTATGCTTAACTTAGACTACAAAATACTGACTAGGATATTGGCTACTCGCTTGCTCCCCCACATGACCACTCTGATACACAAAGACCAATCCGGGTTCATTCCCACCAGAAACACAGCGCTTAGCATTCGGCGCCTTATGCGAGTGCTGGGGGCTGACTCCTATAGGAAAGACATAGCAACAATTTTCGCAGTTGATATAGAAAAGGCGTTTGATAGCCTGGAATGGCCTTACTTGTTCCATGTGATGCGGAGGTTTGGGCTGTGAGACAACTTTGTGGGCTGGACAGCTCTCCTCTACTCTGACTTCACTGCTAGGGTTAGAACTGGTGGGCTAATATCGGACGCCTGCAACGTGGGATGCGAAACGTGACAGGGGTGCCCCCTTTCCCCCCTACTGTTTGCCCTGGCTATGGAGCTGCTAGCTCCGAAAGCTCGATCAGGGCAATCTTATCAGGGGCTTAACGTTCATGGGCAGATGCACCACATTGCGCTCTATGCCGATGACCTTTTGCTGTTTCTGGCTGATTCAGGGGAGGCGCGTCAGGGCGTGAAAGAATTACTACAGGACCTCAGCAGGGTTGCAGGGCTAAAGGTGAACTGGGCAAAGTCTTGCCTGTTTCCAGCAAGAGAGGGCAGGATAGGTACACAGGAAACAGAGGGGGTGAGATGGGAAGATAGGTGCCTGTCATACCTGGGTACTCAAATATACCACACTCAGGAGGACATACTAATACTAGAGGGTAATATAGGGAAAGCCATCAGAGGAGCAAAAAGCAACTTTGACTTCTGGGGCTCCTTGCTGCTCTCTGTAGCCGGCCGAGTGGCTCTGCTTAAAATGGTGACCCTACCTAGGTTATTATATTACTTCGGGACCTTACCGGTCTAGATACCGACGAAGTACTTTGTTCAACTCAGGTTAATGGTCACAAGTTTTTTATGGGGAGATGGCAGACGCAGGGTGGCGCTCGCTGTTCTCATGCGACCAAGAGCGGAGGGAGGACTGGCAGTGCCTGATTTTGAGGCCTACTATATAGCGGCACAGTTTCAATGGCTCACGCAATGGGTGGCGAACTGTCTCAGGGGGGAAGAAGAGCGGAGAGAAGACTTTGTGACCTTAAGACTGTTATCTCAAATTATACTGCGACTTCCTGTTCGAGCCCCGCGCCTCACCACGGAGCTCGACACAGCACGACGATGCTGGAACAGGAGCTTGCGGCGGGCCAAAATTAGATGCCCTTATGCCCCGAACATCCCGTTGCTTATGTGTGCAGCCTTGCCACATGGGGTAACTGGCAGAGATTGACGACCTGGGCGGAACAAGGGCTGGCTAACGTAGGAGACCTACACGAGGAGGAGGCCATGATCCCGTTCAATGACCTGCAGGCCCATTATGACCTACCCGGGGGGGACTTCCTGTTGTACTCTGCCCTCACCGCAGCCATACGAAAACACTGGGGAGGGGGACTCACCGAACCAAAAACGTCACTGTGCTGTCAGTATGTGGTTTTGGCGGCAGGTACATTCAAGGCGGTTACGTGCTTATACAGGTGCATAACGCGGGAAACTTTACTGCCCTTATCGGAGTTGAGACTCAAGTGGGAGGCTGACCTTGAAGAAGCCATCCCAGAGAAAACCTGGGGGGAATTGGTGGAGCGAGCTTGGAAGAGCACCAGAAACGCCAGATTCTAGCTGGTGCATTTTTATATTCTACATAGAGCATACCTCACCCGGAAAAGATTAATAAGTATTTCCCGGCATAAGCAGCGGCTTGCCCGCGCTGCAATAGAGAAGGAGCAAATTTTAGGCATATGTTCTGGGACTGCCCGCACCTGAGCAATTTCTGGGGGCAGGTGACGACGTTGCTGGCCGACATCACCAACAGGGAAATAGAGCCGACTCAGAAATACTGCATATTACACTGGTTCCCTCATACATCCAAAAATAAAACCACGAGTAAGTTCTTAGATATGGGCCTCCTACTGGCCAAAAGGGACATTGTGATGCACAAAACGGCAAATAGAGAAAGGAACCTTCCTCTATTCCGTGAGGGCCGAGAGGAACTCTCAAGAGGGAGTACACCCTCCCGTGTAATAACACTAGACCACAAAAAGTACTACTCTGGTACGTAAATCGTATCCACGATTTACCTCAGGTGGACCCTGATACAACAGTGATGGGAAGTCCCTAAATGAAGCTATAGATAGTAACCCACTAGGGAGTGGGGAAGGAAGCAAATCCTTTTGTTTTATTTACCCTCACACACCCAAGTGGTGTCATGCTTCATCATCGGGTCACGCTGACGCCTAAAGGTCAGGGTGGGCTCAACCATATTCCAGGGAGCTCTTAGTGATATTATTGGCCAGGGGGAATTAAAGATTAAAAATCCACAGGCAGATCCCAGTTTCACTTTATTCTTGGATCTGTCAGGGATATTAAAAATAGAGACAAAAGAGTCAATTAGGGGATTATGGTCCTAAGACCCTAGTGCCAACATGTTTCAGTCCGCTTTCGCCCCTAAAGGGTGCTGGACTTTCTTCAGGGCAGTGAAAACGTCCTCCCTGGAAAGAAAAACAATAACAAGGGAATTTCCCTATACTGCTATTTATAAAGGGCAGGTAGCTGCTCCTTTTCTCGACAAGAGTATTTTATCTTTTCTGATGCTCCATCTGTGAAAATAAAAAACACAATGAAACCGAACATAGTAGTCACACACTATTACATGGTAATTAGACAAAGCCCAGCACGTTGAATAAACGCATGTAAAGGGAAAAAAACAAGAAAAAATAGCCAGATTACTGTCAAGGGAACTTGACCCCATGTTGGAGCAAAGCAAGCACGTACCTGTAGTCGGGCAGAACTGCCAGAACTACTTACACCGTCAAGGGTCCTGCCCCGCTCCGTAACCTGATCGGCGGGGGTCCCTGGGCTTTTCGCTCTAAGGAACCGGGAAGAAATGCTTAAAAAGACCCGCGAGAACGCGGGAGAACTGATGCGGGACCCACCCACTCGGGGATCCCGTCGTGGCACTGGAAAGCGAAGCAGGGTCAAAGCATAGTAATATGGAAAACAGAAGTCATTAAGTGGGCTGAATGCGAAGGTGTGATCAGGATGCAAATAGCAAAAAGAACGGGGAGCGAGAGGGCGCTGGAAGCGGCAAGAGCTTGGGAAACGTTAGTTGTAGCGCTTAAGGTCCCTGAGGACACTGGGGAGGAGGACTCCATAGATGAGCCCCCGGCAGGAGTAGACTGAGCGTATCTTAGAACCGTGGGACTCACGAACAGGCGCAGCACACTACCAACCTATCTGATCGAGATTCCCTAAAATATTACCCCAGTCAATTCTGAAGCACACCCTGGAGTGGGGGGATGCTGCAAAATGAGTACGAGTGACACGCCTGGGAGGAGGAGAGGGTGGGGGGAAGTTGTGGGAAGGGAGTTTCAGGTCAGGACTGCAGTTATGTTTCGCAGTGCCCGAATCTAACACAATACAAGGTATGTTCGCTAGACTGCGAGGGAACAGTGGGGCAGTTGAGGGTAATGTACTGCCTTAATTGTGTTCTCAGCCGATCAACTGTAATCCTGAACTATGATAAGATTGTTGCATAATGAATACCTGGAACCTTTGTGAAACTCAATAAAATCTGTTTAAAAAAAAAAAAATTGTGCAATGCATGCCATCATTTACCTGTTCTTCCGGGGCAGTACCTCTAGGTTAGGAAAGGATAGATAGATAGTCAGGGCCCAGGGTTGGAGGCAGGCACACATTTGTTTGAATTCTCTAACCAATGTCTGGCTTGAGAGAAATGGCTTTTGGGTGAGTCAGGAGTGGACTTTATTTCTTCATTGACAGCACACAGTTGCAACTCTGATCTGGCAATAAAAAGAGCAAGACTGTGGGGATGGATTTGTGAACCAGAAAGACATTCACACACACAAATAAATAATAAAGTAAATAATGTTCCTTAGCTATATCTTTTTTGGGGGGGGGCGTCAAAGAAAGAAAGAAAGTAACTGGAAATTGAAAGAGCCTAGTTGTCAGGGAAGTAGGGCTCATCCTCAACTCTGGTGGTTCGCCCAGAAGTTGGTCATTCAACACACTACTTTCATGACCTGAGTCGCCGTCATCATCTTCCTGCTGTGCTACTTCAGGTATGGTGTAATCCGGTGGTATAAATCATGGTTAACATCTCCATGTTTTGGGGTGAGAGACTGGTCCTTCTCACAGCCAGAACGGCACCAGCAGCACTGAAAACACGCTCAAAAGAGACACTTGCGACAGGGCAAGCCAGATAGTTTATCGCCAGCCTGCTGAGCACTGGCCATTGGTGCCTTTTCCCATACCAATCCAGCAATGGATTTTGATCAATGTACACCTCTGTTGGGTCATGCAGGTAGGCCTGGACCATCTGCTCAATGCTCAGGGGTGCTCCACATTGCTCGGCCTCTTTTGCCTTTGCCTCAGCACTGGACCTACCAAGCCCTTGCTGTAGAAACCATTCCTGTGCCGATTTTGGGGCTGATGCTCCTGTTCTTGTTGTTGTTGATGTTGTTCTTGGTGTTGTTGGTGGTTTTGGCTGCTGTGAGCCAACCGCACTGCCCTCAGGCTCTGAAGTTGAACTTGAAGCTGGCTGCCCTGCAGTACTTGTGCCCTGGAGTAGTGGGCCTCTAATTCCCAGCCGTTCTTTTTCTAAGTGACTGGCTTCCACAGCTATACAAGTTTTGTAGTTGGCAACATCCCCTTCTGAAAAAGGAATGAAAGTGTGCAGTAATGGTTTGTAATGTGGATCCAGAATTGTGGCACAAATGTAATGATGGATGACACAATGCCTCTTTCCACGATTTTATTTTCAGATAAGTGAAGGGTTAACCTCTCCACCAACTCATATGCTTCTTTTTTTCCCTCCACATCTGCGTACATTGCAGACACCCCATTCAGCTGTTCCTGTACCATGTGCAACAATGGGATAGCTTGGCCCACAGTACAGTCTTCCTTGCTGACTTCACGTGTGAAGAGCTCGAAAGGAAGTAGCATCTCTGTCAGGCATTTAACTAGGCCCGATTGGTCCATCTCAATGATCATGCCTTTCACAGTAGCATCCCCTTTTTGCATGACATATTCATTGATTGGTCTTTACTGCTCGAACAGACGTTCAAGCATGTAATAAGTTGAGTTCCAACGTGTTGGCACCTCCTGTAAGAGTGCTTTAACTGGCATTCTATTATCACTTTGAATGATCCTCAGCTGCTTCCGGGCTTTAAAAGAATGGCTGAAATGTGTGCAGATTCTTCTGCAGGTGGTCAGTAAGTTGCTGGCTCAGTCTTCTTTTTTCAGAAAGTCTTGAACAATTATGTTAATGCAGTGCGCCAAACACAGGACCCTGAAATAGTCACCATCGCCCATGGCCTTAACTATATTACTGCCACTGTCCGTGGCAACAAAACCAATGGTAAGCCCTCTTGGTTGCAGCCATTCAAAGACTTTGCTATCAAAGTCTTCCAAAGTGTTTGCAGCAGTATGAGATTTCTCCATGGCGAACATGGCTACAGTTGCATGTTTCCGACTGGCATTACAAATCTCAGCAGTGTCAACAACACCTGCTGCAGATAACTTTTCTCTAACCCCCTCAAAAGAGATCCAGGGTGCAGTGATGCACATGTAATCTGTGGCTTGGCAACTGGTCCACATGTCTGTTGTCAGGTGGATAGTGTGAACAGCACTCTGCTGCAAAGCTTGTCCAAGCAATTCCAGCACATCTTGATGTAGTGCTGGAACAGCAACTCTGGCGAAATAGTACCGGCTGGGAACCTTCCATTTTGGGCAGATGGCTGTCACAAATTCAAGAAAACCCACCCCGTCAACAAAAAGAAAAGGGGAGGAGGTCCAGCGCTAACATTTTAGCCAGCTTCACGTTGTACAAACGTGCCGTTGGGTGGTTGCATTCGTACTGCCCCTCCGACACCAGATGTTGTTAGGCTCAACGCACGTTTTTTCATTGCGGTAATCTCTTGCCTGGGACCCCTTGGTGTCTCAGCCTGACTCTTGTGCCACTGCGATGTTCCTGATGAGGATGTGGGCGGTACCACTGCACTGCTGGAGACAGGGATACTTTGTATATCAGAGAAAATGTCTCCCTCTTGTTCACCTTCCACCGTGATCGGATATTCTACTTCTTCATCCCCACCAACAACAATGGGTGCAGTTTTTTGGCCGCTAAGGTGCGCCTCCCACTGGATCAAGTGGTGTTTTTTCAGATGGGTTGTTTGGCCTCCGGTACCATAGTTTGTAGCAAGCTAATCCCGACTAACACCTTGTCCACAAATGGAGCATTTTAGCAATGTTCACCTCCTTCCTGCTAACCGAAAAGAAGTCCCAAACTGGGGAGGTCAACTTTCTGGCACTGCTGGTGCCATTTGCAATGCAGGATGAACTGGTAAGTGGGCGTGAAGTTTGACTCTCTGCAGTACCTACTTCTACTGAGGTGGTTGTGGTGGATGTAGGTCGCAGCCGGCGAAATATGGAAGTTGGAGGTGGTGTTGGTGGTATCCGTGCCACATCCCTCACAGCAATTTGGGATGCGGTAATGTCGGTCTCCACTAGGGTGGGACTAATGTCCATGATGACTGGCTCATCATCATCATCCTCCTCTTCTACATCTACCGCCATAACTCTAAGGCTTTCTGGAATCTTCCTTTTTCCTAGCCTTGTCTCGTGGGCGTGGCGTGTCTCCAACTCAGACGGAGGCGGGATCCAAGTGGTGTCTAGATCATCAGAAGGGGGCTTGGAGAAGAAGTTGATGGACTAACCCTCCTTTTCCTTGCTGGGGATCTGGAAGACAATGGATCTTATGAAAGAGTGGCTTGCTCTTCTTCTTCCTCTGCAGGAAGCTCGATCTCCTGAACTGCCCCTACTTCGGGAGAAACAACTACTATTGGGGATGGTTGCAGCTGTTGTTGCCCACTTATCTGAGTTCCCTGCATTGATTGGGTACTACTTTGCGATAACGATAAGTCAATTTCAACATCACTGCTCGTCGGAGTTGGACTCGTGATTAGACTGGCTGCCTGTGCAACAGACATGGGCTTGGGCCTAGATTTGCCTAGATTGGTGGGGTGGGTCCACTGATGCAGGAGTGCTGCTCCCAGCTTGCTCCCCGGACACCGCTGCTGCAGGCGCAATTTTTGGTTTCCCAAAAAAGGTCTTGGGCGACATACCGGTCTTAGTAAGTGGCAGTGCCTTCATCTCACTGACAACTTTCTTGGTACTGGACCTGGTACCTTTCTTTGGGTCCATCTTGAAGATGTCAGCAGCACGCAGTGGCACAAGTTGCAGAGATGTTTGTGGTCACATGTCACGTGACGTCGTGCACAGCAGGAATTCTGTCTTTTGTGCACCTAAAAGCAAAGAAGCAAGAAGAACATCAGTGAAATGTGGCATTCATTGTTGTGGTTCAATTACTACTAGTACAAACAAACAAATATAATATATAACTTAGTGTGTGGTCACACTTGTTAGTGTTATTAATATTATTAAATTTATTACCTCAGTTATTAAAAAAACATAACAATACAGTGTAGACATTTGTGAGACTTTGACAAAAACAAGGGCTTTTATGGTTGGTGTACTTGTATACAGTACACTCAGGAAGGATAGGAAAGAAGAACAACAACAACAAAAATACAAATGTAACGGACCCGGTTTGGCATTGTGCATCACGTGGGATTCAGCATTCAGGGAGCTGCAGCTGACAATGGATAGAAGCAATAAGCCAAGAGGAACAAAGGAAAGACATGCAGGCCTAATGCAGAAGCACACTGACTGCCTTCACAAAATGGCCGCCAGCCACATAGCCACGCCACAACAACAAGAAAGGGAAGACAGACAATGCAGGCCTATGGCAAAAGCACACTGGCTGTCTTCACAAAATGGCTGCCAGCCACATTGCCAGGCTACCACAACAAGAAGCAATAAGCCAAGAAGAACCAAGGAAAGAAGACATGCAGGTCTATGACAAAAGCACTACCACCACCACAAAATGGCCACCAGTCACATGGTCAGTCACTCACAACAACAACAAGCAGGAGGCAACCACGGGGAGGCTCAGCCCATGCAAATGCTGGCCCACTATTAAAAACACACTCACACACTGGCCAGACAAAGGAGGCATGCTAAACAACAGAGCTTTAATACAACAATGCCATAAAGGTTTGCAAGTTACACAACAACCACACGCATCCAACAAAGGCATTTATTTAACACACATGAAAAAAGTGAAATACCCCAAAAAAACACATTTTGCATTTTAATCCAATGCCATCCATGCCCTAAATGATGTTTAAATTCAACAGACACCACAGAAACAGTTGTTTCATGCACCCATGAGTAGCTCTGGGCCTACTGGCTGGAAGGCCTATTGGCAGACTACTGGCCGGCTAGTGAATTAAATAAATATTGCAAATTGATTTAAAAAATGTAGTGAACTGTGCAACATGTTTCCTTTATAAAAGAAGAAAAATTACTTACAAACAAACAACTAGGCCCCTAGTGAAACTACAGGCCACCCACCACAATAACTTTTTAAAAAATTATGAAAAGTACTAAAAACTGTAGGGTTCAATGCCCCAATCAAACAAACAACACCAATTTTCAAACTTACTTGTGAAATCTCAAATTCAGAAGTCCTCAAATCCAATGATATATGATGCAGCAGACACAAAGAGGGATCCTTCCAGCTCCAAATCCAAATGAAAAGTGAACAGGAGATGGACAAAGCACTGGGAGGAGCCTGCTGGACAGGAACAGGAAGTTGGAGACGCTGGGGCACTTCCTTCCTCTTCAAAAAAAAAAGTAAAAAAAGAAAAAGGACTACTTGCACAAAAAAGTACAGCCAAATGTCAATCTGAGGAGTTTTTATAAATCCAAATCATCATTTCGAGAAGGTTTTGATGCTGCTCGAGAGAGATTCTTCTCCAGATTGCAAATTCTGCGTGTTCGGGATCGCGATCGTCACAAAACTTCCGCCGGAAGTCCGATGGCGCGCCCGAATGATGTGTTTGTGATCTCAAACTCTCACGGGACCATGCGGCCACCTAGCAAATTTCGTGGCGCTCGCAAATGGATGCGAAATCTCGTCAGCGATCGCAGGTGCTCCAGCGTGCACGAAAATACATTTTGAGCACGCAAACACAAAAATAACTCCGCTCCGGTGCAGAGTATGGAGTTTGCTGCAACTCCGCGTACTACGCAGAACGCAGAGTTGCCAAAGATCCACAAAATTTGCGAGCGGAGCGGAGTTTTATGCCCAGGGTTAGTTAAAATAGCCTTTAAATGTAACTTCTGTTTACCTCTTTTCTTCCTCTGGTGTCCAGTACTATAAACACTAAGGGGCCTGTTACAAGTCTGGTGGTCCAAGGACCACCAGACTCATGGTGGCACAGCGCTAGGAGATACAGCCACCGCCGCACCGGAGGTCCGACCACCCGATTATGACTTGGGCAGTCGGACTACCCTCAGACCGCCGGCTCTGCCAGGGAACCACCCTTCCCTGGCGTAGGAGCGGCAGTCAGAGGCCGCAATATGCTTGGCTGGACTGCAATGGTCCTGCCAAGCATATTACGAGTTTCCTCTTCGCCAGGCTTTTCATGGCGGTTCCACCACCATGAAAAGCCTGGCAGAGAGGAAACAAATGGGGCCCTACAAAGCTCCCCTGTGCCTCAAACATATGTGGATACACACAGGGGGGCACAACATGTGCTCCCCAGTGTGCATGCACATATGTTCCTGCACGGCATGGACTTTCAAGTCCATGCCATGCAGGAACCTTGCAGCGCAGTCTCATTGCGGTGCCTTTTTTAATGGCACCACTGCCTTTAAAAGAGGCACTGCCATGGGACCACCACACCGCCCGCCTGCCAGACTACAAAAAAGTCATAATCTGGCGGACTGGCGGTGCTCGCTTTGGCGGAGCAGTGGCGTGGCAGTTTGTACCACCGCGCCACCGTTCGGCCAAAAACTTGTAATCAGGGCCTAAGTGTGCCTTCCAGTTAATCACTCCAGAACCCCTGCAAAACTTCCACATGTACTAAACCAAAATGGTTTAATGGCCTCAGTTCACAGCCATTGGCCCCTCTAGTTGCCTGACATTATAGTTGTGCATTAGGATACATTAACCTATATTGGTTAAGTGCCTGTGAAAGTATATGGGGATAAAACATTTAGGCCTGGTGAGAGGCAAGAACACATTAAGGCGCTAAATATTTTTTTTAAAAATCATTATCACAGTCATTAGTCATTTGGGGGATGTTCTGATGGGAATTGATTGTTCGATTTTAAAATATATAAGCATGTGGCTAATGGATTCTTTCATTAGTATAAGATTAACTGAATGGGATGAATCTCATTATTCGTGAACATATCTTGATGAAATGACTCCAAAGTGCTGCAACATATATCTCCAGTGGGAGCGTAAGCATTCTTACTCAGGAACTCCTGGCAGGTGCTTTACTTGACACAATTGATTATGTGTATTTTGCTAGTTATTTTTAATACTGAATAGAAACAATATTAAGTTATTTCTGATCTCATGGTGCCCGAAACAAAGATATTATTTTTGACAATGCAACCCAATATGCGATGGATTTCATTTATATGAATGTTTTTATTTTGTTTTTATTATTTATATTTGACAAAAAGGACGAAGAGTTTTGTTGGGCAATGCACTTTATAAGATATGATATTATATGATTAGTAACACTTTTGGGTGGTTTGGTATAACTGAAAATTGGCATCCAACATATAGAACCTTGTATTATTCCGTGTAAATTGCCGTTTAAGTGTTGCAGGTACCTTCAAGCTGGATCCTAATAGTCTGTCACTTCTTTGTTAACACTTGCGCTTTCAGTAATGACATTTTATCAAGTTCCTGCCTATTTTGGGATATATTTACTTCTTCTTTCCTAATGGGATATTAAAAAGAAGGAAGTCCCTAACTCAATTTTCAGCTATTATAACCACCATTTATTTTCTGTCTCTCAGTTACCCCTGCAATTTCCTCTTTTGGCCAAGTTGAGAGCCTCTTAATCCCAAAGCACACCAAAGTAAGCTATTCAAATGTTCTTTGGAAAGACTTAGATGTACCATAGGAAAGAGAAGACCTTAAACTTGTCACCCCAAATCACATTTTCGATGGGGTAGATTTATCAGGGTTGTAGAAGTTGGCAGTCTTTGTGTATTAATGTGGTGCGGTGGCTGCCACCTGTGAGGGTGCCCGTTGTCCTACCTGAGTCAATTATGTCAAGGGACCTCTCATAAGTGGTGTGTGTACCTTTGTGTGGGATTTTTTTTAATGGATGGGAATGTTAACAAACATTATCCTGATTTCATTGGTGAAAATTATTGTGAACAGTAGAACTGGTGTGGTTGCAACATGGTCACCCTACCTGAAAAAATTTATTTTAGAAATCTTAATATTTAAAGGTTTTGATTGGAAGTGGGCCACTTTCCAATAGAAAGGACCGAGAATAAAAGCTATCTCCCACCTCCAGCAGACCACCTGTATCCTGTATCACAGATCCCGGAAGCAGTGCAAGAGGGTGCATGCAAGACTGTGATGAGATCTATCCTCGTGCATGAGGGTCCATAGCAGATTGTCTGATGATCTCCATCATCACACAGTCTTGCATGGACCCTTGTACACTGCTTCAGGTATCCGTGAAGCTGCACACTACATGATTCCACTAGGGATCATTTACCTGATTCTGTGCTGAACTTCTGATGACGTGCCCATCTACTACTCAAGACGTTGCTGTGTCAAAGAGCTCGGCAAGCCCAAGAGTCCAAAGACATGGACATAGAGCACTCTATCGAGAGACTGGAGGAGAGATGGCCATATCCCTGATCTACATGAAAGTGAGTTAACTGATCATTCTTCCTGGTGGGCACACTAATCCCCTTGATCAATATTTGTTTTATGTGTTCAATTTAGTGGTAACTCTCCCTCACTTGCCGTTTCCCTCCCAATCACTTCCACACAAAGCGCTCCTACGGAATAGTGTGCTACCCGCCCCACTGCACTTTGGCTCCCCATCAAAAGAGTGATATATAAATGCAACTACAATGCAATACAATATGTAAAATGGAGATAATGCAAACGGTGACTTTATTCTGGATATCAGTGAGCTCTCACCCATGTGTTCCATTCTGTACACTAGATCAGAACTTTAGTATTGGCTGTCATACATGACTGACAGACTGATGGACCAATGATGCGTTTCTCTGTCTTTCTTAAACACTTACCCTTTCAACTTTGGGGTAATTAAGAATGCTCAAAAATTAACCTGTAACAGAAAGCACATGAAATTCTGTTCATGGTAACTATGGGGACACAACAATATAGACCCCTCGCAGCTGCTTGTGTCCCTCCACGAGGTAGTCCCTAAGCCATTTTCTTTGCGAGCTGCCTCTGAGCCACTACTTTTTTACGACCTTATGGTTTTTTTCCTATTGGTAAGAGTGTGTGCCCAGCCGGGGTCATTGCACAGATTCTTTAAATAAGTCCTTTCATGCCTCTACATCTTCTCCCTCTGTTTAATCAGCTGAACGTTTTCAGAGAATTATTTTTCACGTGCCTACTTTTACTCACATTTCTTGCATGTAAACAAAGAATAGCCCCTTCATATCTCCGGTAAATGTAATTAATGAGCACGAGGCTCGGATATGTTGTACCTTTGCTAATCATTAAATTTACTGCAGTAGGAGTGTGCCCTTTGCTCTTCGGTTTAGCAGGTGTCAAGGCACATTATATGGCCTTTTGGAAAGTGCAGCGTCAGCTTAGAACCGTTCACAATCGTGTCACCAGGCAAGGGGGGGGAGGGGGCATTGGGAAGATGTTTTCCTTCCTTCAAATTGCTACTAATTATCACTTCTATCAACATGACATATTGGACTGCAGCGTGATGCGCCGTATGTTTTTAAAGCTGAGAAGTCAAATTTGTGACCTTGCGAGGTTTGCGCGAGAATAATGAAGAGTTTACAAGCTTCATATAAGAAAGTTTAAGAGTTTGGCAGACTGGATTTCATATACTATGGGGGCTTATTTACAAGCCACTTCCTCGGCCTGTGCATCATATTTACAAGGCCGTGTAAAGTCACCCTGCTTGACTTTTCATGACCCTGTAAATATGTTTCCCTTTCACGCATGACTCTGTGTGAAAGGGGCGTTCTGTGGGTATTGCTGTGGGCGTTCTCACACAACATCCATTTAACTTGACGCATTCCCAGATTTACAAAATTTTGTAAACCTAGGAATGTGTCAAAATCCTACGCCTCCCCAGGTGGAGGCACAAGGAGGCGCAACAAGGAGAAATACTTTTATTTCTCCTCATTTTTCCTCTTTCTATGCATGCTGCATTCAGCAGTGGCTGCTACGGGGCAGTAGCAGTGGGGCTGTGGAGAGGGGGTTACAAAATAAAGAAAAAAAATAAAAGGAAAATAAAAAAGAAACTTACCTGCCGGCCGTCGCATCTCCTCCGTCCTCTTCTTCTTTCGTCGACGCAGGAAGCACCCAGGCTTCCAGACTCCCCTAGCCAATCACAACACTGCTGATAGCAGCGTCGTAATTGGTCTGAGCGCCGTGGTTCGGTGCTCAGATGGGGACTGGGAGCCTGGGAATGTTCTCCACCCCTGTGCAACACAGCCCGGTTGGAGAGCATGCCAAGTGCGCATGAAGATTTGGCTGGGCCAAGACGGCCGACCAACCGTCATGCGCACTTAGAGAGTGCCCACCACTCCTCCCCCTGCTTTGTGGGCAGTCCAGCCGGCCCCGCCCCTACAGAAGAGTAGTGGAAAAATAAAATGATAATAACATGCTGTTATTATCATTTTATTTTTCCTGTAGGGCGACGCTCCTCCGCCTTAGCGAAGGAGCCGTCTCGGCTGCATTCTGCAGCACGCATAGAAAGAGGAAAATGCATTTAATGATTATTTTTGTGCAGGAAGGTATTTTTTCCTGCACAAAAACAATCATCCCCTCAGTGCAGGCACCCTTGCAAAATGATGCACGGGTGTCTGTGGTGGTGCACGGCTACTGGTTGTGCGCCGGTGCATTGGAGAACGACAGGATAGCGCTGTATCTTGTAGGAACAGTACATTCCAGCCCTTTTATTTTGGTGCACGGCAAGCCTGCTGCTCTGCCATGCATCAAATATTGTAAATGAGGCGCCAAATCTACAGTTTCGCTATGTCCTTCAACTGCATTCTTGGACATTAACTCCTATGCAGAAAAAAGTAACGTCAGAAGGATGTTTATTTACACCACCTTTTTTCTTTCCTGTGCCAGTTGCTGGCAGAGTGTCATTAGATGAATGGCCGCTTTCACCAAAATTCTGATGGTTGGGTTGTGGTTGGTATTTTAAAAAGTTGTTTTTTATTTTTTTGCTCATTTCTGCATTCTTTACAAGGGCTCTCCAGTCAATCCTTAAAGGACAAAATGTGTACTAAAAGCTACGAATGCATTACATAACAGACCCTTTTGTCAGTTATGCAATCAGCTCCTGAAGGAACATATCTATGCGAAAAATGTAAATACGTCTTGGTGTTTAAGTAGTGGCTACTGTTAAAAGAGAGGTGAAGACACTTGTCTTACATGAGAGCCACTCTCAGATTATTGAATGCCTTGGAAAGTAGGCACAGATTTGAGGAAACAATGGCCGCTTTGATTGGAACGGATAAACTGACAAATCTGGTTTGGCTTATCAGAGTTGCTCGATTTGTGAATATGTTTAGAGAAACGGATCTTAGCATTGTTTGTATTGCTGCATCTGCATAGCACTTCATAACCAGGAGCAGGAGGGAAAGTGTCCGTTTATGATCTGGGACCTGGGCATCTTTTCGGTACGTATTTGGTTCAAAGGATGTTGGTTGTGGCATGTCCTATGCGGCAAGTGTAGGATTCAGAAACCTTTCATGGTGACCCTGTTTGCCCATCTCTGCCTGTAGGTAAAATAGCAATGTCCTGTGAATGAGCATTAAGGGCATTCTGAAATGGGACTTTTCAGTGAGTCAACCCTCTTTGTCTATCATTGTAGCACGTGTGTATTGTTATCCAGTGGGACGCTTTTTGCTTGCACCCCTTGACTGTAATTGGGAATGCACAGTCTAGACTTTTTTCTGGTATTGGAGGTGAGACGAAGGAGAGCACTTCCTGTGCACAGTGCTATATAAAGTGCCAACCCTCCGCACATCATGTGACACATTGCTTGGAGTCCTTGACTCTGACTGTGATTCGCACTGCACGGTCTAAAGTTCTTTGCTGGCGGTGGAGCTGGGAGGAAGTAGACCACTTCCCATGCACATTGCTGCATAAAGTGCGTGCTCTGCTCATGGCGTGGGACATGCCCAGGCCATGCTGGAACAAAGCCGGGTCAAGGGCAGGCCTGTCTAAGCCTGTCAGTGGCTGGGAGAAGCTGGGCTGGGCTGGTTCCCTTCTTTTTCATTTTACCTCATTTCTACAACCTGCCATTCCAACAACTCTCCTGCTGTACCCCTTTTCTGTGTTGGGTACTGGGAAGAAGCAAAGACCTTCATTACTGGACAATCTTCTGGCAAAAACAGTTGCGACCCTTAATGTTGTGCTAGCCAACCTTTAACAGCTCTTATGTGCATCTGCCATTACTCCCAAAGTTCTTGACTCACCTCAAGATATTTTGGCAGTAGAAGCAGAGATGCATAATGAAGGTATCTTTAACCCTGTCTCAGATTGCCATTCTGTCCCAGGGACAAGGAAGGTGTGCACGAGATTCAATCCCTAGAAGCCTAGAAGCCAACAGTAGTTGCCCCTTTAACCACCACCCCACACCATGTCTACATTGACTCTTTGGAGGATAAACTGCTTGGAAGTTTGGAAACGTTGTTAATTAGGACATTAGACCTAGTGAAAGTAGGCTACCGTCTATCAAACTTAAGAATCAAATGAGTGCGTCCATATTACTGATCATCCATTATCCTTCCGCAAGCAGCTCCTAATGTTTTGGTATTAAAAAATGTCCCTCCCCTGAGAACAAGCCAAATGGAGGCTGCATCACAGCTCAAGAATAAAACTATATACTGGTGTCACGACAATTTTGGTGGCATCCCTATTGTGTTTGAGGATGTTCTTGTGACCAGGCAAGTGTTTTGGTTGAATGTGAAAGTGATTGCACTATCATTAATTTTAAAAACGTAATCTCATCACAAAGCTGTTTTCTGTATCTACATGCACTGTATCAAAAATGTGTGTTGTTCCACTGGGGTATATCTATAAGCCATCTGTGCATATCAGTTTGCAAGCGGTATCCCATATCAATTGTCAGAATTCACAGGCAATCTCCATTTGCCCTACTCTAGAATGTCAATCAGCCTAAGCCGAGCCAAGCAGCCGAGTCAGCCTAAGACTTTATCCAGAGCACCTGCTGTTGGACCTGGCCCTTTTTGCAGGGTCATCCCCAAAAATGTTGCCTTCCTCCTGTATTTTTTCTGACCTGTTTTTGTTGGATTTATGACTCTGAACATTTTACCACTGCTGATCAGTGCTAAAGTGCACGTGCTCTCTCCTGCAAACTAGGAATGATTGGTCTACACCTTTTTGGCATATTTAATTTACCTGTATGTCCCTTGTACAGTGGTATCCCATATACACAGGGCTTGTAAATTAAATGCTAATAGTGGGCCTGCAGCGCTGCTTGCGCCACCCACCGAAGTAGCCTTTCAAACCTGTCTCAGGCCTTTGCCACTGCAGGGCCTGCACACGCAGTTTACTGCTCAGTGAAGTAGCATTTAAAGTTGTTGCCACATCTGAAACTCCCCTTGTTACTACATATAAGTCACACCTAAGGTAGGCCCTAGCTAGCCCTATGGGCAGGGTGCAATGTAGGTGAAAGGTAGGACATGTGCCTAAACTGTGTGGCATGTCCTGGTAGTGACAAACAGCCTATTTGGTTTCTCACTGCAGTGAGTCTACCCACTCATAGGTTTGCAGTGGGAATTCCCTAATATGTACTTCAGTAGTAATTTCTGATATGAAAGGGGTAGTGTGGCCATGTTTGGTGTGTTTGGAATAGTAGTACTGAATCCTGCTTATTGGTGAAAGCGGATTTGTTATTACTATTTTAGAAATGCCACTTTTAGAAGTGGGCATTTCTGTGTGCTATGACTCTTTGTGCCCTGCCTGGTTGTGTATTCGCCGTCTGGTTTAGACTGACAGGAGAAAGGAATGTGCATTCACTCTAGACAGTCACAAGGGGGATTGAGGTGTGTCCTGCCTTTCCTGGGCAACTCAGCGCTTGACTAAATAGAGCTTGGCTGCATTTAGAGTGGTGGGAGGAGTTTCCCTTGCACCTGAATAGGCCTGGTCTGCATTTAGAGTGGTGGGAGGAGTTGCACCTGCACCTGAATAGGGCTGTACCTGACTTTCACAATGCTGTCTTCGCCCCCTGTAGTGTGTCTGGAGCCAGGGCTTGGGTTTGAATGGGGGTGTTGGGGCACTTCTAAGGTTGCTTGAAGTGCCCCCAGAACAAAGACTTTTTGACTATAAGTACAAGGGATGTGACGCCGGATTTTAGACACTGCGTGGACTTGTAACCAGACACTGCTGGCTCTAAAAACTGCACATGGCCAGAAGGAACTGTTATGCTGCCATGAGGAACCACCATTGAATTCCCATGTCTGTTGTGCTGACCTGTGCCCTGCTGAGTTACAGGAAGGACTGCCTGTTTCCCTACACGGACTCTGTGTGCTGGCCTGCTGCACCCATTCCTGCTCGGTGCCCCTAGTGATCTCCCAGTGCTTTGTGGCTTGTTCTGTGTGATTTGAAACTGCGGGTGTGAGCGATGTGTTCTTCACCCTGTTTATCTTGAAGCATGTGTGGAGCACTGTTCAGGGTTGGGGTAGCGCTTTCTCCTTAAGCTACTGTTTGCAAGGAGGTAGGCGCGTGGTGAGTGCTTTGGTTTCTGGAGCCCAAGAGGTTCGCCGAATTCGAACGCACCCACTCTTCAGCTGAGCGAGAGCCGCAGGAGCACCAGGTGTGGTCCTGAGAGGCAGCCGGAAGAGGAACCGCTAATCAACGCACCCCCGCCCGAGCGAAATGCCGCATCGAGTGCCCCAGCGCCTCTTCAGCGAATGCCGAACTGCAAAGTAGAGCGGGGACACTCCCAACGAAAAGGGGAGCCAGAACCTCGCAGCCGCACTGGGTCAGCGTTCTGCAGCCCTGCGTAAGGGAAGTCCCCCACGCAGCGGGAGAGGCCGCGCTGCAAGTTGCCAGTTGACCACGTGAGGTCTTGTTTGTTCCCTCTCCCCTGGAAAGCCTTGGGTGCTTCTTTGTGCAGTTAGTTGAACAGGTTGGAATACTCAACGGAGGTCCCACTCGGCCCCTTTTCATTTTTGCCCACCTCTCCGTGCTCACTGCACATGCTGGCAAGTGGCCCGGCAGCTGCCCCTTCCATTCCCTGACACGTGGGGGACCCAGGGAGGTCTCCCTGCAGGAATTGGCATTGAGCGCCCCCCGTGTGGGCGCATACCTTGGGGGGACACTTGGTTGCCATGTTGAAGGCGGCACCGGATTTTGGGAATAAGGACGGGGTGAGACCTCGACGGAGGTCCCTGATTCCTGAATTGGAAGGAATCCCCAGAAAATAACCGCATTCCCTGTTGTAGGCGGGTAGGTGGCCAAGACGCCCACCAGGAAGAGAACAGAGTTACAGTATAACCTATAATAAGAGCGCAGGTGCCGCTCTTGGTGTTGTTTGTTGTTATACATGGTAATGTGAATATACTGGGAGAAAATCTTATTTGTTATGCCCCACTCTAACTGCTTTATATTCCAGCCTGATGTGATATGTGTTACTTATGCCTTACAGTATCAGGATACAGATTAGAATTTCAGGAAGTGGCCTTTAGATGCCCAGTGATAATGTTTTTATGAAGTGCGCAACTCATAGGTAATTACTGGATTGCACTAACTTGTAATGTTATGACAATTGCCTAGTTGGCAAAGTGATTTATGATCTATGTGACGTCATGACAAGTGCCAAGTGGCACTGTGATTTATGTGATTGTGGTCTAATGTGTTTTATGAACAATACAAAGGATATTTTTATATAACCTTGTGTGGAGTCTCTTTTTGTGGTGTGCCTAGTGTGTCACTGGTGTGTGTGTGTGTGTGTTGCGCAAACGATTTACACATTGCCTCTGGGATAGCCTGACTGCTCTGCCAAGCTACGAAGGGGGTGAGCAGGCGTTATCTTGGGTGTGTAACTCCCTTACCCTGACTAGAGTGGTGGGTTCTGCCTGGCTTAGGTGCATACCCTAGCCAACCAGAAACCCCATTTCTAACAGCTGCTGTACCCGATTTAAATATTGATTTTGTTCATGATCACCTGCATATTGTATAAGACTAATTACCTGGTACTTAGCCAGTATTGCGCACTCTTGAAAAATCAAGAGTGGTGACATTTTATCCTGGATCTTGACCTCATGGTCTATTAACCCACCTCATATGAATGGTTGTTTCACACTTGCCAGTTGTGTAACGTAAAAATGCCTCCCCCTGCAGAATATGAAGAGTGGCCCCTGAGTCTCCCATATCTTAAAACTATGAATTGGTCTGGGGTGGAATGGGGGCCCTCTGTTGGGTTTGTGCACCTGAAGGGTCACCCCCCCCCAACCACCACATACACGACTGTGATGCATAGGCTGCAGGAGCCTGTGTTATGCCCCTGACACTGGCCATCCCAGCTCTTTTCGCCTCCTGGGGTAGAGCGGTGATTATCTGGAAATCCCTATTTTTGAAATGTCATATGGTGGATTTGTCCAGAGATGAGGCTAATATACAAGCTGTCAAGCTATCGCTTGCGAATTATACTTACGAAAAATTCAACACCGCAGATTTCTCTGATATCATTGCCTGGTCGAAAGCAATTAAAACCAAACTATCCGCAAATCCGCCCGTTTCACTCAGGAATCCTTTCTTTTTCTAGCAGGCGATTTCAACATTAAGTTAAGGTCTATGGTTTTTAATTCTGCTCCTGGGAAAGCACCATATATAAGAAGACACGTATCATACTGGAAACAAGCAAGGCCAGGCGTTATTTGAATTTTTGACTGAAAATAACCTGTAACGACTGTAACATTTTCCCAAAGTCAGATTATATTCCAATTTCGATGCCAAGGGAAAGCAGAGAACAAGTTATTACTTTTCTCAATCTGTCAATATGCAGAATCGTTTGAAGTTTTGTTCAACCTTGATTGGTCAATTTAGTGATCCAATAACCTTTTGCACGCTGAAATTAATAGGCCCCAGAAACTGTATCAACAGGGCTGACAGTGTGCCTGGCAGGGACACAGCTATTGAAAATAGAAGATGAAACGGGCTTTGATTAATCCTGACAATTTATTATAGGAAAGGTACTTTGGGGAGATATGCAGCATTCCACCGTGGTGCAGGCTGCATTATTTTTTGCCAGACAACATCTGGGATTATAGTACAGAAACTCTGCATTGGTGAAAAGCAGGATGATGGTGTTTGCACCATTTCACCTGCTTTTGTAATGCGGAGTGGGGCAAATATATGGTGCTCCTTTCCAAAATACAGACATATTTTGCATCGGGGCAAAAATAGACGTAGAAAATGTGAAGTCAATTGTAACAAATCTGTTGTTTATTGGTAGTGTAATAGTCATGAGTATTCGTTTAGAAAAAAGACCACTTATTTTGCACTGTTTTGTCGCTTGTTTTTATAATAAATCGAGCAAACCGATTTTGCCTCAAACATAGTCCCATATTTCATGTTTGAACGGGCAGTAAATTTGCTTTCTACGCTTATTAGTAAATAAACCTATCAACGGGAGTGTCAAAAACGTTTTGCTATGTATGCATGCCATGGTTCAAATAGTGTTTGTTCAGTTTGCCAATACATGAGCAACAAAAATGGTGTACATTTATTTTATTTCAGTTTTTCAACATTGCACATTTTCTGCAATGTGCTCTCCAGCAAAGATTATATTCAGAGTGACTTCATCTGCTGTGGTTGTTTCCATTCGCATCTGTGATTCATAATCATGACTTGTATATGTTTTGGTGTGTTTTCAATGTCCTAGGGTGTCCTGCAAACAAAAACTTTTTTTTATGTGTTGCATGTATTCATTGAGCATGTTGTTGCCTGCACTGTATGAATCTGCACACAAAAGGCCACACTCCATTGTTTTTCATCCTCCGGCCCCGCCCGCCCATTGTTTGTGTGTTCCCCAGCCCCTCCTGCCTGGCCTTTTTTTATCCGTGTGTGCTTCCCCAGCGATTCCCGCCCAGCCTCTATTGTCCCTGTGTTTCTCCATTGTCTCTCACCTGTCCTTTCCTCACTTGCATCCTTTTTTCCCTCTTTCTCACCCTGCGTGATGCCTCATCCCCTAACCATTCCACCATTTGTTTGTTTTTTTTAATTTGAAAAAGTGCATTAGACCTGCTTGGGTGATGGAGCTTTTTTTAAAGCTATGTTTTTCCATGTGCATCATGGCAAAAAAATCATTGCCAAAGCCAATATCTCTTATAGGTGATATCTATTGACTTTGCCCTTGCTTGTAAGTACTTTGATGCACAAAGATACACAATTGGAAACAATAGTAGGAATCAGAAAATGTGGAAAGCAGAGCTGTGAGCCCATGACTTAATATGCGCCTGTGGGTTATTTGGAATCAACGTCTGGTTATGGATCATACTGTTTTCCGCTGATATAGGTGGTTGTGCTTTGAAGCATGCACTGATGCAGGTGGGCCCTGCATGGTGAAGTTTGGTGTCAACGTTCTGCGTCCCATGCTTCCCTTCTCTGCTGAGGGGTTTCCTGTCTTACCATTTGCAGCCTTTGGTCGTTCGTACCAGCTCCGTCCCAGTTCTAGGAGCAGCTGGGCAGACGAATGACGACATGAGATAGGTTGCAATTGGTGGCCTTAAATTACAAACAAAAAATTGAAACTGGAGCAGTCAGCGGAAAATTGGGAGAATGGGCCTCTGAGCAGTAGCGGTCCGTGGTAGGAGTGCCGGCCGGGCGGTGACGTGGGGTGGGGTGGGGGAGGGGCAGGGTGGGGGTAGTAAACCACGGATTACGGCTGAATACAGGTAAGTAAACATTTAAATAAATAAAACGAATTTCGTTGTGAGCGCTGCATCGCCAAATGCGATGCAGTGCGCGCAACAAAATTCGTTTTATTTATTTAAATGTTTACTTACCTGTATTCGGCCGTAATCCGTGGTTTACTACCCCCCACCCTGCCCCTCCCCACCCCACGTCACCGCCCGGCCGGCACTCCTACCACGGACCGCTACTGCCTCTGAGGCTTCAGAAGCTGCTGAGTTGACATAGCTATGCATCCCATTAGTACCAGTAATCTAGTAATAGGCAGGGCCACTGGAATTATGCAGCAGGGGAGGGCAAAATTATGTGGCAGGGTTGAGTGAATTATGGGGCAAGAGAAGGCAAATCATGCAGCATAATGAGGCACATTTTTTGATAGTATTAATTCATTATTTAGTACTTTTTACTCTTGTTAACATTATCTGGGCATTGTGCGTACCTCCTTCGTACCAGTTTAGCACCCAAATATAGCAATAAGCAACAGAAAGCTAACCAGTCAAGCTTTGTAAATGGCCTTCCACTGTGCGGCAACGCATGTCCCAGCATTTTTAGTAACTTGTGAACCATTTGAGCTAGAAACAATTTGTTTTGTTAAAATCTGCAGATTATGCAGCAGATAATGAATCATATGGCAAATGTGTCACATCTACAAATAAATCCAGTGGCCCTGGAAATAAGAAGGGAGTAAGGCGTTTTTACTAGCTGTGACACTCCTTGCTTTATTACTCTGTACACCCTCATTCAACCCGTCAGAAAGACTTTCTGCAAGTATTTTGCATGACTTTTACTATGTGCTTATGCCTTGAAAGTGCTTACAACCATGTTATGTTATGTTACATAGATTTATACAGTGCAGCATTTACCCGAGAGTGTCTTGGCGCTAATAGAAGGCAAAGTAAAAGAAACCAGTTGAGAGATTACTGGATGAAAAGCCATGTCTTGAGGATCTTTGTAAAAGCCAGCAATGAGGGTACAGATCTAATGTGGAGAGAAAGAGCGTTCCAGAGCTTAGACACTCCTACTTGGAAGCTACTACCTCCCCATCTAGCTTTCTTAAACATGGATGGAGTAACAGAGTATGATCCCAAAGTTCTGAGATTCCTCTTAGGAATATAAAATGAAATTGAGTTTCTCAAAAATTCTGGACCAATGGCATGTAGAGCTTTATAAGTGAGACAGAGTGTTTTAAATTTGATGTGGCTTCTGATCATCAACCAGAGTAGTTCTTTTATGGCGGACGACGCAGACTGATATTTTGGCAAATTTAGCAGGACTCTGGCCGCTAAGTTCTGCAGCACCTGTAATTTGTTTAAATGTTGTTTCTGCAAGTTGGAGTATAGGCCATTACAGTAATGAATTCTAGATAAAAGCAGTGATGAGATGACGGTTTTTATTGCACTGACTGGGATGTAGGGCAGAATCTTTCTGATGATTTTTAGCTTATTATAGGTAGTTGATATAATAGTATTAACTTGTTTATTAAGATTAAGTTTAACATCAAGAATCACATCTAAGCTTTTGAGCTTAGAGGGGGGAGTGGTGAGTAGTCCCATTTCTGATGGCCAGCAGTCAGAAGTCCAAAAACAGGGGTCGTTTCTAAAGAGCATCACTTCCATCTTTTCTGAGTTCAACTTAAGGTAATGTCTGTCCATCCAGATACAGATTTCTTTCATAAAGCTGTAAAGCTGGGCACTCGTGTTGCTGGTCTTATTTGCCGCTGATACCACGATTTGAGTATCATCTGCATAAGAGGTGAGTGAAAGACCAAAAGATTGAATCAGTGGCGCAAGTTCTGCCACATAAAGATTGAATAACGAGGGGCTAAGAGAGGATCCCTGTGGCACTCCACATGGAAGAGAGAACGACTCAGATTTAAACTTGTCTAGCATCACAATATTTTCTATGTTAGACAGGAATGATCTAAATAGGTCGAAGGCTACTCCCTTTACACCGATGGTCTCAAGACGGAGACAGAGCATAGAGTGATCCACCGTGTCAAAGGCCGCCGATAGATCCAACAGGATCAGACCATGTAATAGAGGTTTAAGGAAACCTGTAAACCTACACAGAAGGATAGATGATTGGAATTATTTTCGAGATTATTGGGGATAGATGTATAGTAAGAGATAGCCCGGAGGATATTCAGAAGAGTATTTGAAGGAGCAGTGAAAAGAGTACTGATATGGTAGTAGGGGGATTTATAAAACATTAGAAAACTAAACTGGATAACATATACAGATTCTACAGGTACATTGCAGTTTACTCCCATTTCTGTCTATCAGAACCCTGTTACACGGCTGATTAAATAAATTTACCCCGGCGAAAGTCAAGCACATGCAGTCAGTTCAGACAATCCTTGAGAGAAGTCAAAGAAGGAGAAGGAGACTGAAAACTGAAAGGGAAAAGGAGAAGGAGAGGACAGGAGCGCTGGATACAATGACCTCTGCCCCAAACTCAAGGCCAATGAACATTTAGATATCAGTGGTGAAGAGGGACAGTAACTGGAAAAAAGGGTAAAGAGCCTATGTCCAGGGCTAGGTGCTCTCTAAAGGATAGTTATCCTACTATCATTCCAAATGTATCTAATATATATATATATATATATATATATATATATATATATATATATATATATATATATATATATATATATATATATATATATATATATATATATATATATATATATATATATATATAAAGAAACATCCAACTCCAATAAAGAAGAGGCACGTACTCGAGGTAGGTAGGAATAGGGCTCATTTATTGTATTTCAGGTCTCCCTCGACCCCGCATTTAGATGAGATACGCGTTTTGGCTGCGCAGCAGACTTTATCAATCTAATTGGCGACATCAACAATCCCAGTTAAATACCCCTTCCCCCATTTGAAAATGGATAGGCACAGAAGACAGACTATGTAGTTATAATCAATTGCTGATTACTGCTGTTTGACTGTTGCACGTTAAACAGAAAATGTCACTGGCAAAACAATCTTATTGCCTAATAACTAAAATGCTGAATGCAACGTGATTATACCTATGAATAACATCATAGTGCATTATTCCACATAGTTACACCAAGCATTTAAACATAGTGCGCCTGCTGATATATGCCCTGAAAAGATATAATGATATCTCTCCTCCTCTTTATCGAAGCTTATCATAATGACTATCAGGGTATTTGGGTATTTCACATTGTGGCGCCAACTCTCTGTATAAACATAAAATGCCCTTTCTTTTGCATTAGATCAAAAAATGATTTAAAATACGCTTGAATTGAATGAGGTCGTGCTGCATATATTATTTACAATTCTGTGTCAAGACATCTTAAATTTCAAATGGAAAAAAACGTTATGGTAACAATATCGAGCATGAATTGGAATATCACTTGCAAATACGTGTTGAGTCAAATTCATGAAATTAATGGCAGCACTGCGGGGTTCTAGTTACACAAAGTGTGTTTGTGTCTGACGCTAATGTCAGCCCCCGGGAGATCGTAATTTCTCCCAACCAGACTACAAGGCCCACAATCCCTTTCTGTATACCTCTTGCGTCTTTCTGCACCTCTTTTGCTTCTTTCTGCACCTCTCCTGCCTGTTTCTGCACCTCTCTTGCCTCTTTCTACACTTCTCTTGCCTCTTTCTGCACCTCTGTTGCTTCTTTTTGCACCCCTCTTGCCTGTTTCTGCACCCCTCTTATCTCTTTCTGCACCTCTCTTGCCTCAGTCTGCCCACCTGTTCCCTCTTTCTGCACCCCATTTGCCTGTTTCTGCAACTCTCTTGCCTCTTTCTGCAGTTCTCTTGCATCCTTCTGCACCTCTCTTGCCTCTTTCTACACTTCTCTTGCCTGTTTCTGCACCTCTCTTGCCTCTTTCTGTACGTCTCTTGCCTCTTTCTGCACCTCACTTGCTTTTTCTGCACCCCTCTTGCCTCTTTCTGCACCCTTCTTCCCTCTTTGTACAACTCTCTCGCCTCTTTCTACACCTCTCTTCCCTCTTTCTGCACCACTCTTGCCTCTTTCTGTATCTCTGTTGCTTCTTTCTGCACTTCTCTTGCCTCTTTCTGCACCATTCGTGCCTTTTTCAGCACCTCTGTTGCTTCTTTCTGCAGTACTCTTCCTTCATTCTTCACCCCTCCTGCCTCTTTCTGTACCCCTTTTGCCTCTTTGTGCACCTCTCCTACCCCTTTCAGCACCCCTCTTGCCTCTTTTTGCACCTCTGTTGGTTCTTTATGCACTGCTCTTGGTTCTTTCTGCACCTCTTTAGCAAATTTCTGCATCCCTAATGCCTATTTCTGCACCCCTCTTCCTTCTTTGTCCACCTCTCTTGCTTCTTTCTGCACTTCTCTTCCTTTGTTCTGCAATGCTCTTGCTTCTTTCTGCACCTCTCTTGCAAATTTCTGTATCTCTCTTGCCTCTTTATGCACCCCTGTTCCTTCTTTCTGCTCCTTTCTTGCCTGCTTCTGCACTTGTCTTGCCTCTTTCTGCACCTCTGTTGCTTCTTTCTGCACTTCTCTTGCCTCTTCCTGCAACCCTATTGCCTCTTTCAGCACCTCTGTTGCTTCTTTCTGCACTTCTCTTGCTTCTTTCTGCACCCCTCTTGCCTCTTCCTGCACCCCTATTGCCTCTTTCAGCACCTCTGTTGCTTCTTTCTGCACTTCTCTTGCTTCTTTCTGCACACCTCTTGCCTCTTTCTGTACCCCTCTTGCCTCGTTGTGCACCTCTCCTGCCTCTTTCTGCACCTCTTTTGCTTCATTCTGCACTTCACTTGCCTCTTCTTGTACTCATCTTGCTCTTTCTGCACCTCTCTTGGTTCTTTCTGCACCTTACTTGCTTCTTTCTGCACCCCTCTTGCCTCTTTCTGCACCCTCTTCCCTCTTTGTGCAACTCTCTTGCTTCTTTCTGCACTTCTCTTGCAAATTTCTGTATCCCCCTTGCCTCTTTCAGCACCTCTGTTGCTTCTTTCTGCACTTCTCTTCCTTCTTTCTGCACCCCTCCTGCCTCTTTCTGTACCCCTCTTGCCTCTTTCTGCACCTCTCCTACCCCTTTCTGCACCCTCTTGCCTCTTTTTGCACCTCTGTTGATTCTTTCTGCACTGCTCTTGCTTCTTTCTGGACCACTATTGCTTCTTTCTGCACCCATCTCGTCTCTTTCTGTACCCCTGTTGCTTCTTTCTGCACTTCTCTTGCTTCTTTCTGCACTCCTCTTGGCTCTTTCTGCAACCTTCTTTCCTCTTTCTGCACCTCTTGTGCCTCTTTCTGCACCCCTGTTCCCTTTTTCTGCACCTCTCTTGCCTGTTTCGGCAACTCTCTTGCCTCTTTCTGCAGTTCTCTTGTCTCCTTCTGCACCTCTGTTGCTTCTTTCTGCACTTCTCTTGCCTCTTTCTGCACCCCTCTTGCCTCCTACTGCACCCCTGTTGGGTCTTTCTGCACTGCTCTTGCTTTTTTCTGCACCTCTCTTGAAAAATTCTGTACCCCTTTTGCCTCTTTCTTCACCCCTCTTCCCTCTTTCTGCACCTCTCTTGCCTCTGTCTGCACCCCTGTTCCCTCTTTCTGCACCTCTTTTGCCTGTTTCTGCAACTCTCTTGCTTCTTTCTGAACTTCTCTTGCCTCTTTCTGTACTCAAATGGGAAGTGCAAGTTGTCAAGTTTAAAGGTCTGCGTGCTCTCGTGACTGAGGTATATGTCTACTTGTATATGTATTCTCACATGTGTTATGCATCTGAAGATTGTAGCTTAAAAAGCGGGTAACTTCTCCTATAGGAGGTCAAATCTTCTCAGTTCTGCTCTGTCATTCGGTTGCACAGGTAGACATGTCTTATGTATATATGTATTATAGAGCCCCTCAAATATACTATTGAATACCCATGTGTCCTGTATTGTGAGCAGAAAGAAACAAAAACACCTTTTTTATACAAATTTACAGAGTATGCTGTTTGAAACACAGGTATTCAAGTGTTTGTATGTTTATTTACATTTAACATGTCACTAGGTAAAAGCCTAGACACGCATGCATACCTTCACAAACTTGGTCAGACTTACAACAGTGACATGCTTAGGATTGTTGTTTTATATTTGATAGGCCTAACATTCTGTGCAGTCGATTAATAGTGAAACTTTCAGAGAAAAGTGAGGTTTAAGGCATCTTCGGAGAAGGATTAGTGATTAGGATACTTTGTACGAGTCTGTTGTAAGGTACAGTCAAAGTAGGCCTGTTTCTGTACCTCTGTTGGTTCTTTCTGCACATCTCTTGCTTCTTTCTGCACCTTTCTTCCTCTTTCTGGACTTCTGTTGCCTCTTTCTGCATTTCTCTTGCTTCTTTCTGCACCTTTCTACCTCTTTCTGCACCTCTCTTGCCTCTTTCTGCACTTCTCTTGCTTCTATCTGCGCCTTTCTGCACATGTCCTACCTATGTAGGCATAGTTGGAAATTATCATTTAAAAACCTTAGAAATTCACTGAAAAAACAGAGGTTTCAGGGATGTTATAGTTAGGAATTAGCATTTAAAAACCTTAGAAATTCACTGAAAAAACCACAGGTTTCAGGGACGTTAAAGTTAGGGATTAGCATTTAAAAAACCTTAGAAATTCACTGCAATAACAACAGGTTTCAGGAACGTAATTCTTAGTTGGACATTTCACTCGTATAAAACCAGAGAAATTCAACCGTTATAGTTAATAGAGCTAACTATAACTCACGCCCCTGCAATGCACTGCTGATGACGTCACATATTACATCACTCATGACATGGTCAGTGACATCACTAATGACATCACTGATCACATCATCCAGTGACTGAGTGTTTCTAAAAGATTCAAAAATGTTATATATATATATATATATATATATATATATATATATATATATATATGCCAAGGTGTATTGAAGAATGAGTGGATGTACGAGTGAATGGATGATTTAGTGGGTGCATGACTGACTGTATAAGTGAGTGATTAAACTTGTCTTAGTGAATGCATGGGTGAATGATTACTCTGTGTGAATGTCTGTATCAGCCTGTCAGTTGGTATGTAAGTGGCTGCATGGGTTGGTGAGTAGCTACATCAGTGTCTATATGGGTTAATGATTGGTTGTCTGAGTACCTGTATGGGTTCCTGAGTGTCTGTGTGGGTGGGTGGGGGGTGTATGACTCCCTGCACGGATGTGTGAGTGGGTAATTAACTGGGTGTATGGGTTTATGAGTGCATGTGTTAGGGACTGTATGGGTGAGTGAGTGTACATATAGCTGTGTTGGTGAGTGAATGGATGTCTCAGTGGTATATGTGTAAGTAACTACATATGTGAAAGGCAGTATATGTGAGTGTTGGAGTATATAAGTGAGTATATGTGACAGTGAGTGATTGTGACAGTGGCTGCATGGATAAGTGTGTACTTATGTCAGTAATTGTTGAAGAGATTATGTATATGGTACTATCTGTATGAATACAGACGGATACAGACATTCACACAGTTTAGTCACTAACCCATGCATTCAGTAAGATACGTTTAATCACTCACTTGTAGAGTCAGTCACTCACGTACTAAATCATCCATTCAGAAACTTATACACCCACTCATTCTTCAATACGCCTTTCCCTATATATATTAAATATATTTAAACTTTACAGAAACACACAGTCACTGGATGATGTCATCAGTGATGTCGTCAGTGATGTCATTTGAGATGTCATCAGTGATGTCACTGACCATGTCATGAGTGATGTAATATGTGACGTCATCAGCAGTGCATTGCGTGGGCGCGAGTTATAGTTAGCTGAACTAACTATAACGGGGAATTTCTATGGTTTTGTACGAGTGAAATGTCCAACTAACTATAACTGTCCCTAAAACCTATGGTTTTTTCAGTGAATTTCAAAGGTTTTTTAAATGCTAATTTCTAACTATAACGTGTCTGAAACCTATGGTTTTTTCAGTGAATTTCAAAGGTTTTTAAATGCTAATTTCTAACTATAACGTGCCTGAAACCTATGATTTTTAAGTGAATTTCAAAGTTTTTTTTTAAATGCTAGTTTCTAACTATGCCTACAGAGGTAGGACATGTGAAGAAAGAAGAAAAACGCACAGAAAGAAGCAAAAGATGTGCAGAAAGAACCAACAGAGGAGCAGAAAGAGGCCTTGTTGCAAAATCATCCTGTGCCCACAACTTTTTCAGACGGGTACTGGTGGTAACTGACTCTGACTAACCAGAGCCAGTGCTATGCTAAAAGACACTTAGAATACAGTGAAAACACCTACATACACTAGGGAACACTATGCGTTGGGGTACCCCTGTGATTAGCATGACCTCCTCTGCAAGTCCCTAGTACATAATAGGGCAGGGGGATTAAAACTACCTCTTAAAACGCGCACAGGGCGCGTTTGCACAGTGGTGAAGGGAGGGGGGGCCTGAGGTGACATGTGTGCAAACACGCCCTGTGGCGCGTTTTAAGTTGCGGGATTAAGTCCCCTTGAATCCCGAGGGTCTCTGGGGCCCAACTAGCCCCCCAGGTACCTACAGTTAGGACCACAGAGCTGAGTTGCAGAGAGGCGTTCCGAGGCCACGCACCTTTTTTCACCTCTCTGCAATGCAACTCTGTTGTGCTTACTGAAGGTACCTGGTGGGCTAGTTGGCCCCCAGGGTCCCTCAGGATTCAAGGGGAAGTAATTCCCCAACTTAAAACGCACCACAGGGCGTGTTTGCGCACATGTCACCTGAGGCCCCGCCCCCTCCCTTCACCACTGTGCAAACGCGCCCCGTGGAGCGTTTTAAGTTGGGGGATTAGGTCACCTTGAATCCTGAGGGTCCCTGGGGCCCAACTAGCCCACCAGGTACTTCCAGTAAGCACCCAGGCCTGCGTTGCAACGCCTGTAACATATTGTGCAGTTGTGTTTAGGTAGTGAAGAGGGTCGTGCTGGGGGTAGTGTTTTAGGGTTTAGGGTAGTGCAGTGGTGTTTGTGTAGTGTAGGGGGTCATGCTGGGGGTAGAGTTAGGGTTTAGGGTAGTGCAGTGGTGTTTGGGTAGTGTAGGGAGTCGTGCTGGGGGAGTGTTTTAGGGTTTAGGGTAGTGCAGTGGTGTTTGGGTAGTGTAGGGGGTCGTGCTGGGGGTAGTGTTTTAGGGTTTAGGGTAGTGCAGTGGTGTTTGGGTAGTGTAGGGGTCGTGCTGGGGGTAGTGATTTAGGGTAGTGCAGTGGTGTTTGGGTAGTGTAGGGGTACTGCTGGGGGTAGTGTTTTAGGGTTTAGGGTAGTGCAATGGCGTTTGGGTAGTGTAGGGGGTACTGCTGGGGGTAGTGTTTAAGGGTTTAGGGTAGTGCAGTGGTGTTTGGGTAGTGTAGGGGGTACTGCTGGGGGTAGTGTTTTAGGGTTTAGGGTAGTGCAGTGGTGTTTGGGTAGTGTAGGGGTTCATGCTGGGGGTAGTTTTTTTAGGGTTTAGGGTAGTGCAGTGGTGTTTGTGTAGTGTAGGGGGTAGTGTTTTAGGGTTTAGGGTAGTGCAGTGGTGTTTGTGTAGTGTAGGAGGTCGTGTTTTAGGATTTAGGGTAGTGCAGTGGTCTTTGGGTAGTGTAGGGAGTCGTGCGGGGGTAGTGTTTTAGGGTAGTGCAGTGGTCTTTGGGTAGTGTAGGGGGTCGTGCGGCGGGTAGTGTTTTAGGGATTAGGGTAGTGCATTGGTGTTTGGGTAGTGTAGGGGGTCATGCGGGGGGTAGTGTTTTAGGGTTTAGGGCAGTGCAGTGGTGTTTGGGTAGTGTAGGGGTCGTGCTGGGGGGAGTGTTTCAGGGTTTAGGGCAGTGCAGTGGTGTTCGGGCAGTGTAGGGGGTGGTGCAGGGGGTGGTGTTTCAGGGTTTAGGGCAGTGCAGTGGTGTTCGGGCAGTGTAGGGGGTGGTGCTGGGGCTGGTGTTTCAGGGTTTAGGGCAGTGCAGTGGTGTTTGAGCAGTGTAGGGGGTCTTGCTGGGGCTGGTGTTTCAGAGTCTAGGGCAGTGCAATGGTGTTCGGGCAGTGTAGGGGTCTTGCTGGGGCTGGTGTTTCAGGGTTTAGGGCAGTGCAGTGGTGTTCGGGCAGTGTAGGGGGTCGTGCTGGGGGTGGTGTTTCAGGGTTTAGGGCAGTGCAGTGGTGTTCGGGCAGTGTAGGGGTCATGCTGGGGCTAGTGTTTCAGGGTTTAGGGCAGAGCAATGGTGTTCAGGCAGTGTAGGGGGTTGTGCTGGAGGTGGTGTTTCAGGGTTTAGGGCAGTGCAGTGGTGTTCGGGCAGTGTAGGGGGTCCTGCTGGGGGTGGTGTTTCAGGGTTTAGGGCAGTGGTGTTCAGGCAGTGTAGGGGGTCTTGCTGGGGGTGATGTTTCAGGGTTTAGGGCAGTGCAGCGGTGTTCGGGCAGTGTAGGGGGTCGTGCTGGGGGTGGTGTTTCAGGGTTTAGGGCAGTGCAGTGGTGTTCCGGCAGTGTAGGGGGTCGTGCAGGGGGTGGTGTTTCAGGGTTTACGGCAGTGCAGTGGTGTTCGGCCAGTGTAGGTGGTCTTGCTGGGGGTGGTGTTTCAGGGTTTAGTGCAGTGGTGTTCGGGCAGTGTAGGGGGTCGTGCTGGGGGTGGTGTTTCAGGGTTTAGGGCAGTGCAGTGGTGTTCCGGCAGCATAGGGGGTCGTGCAGGGGTGGTGTTTCAGGGTTTAGGGCAGTGCAGCGGTGTTTGGGCAGTGTAGGGGGTCGTGCTGGGGGTGGTGTTTCAGGGTTTAGGGCAGTGCCGTGGTGTTCGGGCAGTGTAGGGGTCTTGCTGGGGGTAATGTTTCAGGGTTTAGGGCAGTGCAGTGGTGTTCGTGCAGTATAGGGGGTCATGCTGGGGGTGGTGTTTCAGGGTTTAGGGCAGTGCAGTAGTGTTCAGGCAGTGTAGGGGGTCGTGCAGGGGTGGTGTTTCAGGGTTTAGGGCAGTGCAGTGGTGTTCGGGCAGTGTAGGGGGTCGTGCTGGGGGTGGTGTTTCAGGGTTTAGGGCAGTTCAGTGGTGTTTGGGTAGTGTAGGGGGTTGTGCTGGGGGTAGTGTTTTAGGGTTTAGGGTAGTGCAGTGGTGTTTGTGTAGTGTAGGGGGTCATGCTGGGGGTAGTGTTTTAGGGTTTAGGATAGTGCAGTGGTGCTTGTGTAGTGTAGGGGGTCGTGCTGGGGGTAGTGTTTTAGGGTTCAGGGTAGTGCAGTGGTATTTTTGTAGTGTAGGGGGTCATGTTTTAAGATGCAACGCTCCAATACCTGACCAGTCTGCACTACATTAAACTGCAAAAAACTAAAAATAAAAAGTGTTTTGCACTCTTTGTCATTGGGCTATATGTGGGCTACATCTGGGTAATATTTGTGCTACATTTGGGCTCTTTTTTCACTGGTGGCCATCTTGGAAGACTTCTTTGTTATGAAGTTTCCTAATTTCCTCATTTACTGCAGTCTCCTCAGTAGGAAATGCTTTCAGTTTTTAATTTGATTCCATCAAGAAGGCATTCAGAAGATGTGTCTCACATTTGCCATAAATTCAGAATGTTAGCACTGTAGTTGCTCATTAGATCACTGTAGTAAAGCTACTGCTCACCAGGGAGTTAACTGGAAGTCTGCTGCTGGTATTGAAAGTGATTGTTTCAGTCTGCATGTCAGAATTTTCTAATGAAATAGAAGAGGATTTGAGATCTCACTTAAAACATGCCCTAATTTTTCTTTCTGCAGCACTAACCATAATTTCTATTTCAAAAAGAACCCCCTCATTTTGTTCCTTTTTAAATTAAATGTTTTAAGTGTTACCGGTTTATTCCAATCAAGATGGCTTCAGGTGTGCCATACTTTTGTCATAAGTAAGGCTGTTAGCGCTCTAGTTGTTCTTTAGAACACTCTGGGAAGCTGCAGTAGAACACAAAGGCATCAACTGGCAGGCTGCTCCTGTTGAAATATAACAGGAAGATATTTGAGATCACACTTGAAACATGTCCTAATTTTTCTTTCTACAGCACTAACCATAATTTCTATGACAAAATGAACCCCATCATTTTGTTCCTTTTTAAATTAAATGTTTTAAGTGTTACCAGTTTATTCCAATCAAGATGGCTTCAGGTGTGCCATACTTTTGTCATAAGTAAGGCTGTTAGCACTCTAGTTGTTCTTTAGAACACTTTGGGAAGCTGCAGTAGAACACAAAGGAATCAACTGACAGTCTCTGCCCTTGTTGGATGTACATGTTTTACTGAGAATGTCAGACTTCATTCTCACAGATCCTTCTCCCACCTCGCCGCCAAGACCTGGAACACCCTCCCCACCAACCTCCGACAGACCCAAGACCTACTGGCCTTCAGAAGACCCCTCAAGACCTGGCTCTTCGATCAGTAGCAGCACCACCCCCCTCTTCCCCCAGCGCCTTGAGACCCTCGCGGGTATGTAGTGCGCTTTATAAGTGACATGATTGATTGATTGATTGATTGATCACATGACTGAGAAAGATAATGTGAATTTACAGAAAATATGCTCTCATTTTAGCTTCTGGAGCACCTTCCAAAACTCTATGGGACAAGCATGTGAAAATAGTTTTCTCTCAAACATGATTCATGATATCCCAGCAGAAGGTTTTTCACAGGGTAAAATCACCTTAGAACACACCACAATTCCTGAAATTAGTATGGTACCATCAACAAATGAATTCTAATGTAACTAAAGTCTGTTATCACCTTTTATAGTTCTCCTTTTGGTAACCCTCAAAATCTTTGATTCACTACAATGCATTTCAATGGGGTACTATCATGTATATTGGTCTCAAGATGGCTGCCAGCAATTCCAGGATGAAGTGCTGACAGCCAATCAGATCTCACAATGACATGTGTGGTTAGGCTCCGCCCAGATATATATGTGATTTTACTTTTGATTTTCTCAGGAACTACTGAACGGATTTACACCATTTAAGCAAAAGGCATGACACTGAACCAAGGGCTACCTCTTTGCCAAATTTGGTGTAATTCCGTTCAGCAGTTCGGGCTGTAGCTGCGACTAAAGGTTCCTATGGAAAAATGAATGGGGAAAACACTTTTTGGGACCCCCCTTTTTTCTCGGCTCCCGCTTGACGAATCACCCCGAGACTTTCAGAATAGGAGCGGACCGGAGCGCCCCAACAAGTTGGAAACTTTCGCGAAGATTCGTCAACCAGTGCCAACGTTATTTCAAATAGAATGTTGCGGATTTCCTATGGAAAATAGGTCCTAACTATAACTATCTACTGGCGACCGCCAGTAGATAATATATATATATATATATATATATATATATATATATATTCACTGAAAAAACCATAGGTTTTAGGGACAGTTATAGTTAGTTGGACATTTCACTCGTAGAAAATTCGTGAAATTCCCCCGTTATAGTTAGTTCAGCTAACTATAACTTGCGCCCCCGCAATGCACTGCTGATGACGTCACATATTATATCACTCATGACATGGTCAGTGACATCACTGATGACATCACTGATGACATCTCAAATGACATCACGGATGACATCATCCAGTGACTGTGTGTTTCTATAAAGTTTAAATATGTTTAATATATATATGCCAAGGTGTATTGAAGAATGAGTGGGTGTATAAGTGTCTGGATGGATGATTTAGTAGGTGCGTGACTGACTCTATAAGTGAGTGATTAAACGTATCTTACTGAATGCATGGGTTAGTTACTAAACTGTGTGAATGTCTGTATCCGTCTGTCTGTTGCTGTGTAAGTGGCTGCATGGGTTTGTGAGTAGCTACATCAGTGTCTATATGGGTTAATGATTGGTTGTCTGAGTACCTGTATGGGTTCCTAAGTGTCTGTGTGGGTGGGTGGGGGGTGTATGACTCCCTGCACGGATGTGTGAGTGGGTAATTCACTGGGTGTATGGGTTTATGAGTGCATGTGTTAGGGACTGTATGGGTGAGTGAGTGTACACATAGCTGTGTTGGTGAGTGAATGGATGTCTCAGTGGTATATGTGTAAGTAACTACATATGTGAAAGGCAGTATATGTGAGTGTTGGAGTATATAAGTGAGTATATGTGACAGTGAGTAATTGGGACAGTGGCTGCATGGATAAGTGTGTGCTTATGTCAGTAATTGCTGAAGAGATTATGTATATGGTACTATCTGTATGAATAAGCAAGGTGGTGTGTGTGTATAATTATATAGGTGAGTGAATGGCAGTGTAATTAATTCTTTGGGTGTCTGACTAGGTGTTTGAGTAACTCTTTGGGTGAGTGGCAATGTGGGAGTGCCTATATGGGTGTATGAGTAGATATATCAATGGCTGTATTGATGAATGACTGCATGTATGAGTGACTGTATGGGTTAGTGAGTGGATGTGTATGTAGACATATGAATCACTGAGCGGGTATGTAGTAACTGCTATTGGTCTGTCTTTGGTTTCGATATTGGTAGTCTGTATTTTAGAGTTGGTGTATTAAAGGTTATATTAGGGTGTGAGGAGGTGCATCAGATGATCACTTGGATGATGTCATCAGTGATGTCATTTGAGATGTCATCAGTGATGTCACGGACCATGTCATGAGTGATGTAATATGTGACTTCATCAGCAGTGCATTGCGGGGGCGCGAGTTATAGTTAGCTCTACTCACTATAACAGTCGAATTCTCTGGTTTTATGCGAGTGAAATGTCCAACTAACTATAACGTCCCTGAAACCTGTGTTTTTTTTCAGTGAATATATATATAAATACATATATATATATATATATATATATATATATAATTTCCATAAATAAATTACGAGAAACCCACAGGAGTGCTGATATCATTTTTTGTACAAAGAGTGTGACCCATATGATATATATACATATATATACATATATATATATATATATTCACTGAAAAACCATAGGTTTTAGGGACAGTTATAGTTAGTTGGACATTTCACTCATACAAAACCCGTGAAATTCCCCCGTTATAGTTAGTTCAGCTAACTATAACTCGCACCCCACAATGCACTGCTGATGACGTCACATATTACATCACTCATGACATGGTCAGTGACATCACTGATGACATCACTGTTGACATCTCAAATGACATCACTGATGACATCATCCAGTGACTGTGTGTTTCTATAAAGTTTAAATATGTTTTATATATATGCCAAGGTGTATTGAAGAATGAGTGGGTGTATAAGTGTCTGGATGGATGATTTAGTAGGTGCGTGACTGACTATAAGTGAGTGATTAAACGTATCTTACTGAATGCATGGGTTAGTGACTAAAATGTGTGAATGTCTGTATCCGTCTGTCTGTTGCTGTGTAAGTGGCTGCATGGGTTTGTGAATAGCTATATGAGTGTCTATATGAGTTATTGATTGGTTGTCTGAGTATCTGTATGGGTGCCTGAGTGTTTGTGTGGGTGGGGTGTGTGTGACTGTGCATAGATGTGTGAGTGGGTGATTCACTGGGTGCATGGTTTCAAGAGTGCATCTGTGATGGACTGTATGGGTGGGTGAGTGTGTGTATGGGTGTGTTAGTGAGTGAATGTATATCTCAGTCGTACATGTGTGAGTAACTACATATGTGAAAGGCAGTATATATGTGTGTTGGAGTATATAAATTGCTATAAGTGAGAGTGTGTGATTGTGAGAGTGGCTGTATGGGTGAGTGTGTACTTGTATCAGTGATTGTATAAGAGCGTAAGAATGTGCTAGTATTTGTATGAGTAAGTGAGCTGGTGTGTGTATAACTGTATAGGTGAGTAAATGGCAGTGTGATTAATTATTTGCATGACTGACTAGGTGTGTGAGTACCTCCATGGATGAGTGGCAGTGTGTGAGTGTCTATGTAGGTGTATGAGTGCATATGATAGTCCTGTACTGAGTGAACATAAGTATGAGTGACTGTACGGGTGAGTGAGTGGATGTGTGTGTAGACCTAAGAATCAGTGAGTGGGTATGTAGTTATTGGTGTTGGAGTGTGTATGGTTTTGAGAATGGCAGTCTGTAATTTAGAGTGGGTGTATCAAAGGTTATATTAGGGTGTGAGAAGATGCATCAAATTATCACATGGATGATGTCATCAGTGATGTCATCAGTGATGTCACTGACCATGTCATGAGTGATCTAATATGTGACGTCATCAGCAGTGCATTGCGGGGGCGCGAGTTATAGTTAGCTGAACTAAATATAACGGGGGAATTTCTATGGCTTTGTACGAGTGAAATGTCCAACTAACTATAACTGTCCCTAAAACCTATGGTTTTTTCAGTGAATTTCAAAGGATTTTTAAATGCTAATTTCTAACTATAACGTGTCTGAAACCTATGGTTTTTTCAGTGAATTTCAAAGGTTTTTTAAATGCTAATTTCTAACTATAACGTGCCTGAAACCTATGGTTTTTTAAGTGAATTTCAAAGGTTTTTTAAATGCTAGTTTCTAACTATGCCTACAGAGGTAGGACATGTGAAGAAAGAAGAAAAAACGCACAGAAAGAAGCAAAAGAAATGCAGAAAGAAGCAACAGAAGTCCACAAAGACGAAGAAAAGTGCAGGAAGAAGCAAAAGATGTGCAGAAAGAACCAACAGAGGAGCAGAAAGAGGCCTTGTTCCAAAATCATCCTGTGCCCACAACTTTTTCCGACGTGTACTGGTGGTAACTGACTCTGACTAACCAGAGCCAGTGCTATGCTAAAAGACACTTAGAATACAGTGAAAACACCTACATACACTAGGGAACACTATGCGTTGGGGTACCCCTGTGATTAGCATGACCTCCTCTGCAAGTCCCTAGTACATAATAGGGCAGGGGATTAAAACTACCTCTTAAAACGCGCTACAGGGCGCGTTTGCACAGTGGTGAAGGGAGGGGGGGCCTGAGGTGACATGTGAGCAAACGCGCCCTGTGGCGCGTTTTAAGTTGCGGGATTAAGTCCCCTTGAATCCTGAGGGTCCCTGGGGCCCAACTAGCCCCCCAGGTACCTACAGTTAGGACCACAGAGCTGAGTCCCTAGAACATAATAGGTAACCCTGGGCATCCAATTCCGCTCCGCTCGCGGAATTTGCGGAATTTAGGCAATTTCGCGTTCCGCGGAGAATGCGGAATTGCCAACAATTCCGCGATCCGCGGCGTAGCGGAATTATTTTCTTGTTGCGCTTTAAAAATGCATTCTAGCGCGCGCGATAGCGACTTACCGGGATTCCTGCGTTCGCCGACGGGTTTTCCTATCAGTTTGCGTGCGCCACGAGATTTCGGTAGCCGGCCGCGTTATCCCGCGAGAGTTTGCGATCGCGAACACGTCATTCGCCGCGCCATCGGACAACGCGAGAGTGTGCGATCGCGAACACGTCATTCGCCGCGCCATCGTGCACCGCGAGAGAGATTGCGACCGCGAACACGTCATTCGGGCGCGCCATCGGACATCCGGCGATTTTTTTGTACAGCTCGCGATCCCGAACATGCAAAATTTTCAATCTGGAGAACAATAACATCGCAAGCAGCATCAAACCTTCTATAAATTGATGATTTGGCTGGACAAAAAACCTCAGATTGATATTTGTCTGTCCTTTTTGGTCACATTTTTGGGGGGGGAGAGGGAGGAAGGGCCACAGAGTCTCCTACTTCCTGTTCCTGTCCAGCAGGCTCCTCCCAGTGCTTTGTCTATCTCCTGTTCATTTTTCACTTGGATTTGAGCTGGAAGGATCACTCTTTGTGTCTGCTGCATCATTATCATTGGATTTGAGGATTTTGGAATTTGAGATTTTACAAGTAAGTTGGTGTTGTTTGATTGGGGCATTGCAGTTGCTGCAACTTCATTTTTGGTACTTTTCATCATTTTTAAAAATAAATCGTTGTGGGTAGCCAGTAGGTCCAGAGCTAGTCATGGGTCATGGATTGCTGTGTGATGTATTTATTAATTTCAAACATCATTTAGGGGGCATGGATGGCATTGGATTGAATTGGAAAATGTGTTTTTTGGGGTGTATTTCAGTTTTTTGGGCTGTGTGTTAAATACATGCCTTAGTTGTGTGTGGTGTGCTGCAGGCCTTGTTTAGCCCTGTGTATTTTCGTTTTTGCATTTTATTGCATTACAGGCAAAGCAAAAGCAGGGTGGTTTACCATGCAGCCTTTGCCTGGCTATTATAGGCCTGTTTTCAGTACATTGTTTTCCAGGCCTCCTGCTTGTTGCTTGTGATTTGTGAGTGTCCATGTGGCTGGTAGCCATTTCTGGTGGGAGTTACAAGTGTGCTGCTTTAGCCATATACTAAGGCCTGCATGTGTTTCCCTTTGTGGCCTAGGCTTCTTGTTGTGGGCCTGGCCATGAGGCTGGCGGCCATTTTGAAGCCAGGCAGTGTGCTTTTTGCCATGGGCCTGCATTGTCTGTCTTCAGTTTCTTGTTGTTGTGGGCCTGGACATGAGGCTGGCGGCCATTTTGAAGCCAGGCAGTGTGCTTTTTGCCATAGGCCTGCATTGTCTGTCTTCAGTTTCTTGTTGTTGTGGGCCTGGCCATGAGGCTGGTGGCTATTTTGAAGCCAGGCAGTGTGCTTTTTGCCATAGGCCTGCATTGTCTGTCCTTAGTTTCTTGTTGTTGTGGGCCTGGCCATGAGGCTGAGTGGCCATTTTGAAGCCAGGCAGTGTGCTTTTGCCATAGGCCTGCATTGTCTGTCTTCAGTTTCTTGTTGTTGTGGGCCTGGCCATGAGGCTGGTGGCCATTTTGAAGCCAGGCAGTGTGCTTTTTGCCATAGGCCTGCATTGTCTGTCTTTAGTTTCTTGTTGTTGTGGGCCTGGCCATGAGGCTGGCGGCCATTTTGAAGCCAGGCAGTGTGCTTTTTGCCATAGGCCTGCATTGTCTGTCTTTAGTTTCTTTTTGTTGTGGGCCTGGCCATGAGGCTGGCGGCCATTTTGAAGCCAGGCAGTGTGCTTTTTGCCATAGGCCTGCATTGTCTGTCTTCAGTTTCTTGTTGTTGTGGGCCTGGCCATGAGGCTGGTGGCCATTTTGAAGGCCGGTAGTGTGCTTTATCCATAGGCCTGCAAGCTTGTAGCCTAGTCTGCCAACAGGTCTTTCATCCAGTGGGCCCAGAGGTAGTCAGGGGTGCATGAAACAACTGTTTCTGTGTGTTCTGTTCAATTTAAACATCATTTAGGGCACATGGATGGCATTGGATTGAATTGCAAAATGTGGATTTTTGGGTGTATTTCAGTTTTTTGGGGTGTGTTAAATACATGCCTTAGTTGTGTGTGGTGTGTTGCAGGCCTTGTTTAGCCCTGTGTATTTTCGCTTTTGCATTTTATTGCATTACAGGCAAAGCAGTGTGGTTTACCATGCAGCCTTTGCCTGGATATACGTAGGCCTGTTTTCAGTACATTGTTTTCCAGGCCTCATGCTTGTTGCTTGTGATTTGTGAGTGTCCATGTGGCTGGTGGCCATTTCTGGTGGGAGTTAACTAAGTGTGCTGCTTTTGCCATTTAGGCCTGCATGGTTTTCCTTTTGGCTTACTGCTTGCATCCATCCCCTTTGCCAGCTGCAGCTCCCTGAATGATGTGATGACTGAGCAAATAATTTAATGCCAAACAGGGTCCACTTCTATTACATTTGTATTTTGGTTGTTGTTCCTCTTCTTTCCTATCCTTCCTGACAGTGTACACAGTATACCATGAAAGCCCTTGTTGACAGTCTCACAAATGGCTACACTAATTTATATCTTTTATTTGTTTGTTTGTACTGCTAGCAATTGAACCACAACAACAAATGCAACATTTCACTGATGTTCTTCTCCTGGCTTCTTTGCTTTTAGGTACTGTTGGAAACGGGTAGCGTGGTGCGGAGCGGGAAGGCAAAACTAGGAGCATTGTGTGAAGCATCCGCGCAGCACACACAGGCGACACACCAGGCACACTACAAAAAGGAGACCACACCAGTTGGAGTAAGAAAAATAGCATCTGTATTAGGCAACAGCTTAGCAGATGGTAACCACAGCGGTAACACGGCGCCAACCGGCACCCGGTATACATAAACAGTGGGCACTATTTACAGGGCAGCGCCAATCGGGCCGCTGCCAGAATCATTCTCAGCACACAATGAATGCAAGTCCCTAGTAATGATAGTTGTGATCAGTCCGTACCTGTGGGATAAAAGACCATGACTAAAGCCTCACTGCAATAAGTAGCAACCATCAGGCCTAGACATCTACATTAGGCATCGTTAGCAAAGAAAACACTGGGCGCAGAATGCACTCAACATTATAGGCATGAAACAGTAGCAGGAAACACAGGCCTGTCCGGCATAAACTCAGGGGCCTCTCAATAGGAGTACATCCCAATAACATGAGCCCAGTAGGCGTATACACCATATGCATCAGATCCGCATTTATCAGAGTAGGCATAAAACAATACATTACGTAACAGCCCGCAGGGCGTCTATTAGGGGACAACTGTACCTATCATAACTGCCCCACGTGCAGACTAGTCCTAGGTGTCCCTGCGCCTGGGGCCCTCAGATCAGCGATGCCTCAACCGTTGACACTGCCCACTGCCCAGCGGGGCAGTCATGGGAAGCGCTGTTCAGTTCTGGGGGGAAGATGGATCCCCTAAAACGAAAGTACTAGCCCCGGGGGCGGGCACCGGCAGTGTGCCCCGACACACCCCCACCAAGGCCAGGCTGAGCCCCACTGGGACTCCACAAACAGAATGCCCCTCAACGTTGCAGCTGCCCACTGTCCAGCGGGCAGCTGTATCCGGTAAAGTTAACACGAGTCCGGGGGAGCCCCTCCCTGGAACTCGGGGATTAGAGGTGGCCAATCGTTGCAGCTGCCCGCCGCCGCGGTGCAGCTGGGATGCTAGCAAGCCATGGGCAGGTGGGGAGCCCCTCACTGGGACCCCAACACGTGGCAGCGGCCCTCCCTGAGCCTCGGGGGCCTTAGGCACCGACAATGTGCCTCGGCCGGCCCCGACCGTCCCAGAACTCAGCCCCACTCACCGGCAGGACTGCAGGCGTCGTGCTGCTTCAGGCGGCACTCCACACTTCACCCGGGGCCCCTCCTGGGACCCGGGACTTGGTCCTGGAGCCGGCGAGGCTCCAAACGACTCCGGCGGCGCCCGGGGCTCTCCTCCGGTCACGGGGAGCCCCCACCACTTCCTTCTCTTCCGGAGCGAAGTCTCCGGCGGCGGTAGCCAGCGCGGGGTGGGCTCCCGCCTGGATTCTTTTTCCGGCGCCTCTCCTCACGCGGGGCTCTCCTCAGCTCAGGGGAGCCCCCACCTACTTCCGGCAGACCTCGGCCGAGGCCTGTCTTCTTCCGGGTCACCGCAGGCAGAGCGGCGGCCCTTCGCAGATCCCGTAGTGCGGGGTGGGCTCCCGTTCGGGTTTTCACCAGGCAGGAAGGCGCGGGGTAGACTCCCGCGGCACTTCCAAATAAGCCGCTCTCCTTCACGGCCACACGCGCTTCTTCACTCTGGCGCGCGACAGCGCTCCCGAGGCCGCGGCGGTGATCCTGGGCAACTCCTGTTTTCCTCACAGAGGGGTAGGCTCCCTCCTAGGATAAGCACACATGCGGGGTAGGCTCCCGCTGTATTTTAAAAAGTAATAACGCGGGGTGGGCACCCGCGAAGGACCACAAATGCGGGGTGGGCTCCCGCTATTTTTAACTGCATAAACGCGGGGTGGGCACCCGCTACTTTGAAAAGAATCGGCTCCCTCAGGCAGCGCAGCACGGCAGGGTACAGGCGCTTTTCAGCACAGCGCTGTAGAACCCACGCACGTTGCAGCCGCGCGCTGCAGGCCACCAGCACTCCTCCGGGGCAGTTAAGATCAAGTGCTCTCCTCAGGCAGGGAGAAAGTTGTAGCGCTGATTCCCGGGGTGCTGAAAAATAGTGGTAGCGCTCACAAGGCGCTAGGGAGCAGGCAGAACAACAGACAGTTAGGGTAAAGCGCTCCCAAGGCGCTAGGGACCTCACAAGACCAGGGCCCCACAGAGGGTCGCGCCCACGCTCCTCTCTTCCTTGGAGTACGGGGAGTCTCAGTATAGCGCTCACGAGGCGCTAGGGGCCAAGAGACATGTGGTGCAGGGCGAGATCAGTGGCTAGTAGGGCGGCTCACCAGTCCCGAAGCAGCAGCTCCTCAGAACGGTCATCCTCTGGTAGGGTGGCAATCCTGCCAGCACAGCAGCCTCCACTCCGGCAATGTCTCTTCATTGGCCCTGGGGCCAACAGGGGGGGTGTAGGTGGGCACAGGGGCCAGCACACAGGCCCAATGTGGCAGTCTCCCCTGGCAGAGTTCCCCTTCTCTGTCTCCTCACTGACTCTGTCTCTGGACTGAGCACATGGCAGCCCAGCCCCCCTATATGTACGCCCCTCACCCCACCTACCAGACAGGCCTGGCAGCTTCCAGAAGGTTCTCCGGGGAACCGGTCCTAACTGGTTCAGGGGGAGGAGTAGAGCACCCTCGGTGCAACGCTTCCCTCCTAAAGCAGGGGGCGCTGGGGAACAAACCACTAGACTGCCAACCCACCTCAGTCAGGCGTCACATGGGCAGGCAGGCATGGCGTCCATTTTAACAGTGACATTTCCACAGTGCTTTTCTAAGATGGTGGCGCTAACAGTGTGTACCATATCACACAGCATTTGGCATCTTCTGTTCGGACACACCATGTTTTACCCTTAATAAAAGCGAAAAAATTCAGGGCAAAAGGGCCAAGTCCAACACAACCCCCTCCCAGCCAAAAGCCAGGGTAGACCGATCAATGCCTTGATGGGCTTCCCTGCTTAGGGCGAGAGAACTTGGACGCGGGCCCACAACTGCAGGAACACACGCAGGTTCTTCTCCACTCTGGAACCCGATGGTTCCCTCTCTCAACTCCTCCTGACCCAACTAGGCCACCCCACTGGTGCTCCCTAGTTGGCTGCAGCCAGGACCGGGCCCTAGGCCATCCAGATGTCTCTGGCCCTGGCTGTCTCACAGAGTGGGGGCAGTAGCCCCAGGCCCGTAGTACCCGTTGACCACTCTCCTCCTCCTCCGTGCAGTCCCAAACTGCCAATGGTCTTCCCACCTAGGGACCACACTCTCACACTGTCCACCAGGTAGGGGCAAGGCTCTCCTCCCCCTACCTCTCCTTCTGGGGTTCCGCCCTCTCCTCCTCTGCGGGGCACCCTCAGAACACCACTCTCTCACTCTCCCAGGGCCGTGACCCTGCATCCGATCCATCAACCCAGGGTCTAAACCCTTAGGTTGCCCCGGTGTCAGAGGCGAGTCCTCCCTCCCTCTGCACCCCCTCCCAGAGTTCCGCACCCTCCCACCTGGAGAAGTACCCCTGGGAGTCAGCTCCGGAGGGACACTGCTGACAGACGTCCCTCCCGCCAGGTCAGGCAATACCTGTCCCTGGCCTCCCAACCCAGGATCTAAGACCTGTGGCTGAGTCGGTGCCAGAGGCGAGTCCTTCCTCCCCCTGCACCCCCTTCCAGAGTTCCGCACCCTCCCACCTGGAGAAGTACCCCTGGAAGTCAATTCCGGAGGGACACTGGTTACAGATGTCCCTCCCGCCAGGTCAGGCAATACCTGAACCGGGCCTCCCAACTCAGGATCGAAGCCCTGTGGTTGAGCCGGTGCCAGAGGCGAGTCCTTCCTCCCTCGGCACCCCCTTCCAGAGTTCCGCAACCTCCCACCTGGAGAAGTACCCCTGGAAGTCAATTCCGGAGGGACACTGGTTACAGACGTCCCTCCCGCCAGGTCAGGCAGCCCCTGAACCTGGCACCCCAGCCCAGGATCTAAACCCTGTGGCTGGGCAGACCCCAGAACCCCTGGAGCTCGGATTACCGATGCCCCGGGTTCTCCTGACACTAGGGGATCCCCTTCCCTGGACGGCCCATCGGTACAGCCTAGGCTCCCAACCTGGGGTTCCCTTATGGAACTCTCCAGGCCCTGAGACTGCGGTTGGGGCACCTCGGGACACCTCCCCGTCTCACTCCTTCCTATGGATAGGATGTGAGGCCCTACAACCCTCTCACCTTCCTGGGACCTAGCTGGGTGATTCTCCACCTCTCCCACCTCGCTGGGTTGGAAGATCCCTGCACCACTCCCTTCAGGATCACTCCCCACTGCCCTCTCAGACTCTCTGGCACTCACCCAAAGGTCTGCCTCCCGTGCAAGCTCCCTGGGGTCGGAGAGCCCACACTGCAACAGGTGGTGGCGCAACCCGGGAAAACAACTCCTGAGCACATGCTCCCTGATAATCAGGCGGAACAGCTCTTCCCCATCTGTCACCGCGCCACCCACCATCCACTCCTCCAGTGCAGTCCAACACCCGTCCACATACTCCCCCAAGACTGATGGGACAGTTTTCCCCTGCCCTTGAACTCCAACCTGTCCCCCTCCTCCTGGGGATCAGGCACCATCTTCCGGGCTCTGGGAGTGGGACTTCCTGCACTGGCTTCACTCTCGCTGCCACCACTGGATCCCACCCTCACTGGTGAATCCAGACCACAGACACCACTCTCAGGGGACAACCTACCCCCCTGAGCTAGTCTCTCCCTGGCGAAGGCCCTCTCCGCCTCCGCCATCCTCTCCTGCGCTAGGACCCTCTCGGTCTCTAGCCTTTTTTCCTCAACCCTCAGCTGCGCTAGCTCCACTCTGAGCCTTTCCAGCGCCAGCTGGTACTCCCTTTCTTCCCTCCTATCTACCCACTCTTCTGGGGACAGGGAAAGGGGTGGGGCAGTGCCCCTGGGGCTGGACCCAGCACGGGACTCCCTCTCTATGGTGTCCTCCCTCGCTACCGGTGTCTCTGCCCTCACATCCTCTTCCTCCTCAAAGTCACCACCCTCCAGGGTTATGGACTGGGACCTCTCACTCTCAGAGTCCTCCTCACGGTCTCTACCAAATCCATCCCTTAAATATGCAGAGGGGTAATCGGAAAGGTCCCCGTGGGGCTCTAAGGGTTCCCCCTTTTCAGGGCCTCATAGAGAAACAACTTCCTGCGCGTGTTGCCTACTGTGGGTATCCCTCTCTCCCTGCAGAGGTCCATCACCTCCTGCTCAGTGTACTCCCCCAGGCAATCCTCGTCGTAGGTTAACCCCATCCTGGTGAGATACCCTCAGGATACACCACCCACAGTGCAACAGGGAGACACAATCCAAACACAACACTTTTAGGAGGGAAATCCAATGAGGAAAAACAGTCCCCATTTCTGTGATTACTCTCAGGTGCACCCTTTGCAGTGCAACCAGTTGTCGCTGTGGTACTGCGCAAACACAAGTCCTATCCCACCGCTGAGCACCAATGTTGGAAACGGGTAGCGTGGTGCGGAGCGGGAAGGCTAAACTAGGAGCATTGTGTGAAGCATCCGCGCAGCACACACAGGCGACACACCAGGCACACTACAAAAAGGAGACCACACCAGTTGGAGTAAGAAAAATAGCATCTGTATTAGGCAACAGCTTAGCAGATGGTAACCACAGCGGTAACACGGCGCCAACCGGCACCCGGTATACATAAACAGTGGGCACTATTTACAGGGCAGCGCCAATCGGGCCGCTGCCAGAATCATTCTCAGCACACAATGAATGCAAGTCCTAGTAATGATAGTTGTGATCAGTCCGTACCTGTGGGATAAAAGACCATGACTAAAGCCTCACTGCAATAAGTAGCAACCATCAGGCCTAGACATCTACATTAGGCATCGTTAGCAAAGAAAACACTGGGCGCAGAATGCACTCAACATTATAGGCATGAAACAGTAGCAGGAAACACAGGCCTGTCCGGCATAAACTCAGGGGCCTCTCAAGTCAGGAGTACATCCCAATAACATGAGCCCAGTAGGCGTATACACCATATGCATCAGATCCGCATTTATCAGAGTAGGCATAAAACAATACATTACGTAACAGCCCGCAGGGCGTCTATTAGGGGACAACTGTACCTATCATAACTGCCCCACGTGCAGACTAGTCCTAGGTGTCCCTGCGCCTGGGGCCCTCAGATCAGCGATGCCTCAACCGTTGACACTGCCCACTGCCCAGCGGGGCAGTCATGGGAAGCGCTGTTCAGTTCTGGGGGGGAAGATGGATCCCCTAAAACGAAAGTACTAGCCCCGGGGGCGGGCACCGGCAGTGTGCCCCGACACACCCCCACCAAGGCCAGGCTGAGCCCCACTGGGACTCCACAAACAGAATGCCCCTCAACGTTGCAGCTGCCCACTGTCCAGCGGGGCAGCTGTATCCGGTAAAGTTAACACGAGTCCAGGGGAGCCCCTCCCTGGAACTCGGGGATTAGAGGTGGCCAATCGTTGCAGCTGCCCGCCGCCGCGGTGCAGCTGGGATGCTAGCAAGCCATGGGCAGGTGGGGAGCCCCTCACTGGGACCCCAACACGTGGCAGCGGCCCTCCCTGAGCCTCGGGGGCCTTAGGCACCGACAATGTGCCTCGGCCGGCCCCGACCGTCCCAGAACTCAGCCCCACTCACCGGCAGGACTGCAGGCGTCGTGCTGCTTCAGGCGGCACTCCACACTTCACCCGGGGCCCCTCCTGGGACCCGGGACTTGGTCCTGGAGCCGGCGAGGCTCCAAACGACTCCGGCGGCGCCCGGGGCTCTCCTCCGGTCACGGGGAGCCCCCACCACTTCCTTCTCTTCCGGAGCGAAGTCTCCGGCGGCGGTAGCCAGCGCGGGGTGGGCTCCCGCCTGGATTCTTCTTCCGGCGCCTCTCCTCACGCGGGGCTCTCCTCAGCTCAGGGGAGCCCCCACCTACTCCGGCAGACCTCGGCCGAGGCCTGTCTTCTTCCGGGTCACCGCAGGCAGAGCGGCGGCCCTTCGCAGATCCCGTAGTGCGGGGTGGGCTCCCGTTCGGGTTTTCACCAGGCAGGAAGGCGCGGGGTAGACTCCCGCGGCACTTCCAAATAAGCCGCTCTCCTTCACGGCCACACGCGCTTCTTCACTCTGGCGCGCGACAGCGCTCCCGAGGCCGCGGCGGTGATCCTGGGCAACTCCTGTTTTCCTCACAGAGGGGTAGGCTCCCTCCTAGGATAAGCACACATGCGGGGTAGGCTCCCGCTGTATTTTAAAAAGTAATAACGCGGGGTGGGCACCCGCGAAGGACCACAAATGCGGGGTGGGCTCCCGCTATTTTTAACTGCATAAACGCGGGGTGGGCACCCGCTACTTTGAAAGAATCGGCTCCCTCAGGCAGCGCAGCACGGCAGGGTACAGGCGCTTTTCAGCACAGCGCTGTAGAACCCACGCACGTTGCAGCCGCGCGCTGCAGGCCACCAGCACTCCTCCGGGGCAGTTAAGATCAAGTGCTCTCCTCAGGCAGGGAGAAAGTTGTAGCGCTGATTCCCGGGGTGCTGAAAAATAGTGGTAGCGCTCACAAGGCGCTAGGGAGCAGGCAGAACAACAGACAGTTAGGGTAAAGCGCTCCCAAGGCGCTAGGGACCTCACAAGACCAGGGCCCCACAGAGGGTCGCGCCCACGCTCCTCTCTTCCTTGGAGTACGGGGAGTCTCAGTATAGCGCTCACGAGGCGCTAGGGGCCAAGAGACATGTGGTGCAGGGCGAGATCAGTGGCTAGTAGGGCGGCTCACCAGTCCCGAAGCAGCAGCTCCTCAGAACGGTCATCCTCTGGTAGGGTGGCAATCCTGCCAGCACAGCAGCCTCCACTCCGGCAATGTCTCTTCATTGGCCCTGGGGCCAACAGGGGGGGTGTAGGTGGGCACAGGGGCCAGCACACAGGCCCAATGTGGCAGTCTCCCCTGGCAGAGTTCCCCTTCTCTGTCTCCTCACTGACTCTGTCTCTGGACTGAGCACATGGCAGCCCAGCCCCCCTATATGTACGCCCCTCACCCCACCTACCAGACAGGCCTGGCAGCTTCCAGAAGGTTCTCCGGGGAACCGGTCCTAACTGGTTCAGGGGGAGGAGTAGAGCACCCTCGGTGCGACGCTTCCCTCCTAAAGCAGGGGGCACTGGGGAACAAACCACTAGACTGCCAACCCACCTCAGTCAGGCGTCACATGGGCAGGCAGGCATGGCGTCCATTTTAACAGTGACATTTCCACAGTGCTTTTCTAAGATGGTGGCGCTAACAGTGTGTACCATATCACACAGCATTTGGCATCTTCTGTTCGGACACACCATGTTTTACCCTTAATAAAAGCGAAAAAATTCAGGGCAAAAGGGCCAAGTCCAACACAACCCCCTCCCAGCCAAAAGCCAGGGTAGACCGATCAATGCCTTGATGGGCTTCCCTGCTTAGAGGCGAGAGAACTTGGACGCGGGCCCACAACTGCAGGAACACACGCAGGTTCTTCTCCACTCTGGAACCCGATGGTTCCCTCTCTCAACTCCTCCTGACCCAACTAGGCCACCCCACTGGTGCTCCCTAGTTGGCTGCAGCCAGGACCGGGCCCTAGGCCATCCAGATGTCTCTGGCCCTGGCTGTCTCACAGAGTGGGGGCAGTAGCCCCAGGCCCGTAGTACCCGTTGACCACTCTCCTCCTCCTCCGTGCAGTCCCAAACTGCCAATGGTCTTCCCACCTAGGGACCACACTCTCACACTGTCCACCAGGTAGGGGCAAGGCTCTCCTCCCCCTACCTCTCCTTCTGGGGTTCCGCCCTCTCCTCCTCTGCGGGGCACCCTCAGAACACCACTCTCTCACTCTCCCAGGGCCGTGACCCTGCATCCGATCCATCAACCCAGGGTCTAAACCCTTAGGTTGCCCCGGTGTCAGAGGCGAGTCCTCCCTCCCTCTGCACCCCCTCCCAGAGTTCCGCACCCTCCCACCTGGAGAAGTACCCCTGGGAGTCAGCTCCGGAGGGACACTGCTGACAGACGTCCCTCCCGCCAGGTCAGGCAATACCTGTCCCTGGCCTCCCAACCCAGGATCTAAGACCTGTGGCTGAGTCGGTGCCAGAGGCGAGTCCTTCCTCCCCCTGCACCCCCTTCCAGAGTTCCGCACCCTCCCACCTGGAGAAGTACCCCTGGAAGTCAATTCCGGAGGGACACTGGTTACAGATGTCCCTCCCGCCAGGTCAGGCAATACCTGAACCGGGCCTCCCAACTCAGGATCGAAGCCCTGTGGTTGAGCCGGTGCCAGAGGCGAGTCCTTCCTCCCTCGGCACCCCCTTCCAGAGTTCCGCAACCTCCCACCTGGAGAAGTACCCCTGGAAGTCAATTCCGGAGGGACACTGGTTACAGACGTCCCTCCCGCCAGGTCAGGCAGCCCCTGAACCTGGCACCCCAGCCCAGGATCTAAACCCTGTGGCTGGGCAGACCCCAGAACCCCTGGAGCTCGGATTACCGATGCCCCGGGTTCTCCTGACACTAGGGGATCCCCTTCCCTGGACGGCCCATCGGTACAGCCTAGGCTCCCAACCTGGGGTTCCCTTATGGAACTCTCCAGGCCCTGAGACTGCGGTTGGGGCACCTCGGGACACCTCCCCGTCTCACTCCTTCCTATGGATAGGATGTGAGGCCCTACAACCCTCTCACCTTCCTGGGACCTAGCTGGGTGATTCTCCACCTCTCCCACCTCGCTGGGTTGGAAGATCCCTGCACCACTCCCTTCAGGATCACTCCCCACTGCCCTCTCAGACTCTCTGGCACTCACCCAAAGGTCTGCCTCCCGTGCAAGCTCCCTGGGGTCGGAGAGCCCACACTGCAACAGGTGGTGGCGCAACCCGGGAAAACAACTCCTGAGCACATGCTCCCTGATAATCAGGCGGAACAGCTCTTCCCCATCTGTCACCGCGCCACCCACCATCCACTCCTCCAGTGCAGTCCAACACCCGTCCACATACTCCCCCCAAGACTGATGGGACAGTTTTCCCCTGCCCTTGAACTCCAACCTGTCCCCCTCCTCCTGGGGATCAGGCACCATCTTCCGGGCTCTGGGAGTGGGACTTCCTGCACTGGCTTCACTCTCGCTGCCACCACTGGATCCCACCCTCACTGGTGAATCCAGACCACAGACACCACTCTCAGGGGACAACCTACCCCCTGAGCTAGTCTCTCCCTGGCGAAGGCCCTCTCCGCCTCCGCCATCCTCTCCTGCGCTAGGACCCTCTCGGTCTCTAGCCTTTTTTCCTCAACCCTCAGCTGCGCTAGCTCCACTCTGAGCCTTTCCAGCGCCAGCTGGTACTCCCTTTCTTCCCTCCTATCTACCCACTTTTCTGGGGACAGGGAAAGGGGTGGGGCAGTGCCCCTGGGGCTGGACCCAGCACGGGACTCCCTCTCTATGGTGTCCTCCCTCGCTACCGGTGTCTCTGCCCTAACATCCTCTTCCTCCTCAAAGTCACCACCCTCCAGGGTTATGGACTGGGACCTCTCACTCTCAGAGTCCTCCTCACGGTCTCTACCAAATCCATCCCTTAAATATGCAGAGGGGTAATCGGAAAGGTCCCCGTGGGGCTCTAAGGGTTCCCCCTTTTCAGGGCCTCATAGAGAAACAACTTCCTGCGCGTGTTGCCTACTGTGGGTATCCCTCTCTCCCTGCAGAGGTCCATCACCTCCTGCTCAGTGTACTCCCCCAGGCAATCCTCGTCGTAGGTTAACCCCATCCTGGTGAGATACCCTCAGGATACACCACCCACAGTGCAACAGGGAGACACAATCCAAACACAACACTTTTAGGAGGGAAATCCAATGAGGAAAAACAGTCCCCACTTCTGTGATTACTCTCAGGTGCACCCTTTGCAGTGCAACCAGTTGTCGCTGTGGTACTGCGCAAACACAAGTCCTATCCCACCGCTGAGCACCAATGTTGGAAACGGGTAGCGTGGTGCGGAGCGGGAAGGCTAAACTAGGAGCATTGTGTGAAGCATCCGCGCAGCACACACAGGCGACACACCAGGCACACTACAAAAAGGAGACCACACCAGTTGGAGTAAGAAAAATAGCATCTGTATTAGGCAACAGCTTAGCAGATGGTAACCACAGCGGTAACACGGCGCCAACCGGCACCCGGTATACATAAACAGTGGGCACTATTTACAGGGCAGCGCCAATCGGGCCGCTGCCAGAATCATTCTCAGCACACAATGAATGCAAGTCCCTAGTAATGATAGTTGTGATCAGTCCGTACCTGTGGGATAAAAGACCATGACTAAAGCCTCACTGCAATAAGTAGCAACCATCAGGCCTAGACATCTACATTAGGCATCGTTAGCAAAGAAAACACTGGGCGCAGAATGCACTCAACATTATAGGCATGAAACAGTAGCAGGAAACACAGGCCTGTCCGGCATAAACTCAGGGGCCTCTCAATAGGAGTACATCCCAATAACATGAGCCCAGTAGGCGTATACACCATATGCATCAGATCCGCATTTATCAGAGTAGGCATAAAACAATACATTACGTAACAGCCCGCAGGGCGTCTATTAGGGGACAACTGTACCTATCATAACTGCCCCACGTGCAGACTAGTCCTAGGTGTCCCTGTGCCTGGGGCCCTCAGATCAGCGATGCCTCAACCGTTGACACTGCCCACTGCCCAGCGGGGCAGTCATGGGAAGCGCTGTTCAGTTCTGGGGGGGAAGATGGATCCCCTAAAACGAAAGTACTAGCCCCGGGGGCGGGCATCGGCAGTGTGCCCCGACACACCCCCACCAAGGCCAGGCTGAGCCCCACTGGGACTCCACAAACAGAATGCCCCTCAACGTTGCAGCTGCCCACTGTCCAGCGGGGCAGCTGTGTCCGGTAAAGTTAACACGAGTCCGGGGGAGCCCCTCCCTGGAACTCGGGGATTAGAGGTGGCCAATCGTTGCAGCTGCCCGCCGCCGCGGTGCAGCTGGGATGCTAGCAAGCCATGGGCAGGTGGGGAGCCCCTCACTGGGACCCCAACACGTGGCAGCGGCCCTCCCTGAGCCTCGGGGGCCTTAGGCACCGACAATGTGCCTCGGCCGGCCCCGACCGTCCCAGAACTCAGCCCCACTCACCGGCAGGACTGCAGGCGTCACGCTGCTTCAGGCGGCACTCCACACTTCACCCGGGACCCCTCCTGGGACCCGGGACTTGGTCCTGGAGCCGGCGAGGCTCCAAACGACTCCGGCGGTGCCCGGGGCTCTCCTCCGGTCACGGGGAGCCCCCACCACTTCCTTCTCTTCCGGAGCGAAGTCTCCGGCGGCGGTAGCCAGCGCGGGGTGGGCTCCCGCCTGGATTCTTTTTCCGGCGCCTCTCCTCACGCGGGGCTCTCCTCAGCTCAGGGGAGCCCCCACCTACTTCCGGCAGACCTCGGCCGAGGCCTGTCTTCTTCCGGGTCACCGCAGGCAGAGCGGCGGCCCTTCGCAGATCCCGTAGTGCGGGGTGGGCTCCCGTTCGGGTTTTCACCAGGCAGGAAGGCGCGGGGTAGACTCCTGCGGCACTTCCAAATAAGCCGCTCTCCTTCACGGCCACACGCGCTTCTTCACTCTAGCGCGCGACAGCGCTCCCGAGGCTGCGGCGGTGATCCTGGGCAACTCCTGTTTTCCTCACAGAGGGGTAGGCTCCCTCCTAGGATAAGCACACACGCGGGGTAGGCTCCCGCTGTATTTTAAAAAGTAATAACGCGGGGTGGGCACCCGCGAAGGACCACAAATGCGGGGTGGGCTCCCGCTATTTTTAACTGCATAAACGTGGGGTGGGCACCCGCTACTTTGAAAGAATTGGCTCCCTCAGGCAGCGCAGCACGGCAGGGGACAGGCGCTTTTCAGCACAGCGCTGTAGAACCCACACACGTTGCAGCCGCGCGCTGCAGGCCACCAGCACTCCTCCGGGGCAGTTAAGATCAAGTGCTCTCCTCAGGCAGGGAGAAAGTTGTAGCGCTGATTCCCGGGGTGCTGAAAAATAGTGGTAGCGCTCACAAGGCGCTAGGGAGCAGGCAGAACAACAGACAGTTAGGGTAAAGCGCTCCCAAGGCGCTAGGGACCTCACAAGACCAGGGCCCCACAGAGGGTCGCGCCCACGCTCCTCTCTTCCTTGGAGTACGGGGAGTCTCAGTATAGCGCTCACGAGGCGCTAGGGGCCAAGAGACATGTGGTGCAGGGCGAGATCAGTGGCTAGTAGGGCGGCTCACCAGTCCCGAAGCAGCAGCTCCTCAGAACGGTCATCCTCTGGTAGGGTGGCAATCCTGCCAGCACAGCAGCCTCCACTCCGGCAATGTCTCTTCATTGGCCCTGGGGCCAACAGGGGGGTGTAGGTGGGCACAGGGGCCAGCACACAGGCCCAATATGGCGGTCTCCCTGGCAGAGTTCCCCTTCTCTGTCTCCTCACTGACTCTGTCTCTGGACTGAGCACATGGCAGCCCAGCCCCCTATATGTACGCCCCTCACCCCACCTACCAGACAGGCCTGGCAGCTTCCAGAAGGTTCTCCGGGGAACCGGTCCTAACTGGTTCAGGGGAGGAGTAGAGCACCCTCGGTGCGACGCTTCCCTCCTAAAGCAGGGGGCGCTGGGGAACAAACCACTAGACTGCCAACCCACCTCAGTCAGGCGTCACATGGGCAGGCAGGCATGGCGTCCATTTTAACAGTGACATTTCCACAGTGCTTTTCTAAGATGGTGGCGCTAACAGTGTGTACCATATCACACAGCATTTGGCATCTTCTGTTCGGACACACCATGTTTTACCCTTAATAAAAGCGAAAAAATTCAGGGCAAAAGGGCCAAGTCCAACAGGTGCACAAAAAGACAGAGGAGGAGGTGTCATCATCACCCGTTGTACTGCCAGGCAGAAGTCCTGCTGCGTGTCACGTCCACGTGTGACCACAGACATCTCTGCAACTTGTGCACCTGCGTCCTGCTGACATCTGAAGAAGATGGCCCCAAAGAAAGGTACCAGGTCCTCCAGTACCAAGAAAGTTGCCAGTGAGAAGAAGGGACAGAAGAAGGAAGTGGCACTTGCCAAGACTGGTGTGCCGGCCGATGTGTTTTTGGTAAAAAAACTTACGCCTGCAGCAGCGGTGTCCAGCGGGGACCAAGCTGGGAGCAGCACCTCTGCATCAGTGGGCCCACCCCAGCAACCTAGGCCTAAGCCCATGACTGTGGCAGAGGTAGCCAGTCTACTAACGAACAGTGATGTTGAAATGTCATTATCGCAAAGTAGTACCCAATCCACGCACTCGCAGGCGGAAACTCAGCAGATAAGTGGGCAACCCCAGCCGCAACCCCAGCCGCAACCCCAGCCGCAGCCGGAACCGCAACCACAGCCGGAACCACAGCCGCAACCACAGCCGCAGCCGGAACCACGGCCGGAAACACAGCCCACAATAGTAGTTGTTCCACCTGAAGTAGGGGCAGTTCAGGAAATCGAGCTTTTTGCAGACGAAGAGGAGCAAGCCACTGTTCCAGAAGATCCATTGTCTTCCATACCCCCAGCAAGGAAAAGGAGGGTTAGTCCATCAACTTCTTCTTCAAGCCCCGCTTCTGATGATCTAGATGCCACTTGGAAGCCACCAGCTGAGCCTGAGAGTGATGCACGCCACAAGACAAGGCTAGTGAAAAGGAAGGTTCCAGAAAGCCTTACAATTATGGAGGTAGATGTAGACGAGGGGGTTGATGATGATGAAGAGCCAGTCATCACGAACATCACTCCTGGGCCTGCGGAGATGGAGACCAACATTATTAGACTATCCCAAATCGCTGCGAGGGATGTAGCACGGATACCACCAACACAGGTAACGCCAACACGACCTCCAGCTTCCATATTTGCCTTTGCAAAGGTCCGGCAGGGACCTACATCCAGCTCAACCACCACCTCAGTAGGTGGTGGTAATGTAAGTGCACAGAGTCAAATTCCATGCACACCCTCCATTTCATCTGGTATTGAAAGTGGCACCTTCAGCAGCGGCAGAAAGTTCTCCTCCCCAGTTTGGGACTTCTTTTCGGTTAACAGTAAGGAGGAGAACATTGCTATATGCTCAATTTGTCGGCAGCCTGTTAAGCGGGGTAAGCTTGGTACAAACTATGGTACCGGAGGACAAACAAGTCATCTCAAAAAACACCACACTATCAAGTGGGAGGCTCACCTACTTCACTTAGAAAAAAGTAAAACTGGACCCATTGCTGTTGTTGGGGATGAAGAATTAGGGGAAGATATGATCGCGGTGGAAGGTCAACAAGAGGGAGACATTTCTAGCCCTACCCCCAGCAGTGTACTGGTAACGCCCACATCCTCAGCAACATCTGAGTGGCACCGTAGTAAGAGTCAACATGAGACACAAAGGCAACCGGGCACTGCAATGAGCAAAAGTGCAGCGTCGTTGAGCCTAGCTGGGTTCAAGAAGAAAGGTGCACCACAAAGGAAAATATTCCAGCCTACCATTGACAGCATGCTTAGGTCGGAGGGGCAGTACCAACGCAACCACCCAACGGCACGGTTGTACAATGCGAAGCTGGCTAAAATGTTAGCGCTGGACCTTCTCCCTTTTTCATTTGTGGAAGGGGTGGGTTTCCTTGAATTTGTGTCAGCCATCTGCCCTATGGAAGGTTCCCAGCCGGTCCTATTTCGCCCGAGTTGCTGTTCCAGCACTACATCACGCTGTGCTGGAATTGGTTGGACAAGCTTTGCAGCAGAGTGCTGTTCACAAAATCCACCTGACAACAGACATGTGGACCAGTTGCCAAGCCACTGATTACATGTGCATCACTGCACACTGGGTCTCTTTTGTGGGGGTTAGAGACAAGCTATCTGAAGTAGGTGCTGTTGACACAGCTGCAATTTTTAATGCTTCTCGGAAACATGCAACTGTAGCCATGTTCGCCATGGAGAAATCTCATACTGCTGAAAACATTTTGGAAGAGCTTAACAGCAAGGTCTTTGAATGGCTGCGCCCCAGAGGGCTTCACATTGGTTTTGTTGCCACGGATAATGGCAGTAATATACTTAAGGCCATGACGCTTGGTGAGTATTTCAGGGTCCCGTGTTTGGCGCACTGCATTAACATTATAGTTCAAGACTTTCTGAAAAAAGAACCCATAGTCAGCAACTTACTGACCACCTGCCGCAGAATATGCACGCATTTCAGCCATTCTTTTAAAGCCCGGAAGCAGCTGAGGATCATTCAACGTGACTATAGAATGACAGTCAAAGCACTCATCCAGGAGGTGGCAACACGTTGGAACTCAACGTATTACATGCTTGACCGTCTGTTTGAGCAGTACAGACCAATCAATGAATATGTCATGCGAAGGGCGGATGCTACTGTGAAAGGCATGACCCTTCAGATGGACCAATGGTGCCTAGTTAAATCTCTTACAGAGATGCTTCTTCCTTTCGAGGTCTTCACACGTGAAGTCAGCAAGGAGGACTGTACTATGGGCCAAGCTATCCCATTGTTGCACATGCTAGAGCAACAGCTGAAGGGGGTGTGTGAAGCGTACAAAGGTTTGGAGGGAAAAAAAGAAGCATATGAGTTGGTGGAGAGCTTATCATGTCGCTTAAGTGAAAATGCAAGGGTGCAAAATAAGATTGTGTCACAACAACATTACATTTGTGCCACAATTCTGGATCCACGGTACAAATCGGCACTGCACAGTAAGACATTACTCCCTTTTTCAGAAGTGGATGTTGCCCGGTACAAAACTTGGATAGCTGAGGCAGCCAGTACATTGGAAAATGAACGGCTGGTAATTAAAGGCCTCAAACCCACGTCAAGTACTGCAGCAGAGCATCCAGCGTCAAGTTCAACTTCAGAGCCTGTGGGCAGTGCATTTGGTTCACAGCTATCACCAACACTATCGACAACAGCAATAACCGGATCATCAGCCCCAGTACAAACGGCACAGGATTGGTATTTACAGCAAGGACTTGCTAGGTCCAGTGCTGATGCAAAGACAAAAGAGGCCGCACTAAGTTTAGCACATTTAGAACATTGACCGAATGGTCCAGGCCTACCTGGATGACCCAACAGAGGTCTACATTGATCAAAACCCATTGCGGTATTGGTATGGCAAAAGGGGCCAATGACCAGTGCTCAGCAGGCTGGCGATAAACTATCTGGCTTGCCCTGTCGCAAGTGTCTCTTCTGAACGTGTTTTCAGTGCTGCTGGTTCCATTGTAACAGTGAAAAGGACCAGTCTCTCACCCAAAAACGTTGAGAGGTTAACTGATCAAAATGAATCAGCAATTTATACCACCGAATTACACAATACATGAATCAACGCAGGAAGATGAGGACAGCGGCTCAGGTGACGGAAGTAGCGTGTTGGATGCTGATTACCTACTTCTGGTTGAACCTCCAGAGTTTGAGGACGAGCTATACTTCCCTGACAACTAGGCTTCCACTTCTTACTGTGGTTCTCCCTTATTTACTTCTATTTGTGTGTCTGTCTTTCTGTTTGGAAACTTCAAATCACAACAAATCCATCACCACCGTCTTTGTATTTTATTGCCTTATATGAGTTTCAGCTCTCTGCATTTCAGTCCACTCCTCCGAGTCCTGCTCCCCTGAATCGACCTAAATCTATTGCCCTCAAGCCAGATGATAATTGGATGTAGCATAATCGAAGAAAAACTAAAATCTTGCCTCGTTGAGTCTCTCCAAAAGAAGTGGAACATGATGATGACTACTATAGCTATCCTCCTTTCCGAGCCGATACAGACTGCCCATTAACTGAAGATGAGAAGGAACAGGTAATGAATGATGACATGCATTGGACGCTGACTGAGTGATTTGTGTTGTTTTTGTTTGTAGTGCATGAAGGTAATTCATTGTGTACTATTATCTAATCTACACACTAAAAGTAACTCAATGCAATGTTTGTTTCCATTCTTGTTTTTCAATAACTATTTTCTACTTCTACTGCAGGCCGATCCATTGCATTTTGAATATGGAAAGGGGACTCAATCTGTACACTACTGCACACTGAGTTGGACAACACACCATGATGATGACCACAGTGACATTATCTCTTCGCAGTCACTCAGTACGTTCAGAGATGATTGATGGAATAACTCAGTGCTTTTCATGAGTGCATTAAAAGTTAACCAAGTCAACAACAACCACTGCAGACCTACATGTCTGTGTAGTGGTGGAGTCGAGTGTGGTGGTATGACTGACAGCGGGGCATTGATTTAGTCACTTAATTTGTAAAATGCTATGTTGCTGTATATCTGCTTTGTCTGCCTCTGTCAAAAAATGTACGCTAAATGGAGGATGTGTCACGGGTGCCATGGGCCTGCTCTGTCCTGTTGTTGTTGGAGGTTAGTGCTGGAAACAGACTAGAGTAGACATGATGTATCCAAATCCATGCCGCCTCTGAAAGTGTTCTTGTTGCACTCCACCGTAATTTAGGCATTTTTTTCTACTTGATTTTTCAATATCCCTTTTGTTTTCCCATCTGCAATTACAGGCCGGCCCTTACCCTGTGCTACACTGGGAAAAACTACTCTCACTTACCTTACCAATGAATCTACATCTGCCAGGCAGGCAGTGGCGTCACCCAAGATTGATGGCCGGAGCTTCCATGGAAGGCAGGACCAAGACGAATGCCGAGATGCAACTCCACATTTTAACCAGGATAACATACAGTAACAGTATCAACTTTCATCATCTTTTAAATTTGATTCATTTTTTGTCTTCAATCATTACTACTGTGTGTTGTTGTTGTTATGTTTGCTCTCTGCTTATAATTCAATTCATCCCTACAGCAATTTTTGGCTTTTCTTTGCTATCTTTAAGCCCGGGCCGGTACAACACAACAGAAACTGAATGTAATTCGGGTCTCTCTGAGGGCAGACAGGCAAGGCAAATTGCATAATATACTGCTGCCCTGTACTGTCTAATTGTCTAGTAGTAGTAGTTAGTAAGTACTATCATTAACCATCAAGTTATCATCATCATGCATGCATTTCCTTTTTCTCCCTTAACTGATTTATGGATATGGTTGTCTGCCAAGATTGTGTTTTGTTGTTGTCCATGCGTACTGTTTTTCTTTGTCAAACCTTTCCCAAAACCCCCTTCCCAACCATTCATCAAACCCTAACCCTCTTCCCCCGGGCTGTGTGACTTATTGAGGTGTGACTAAATTAAATGTACACCAATAATTTATCACACGCTTGCTGGGGCGGATGTGGCTAAAGCAACATAAATGCATTTTCAAGGCAGGGTGCGGATCTTCTGCTTGCCCACCCTCCTATGAGCAGTATATTTGCGATTTTTTTTTTTTTACCAAAGGAACCTAATCCATCAACATTAATTGCCGGCATAGATTGGATTTGTTGTCATCCTCCGAAACAGCACTAACGGTTATGCTTGTGTCGAGTCACGGTGTACTGTAGGCCTAGTCGAGTGACTCGACACAGCTATAGTTTGTAACTCTATGTACTAGGCTATCCCCGCAACCATTATGTTTCCTTGTATTTTGGCATATTATTGTTTGGCAGTAAGTTCCGTACTGTACTTCGTTCTACTACTCCTCCCACAGTCTCTCTCAGGCAACTGACTGTGTCATTTTCTTTTATTTGCAAGTGAAACTGCCAGGGTCTACTACTACTACCACCACAACCATGGCATGTTGGGAAAGAAAACCATCATCACCATGCAGCCATCGCCATGCCCAAGTTAAACATCAAGCACAGGTAAGATAAGAAGTTTCGGGGAGGCATAATTAATAACAGAATTTTTTTCACTAATTCTATTTCACACACCCCTTTGAGTCCAGTTGCAGAATGCATAGATTAGGAGGAGAGACTGACAGTACTAGTAGGACAAGTTCCTCAGTGAGGGGTACCGCATCTGTCTGTTTGTGTCTTAGTAACTCAGCCAATTATTTAAATCAAACACTGGCTGTGGCACTGCACCAGCAAGGAAACCGTGTGACGTAAAACAGTAACCCCACCCACAAAACATTAACCACATCGTATAAAGTCTAAATATGTAATTTAATACCCTAACAAAAATAAACTATGTAAAAAAAATCCCACAACACCTGACCCACCCCTCTCCCTAACCCCAACCAATGTTCATGTCCCGGAACGAAAAAGTCCAACAAATGTCCAAAAGTCCAAAACCCAACGCCCAATTCCCACCCACCAAAAGAAGCTATAAAAAAGGGGCAATAAATAAACGGGGTCTCAGCGGGCTCGCCTCTCCAGGACACGGATGCGCTCCTCTAGGCGGGCCAAGCGGTGCTTCAGCGCGCGGCAGTTGCATCCACAGGGGGGGGGCAGCAGTGCTTCTTGCTGTGTGGCGGCGGGCGGCTGACAGGCGGTGGCGCCGTAACACTTTAGGGGGGTGTCTGGGACCCGGGGCATTGGAGGAGGCTGCAGCTGCTGCCGCCTCCTCCTCCTCCTCCTCCAGAAGAACCAGCCGCTGGTATTCGGCCTGTATGGCCTCCAGCTTCCGGCGCCGGGCCTTGGCTGCCAACTCCTTCCTGTCGACTTTACCTTAGGAAGGAGTCGCACTCGCTATATCAAGAAGAAAAAACAAGACTATTGTAAAATATACTCTTAGCAAAGCAGTCAGACAAATTCATTCTACACATAGTGGCACAGTAGCACTAGCAAGCACAGTACGTAACATTTGTGGTATGTATCTATCCTCCCACTACCTCGGCCTCGAACATTTGTGGTAGTTTCAGGCATTCCACCACCCATGCATCTGATTCATATCACACACCTATGCATGCATCCCACGTATCCTTCTCTGCCAGTCATAAATATAAAATCTCGCCCGTCCTTCCTCCTTCCACCCTTCTTTCCCTTTTCGTTCAACCCATCCATCAAGGTCATCTGATCAGACTTTGTCTTCTCCATAAAAATTTCACAGCTGAGTTGAAGTCCGATAGAAGAGGCCATTGGTTACTCTCAGTACACTCCCATCGCTAATGCTATTGCTAATGCTAAGTAAAGGGTGTCTTCTTCAACCGTTCACAACAACTTCTTACTTAAGTCTCAACAGTACAGTACACATTACACCCTTGCAGCGAGTGTAATGTCAATAAGTAAGGATTAGGAATATAACTTACCACCGCCCGCCACTGCTGCTGGCTCACCCCCTGCAGCTCCTCCAACTGCCGCATCGCCTGCACCCTCAGCGGCCACGTCACCTTCGCCGCTGGCCCCGGTACTGGTGGTCGGTAGTACGCCCAGAAAAAACATTACACATTTTTCAGTTGCCATATACACCTCCCCCTATTTTTGACTAGCAAGAATGAAAGAAAAGTTAATACATACATAATACATATACAACATACATCACTAGTATAAATCAGGTAGTAGAGTAGACACTGGTAGTGTTATATGGTCCCTAGGGTCATTCTAGTCTTTGCTAAGTTACCCCGAGCCATGCAACCATTTTAGCTCTGTCTTTTATTTTTGCGCAAGTTACCTCGCAGCTTGTTGTGAAAGACGCCTTTGAGCCCACATGAGCTCATACTGCTACTGTCTGAGCGCTGCGTACAAGGTCGAAAAACAACCGACTTTGTTATGGAGTTCTGGTGTTAGTTCATATTGCTTATCCATAAAAAAACTGCACTTTTTGGCACGACTGAGAAATGCTTGCACTATACTAACGTGCACCATTTTTCTCATTACAGACGGAAGATTCCCTTATACGAAGAACCAGAGCTTTGCAGACCTTATGATGTAACCAGTACTAGGTTGTTCTAAGGTGAGGGCTCCCCAGAATTCTCACATCTCCATTTATAATTTTATATAAACTAGATTCCTACCAAGGGGAGGGTGGTTCTTCCACCACTGTTCAGTTATCATGATCTCGCCTTTTGACTTCTATGGACTTGTAGTTGTAAGTAACTTGTAAGTCTAACTAAGTGTAACAATGTTTATTGTTTTAATCTTATGCATTTTGCTGTTGCATTATACAACGTACAGAGCTTGTCAGTTGGAAATAAAAATAAACCTTTTGAACTTACATAGACTCGGTGCTATTTGGTGTGGACTTACACGAGAGAGTGAGCAAAAGGGTGTGCATTGCTTCCGCGACAGAGGTTGGGAGTGTTATGTTGTCTGGGTTGTCTACTCATTGGGTATTTTGGGGGGGGCGTTTCGGAGTAATGAGACACTATAACTAGTTGGTCAGGGGATTGTGGTGGCTTCTGATTGAGGTGTGAGGAAGGTCCAACCTCCCATCACCAACGTCCTATTTTCTTGTGCAAAGTTCTGTATGTGCAGAATCCCTACAACAGTAGTAGTATGTCCTATCCTATCTAAAATTCTAAAATGTGGTTGGGCATTTTCTTGGTGGGAATTGTCAAAGCATCAAGAATAAGAAGACTAGAAGTAGTAGAAGAGGACAACCCAAAGGACTGGACTCAATGGCTATAGCTATTGGTGAATATGAGTTTTATTTAAAATATTTTAAATAAAGAGTGGCCAACTGGGCAAGCTTAGCTACAGACAGACTAATAGTAGTAGTACAGAGAGTCATAGCAGACGCAGTTAGAGGCAGGGATAACAAGAATTTAGAAACAGATAGTATAGATCAAAGAAGAATTTGTAAAAAATAGAATTAGGATACCGAAATAATAGTTCGGAAAAAATAAGGTGCAGGAAAAGTTAGGGAAATATAATTATTAATATTAACCACTGGTGGACTTACTGGGGCCAGCAGCAGAGCCCTCGGTAGAGGAGCGGTCCTGGCCCTGGGAGGCATCTTGATGATCTTCGTGGCCCACCGCCTGCGACCCCGTCTTCTTGCCCCTGGGTGCTGCTGATCATGTAAGATTTCATAAAGAAAGAGACAAAAATTAAAGTTTGGTGTGAAATAAATAAAATATTTTAAAATACGCACCAAAAACTTTTTTGGTAACAACAATTGCAATAAAATTGACCTATCTGATCGACTGGTAGTATTGCGAGATTCACGGACCGTCTAGCAAGCCTAACTACCACCTGACCTAGCCCACCTATTCCAATCCAGACGGGCCAATTGTTCAGTAAGTCTGCATTTCCATTTATTTTAGTCCTCAAAAATGCATAGATGGAGGACACATGCATACATTTTTGCATACACCAAATTGTTGGCTGGTTGCTGCTGATGTTCTGCTAGTGATGATATAAGCCTATTAACACTCAGAAAACTAACTACAAAAGGTTCTGCGAAGGACTGGGGTAAGCAGCACTCAGCAGCGCGTGACATGACAGAGGATGCGTCACGCACACCACTTACAAATTACCAACTAATAAGTAACTAAACCTATCAATCCACCACTATCCCTTCTTAGTGGCAGGAGGACAAAGGAAGGACTACTCTCTCTAGCATTACATCACTTAAGTTCTCTAAAGTAAACTCTTACATAATCATCAGGCCAAGCAAGCGCAAAGTTGCAAACAAGTAAGATTAGTAGCGCCGAGCGCCTGTGTCATAACAATCACAGATTTGTAAACGTAATTTACTTGCAATGTAAGCAGTAGCATTCTTGCTGGTCGGAAAAAAATATATATTCGCAATATATAACACAGAGCAGAACACAAAGTAGTAATATTAAATAGCTACTCACCAAGCCCCGGGACCTCCACTCCTAGCAGGTCCAGCAGGTCCTGCTCCCGGTCCAGAATATCGGACCACCGGTGCGTCAGCTGATTATTGGTGCGCCGGACACCAGAGCAGCAAAACACTGCCCGACGCACCTTGTCCCACCGCTGCCGATGCTCCCGGAGCCCGTACCCGGACCCAGGCCTGCCGCCTGCTGCCAGGGTTAAGGGGAGGTGGCGCTGAAGAAAAAAAAACAGAGCGGCCACCTCCGACTCATTAAATAAGGCCCGTGCCTGCACCCCTCTTTGGCGCCACCTTCCGCAAGGAAGGCGGTCGCGGCTCTGGCTCCGACTTCGAGCCCTGTGGCTGTGGCCCTTTGCCATGGTTCTGGGTAGGCGGGGGACAGAAAAGAAAAGGTAGGAATTACAAAAAAGTAAGTAAAAGAAATGAAAAAAGCAGGTAATAGAAAAAGTGTGAAAAAGTAGTTAAAAACACACAAAAAGTAGAAAAAAACTCAAAATATAGAATCAGGAAAATAGAGAGATAGATAATAAATAAAAAAGACCCAAAAAAGTTTACAGAAACAAAGGATTGAAAAGATAGAGGGAAGATTGAAAAGCAGGCCCAGAACCATAGCAATAGACTGAAAAACAAGATGGCCGCGCCCATTGCGACCGCATGGGCAAGTTCGCGCGATATTTCCCCCCCGAGCACGCAAAAAGCATCGCAAACACGTAATGCGCGTTCCCGAACAGGAAACCCTTATCGCGAACGGGCGGGAGCATGCAATACGCGACCCGGAACTGGAAATAAGCATCGCGAGCGGGCGGGAGCATGCAATACGCGACCCGGAACAGGAAATACCATCGCGAGCAGGCGGGACAAGTGAAAACAAGATGGCCGCGCCCGTTAGCGACCGCATGGGCAAGTTAGCGATATATTTCCCCGCGAGCACGCAAAAACACATCGCGAACGGACGGGACCAGCAATTCCGCGATTTCGCGGAATCTCCGCGTGCTCGCGGAAATTTTTAGCAATTTCGCGGAGATTTGCGTAACGCGACTACGCAAATTCCGCCCACCAGGGGGATTAAAACTACCTCTTAAAACGCGCTACAGGGCGCGTTTGCACAGTGGCGAAGGGAGGGGGGGCCTGAGGTGACATGTGTGCAAACGCGCCCCGTGGCGCGTTTTTAGTTGCGGGATTAAGTCCCCTTGAATCCTGAGTGTCCCTGGGGCCCAACTAGCCCCCCAGGTACCTACAGTTAGGACCACAGAGCTGAGTTGCAGAGAGGCATTCTGAGGCCACGCACCTTTTTTCACCTCTCTGCAACGCAACTCTGTTGTGCTTACTGAAGGTACCTGGTGGGCTAGTTGGACTGCCATAGCAAACTACAGTGTCCCGGGGGTGGGCACCCCGGGACACTGCAGGAGCCGGCCCTGGGGGGGTGGCGGTCCCCAGGGCCATCACTGGCTCCAGGAGGGGGGCCACGCGGCCCCCCTCCCAACATCTTGAAAGCCCCGGGGAGGTGGTGGTCCCCGGGGCTCTGGGGGTCCGTAACGGACCCCCATATTTAAATATTTAGTGCCCCGGGGAGGTGGTGGTCCCCGGGGCTGCGGGAGGGCCGAGAGCCCTCCCGCACCATTTTTTTTTAAAGCCACGGGGGGTGGCAGTCCCCGGGGCTTGGGGGGGGCCTTAGAGGCCCCCCACTAATTATTAATAAACCTCGGCATGCCCCCGGGACTTGGCCCACCCGGGGGCCAATTAACAACGAAGCGCGGGAGTCCGCGCTTCGTTTTATTTTTTACACGGCGGGATTTACACCATTTAAGCAAAAGGCACGACTCTGAACCAAGGGCTACCTTTTTGCCAAATTTGGTGTAATTCCGTTCAGCAGTTCGGGCTGTAGCTGCGACTAAAGGTTCCAATGGAAAATTGCATGGGGAAAACACGTTTTGGGACCCCCCTTTTTTCTCGGCTCCCACTTATGTTTTGAAAATTTCGTGAAGATTCGTCAACCGGCGCCAAAGTTATTTGAAATAGAATGTTGTGTATTTCCTATGGAAAATAGGTCCTAACTATAACTATCTCCTGGCGACCGCCAGTAGATAATATATATATATATATATATATATATATATATATATATATATATATATATATATATATATATATATATATATATATATTTCAAATTGCCGCACTTGGCCAATTCCACTTCCTGTTGATGCCGGTGCCAGCAGAGGCGGCAGCAGCCGCTAACGTATTATATGCAAAAGTCTTTTCAGGAACTCCCAAAAGAAGACAGCGGCACACCAAAGGACAGCACAAGGATTTATTGTGCCCACAAACGACACGTTTCGGCGAAGCCTTTCTCAAGTGAGTGACCTGTGCCCAACCACTCTTAGAAATACAGGTCATTGTTAGTAAACAGTGAAGACATATTGCAATCATCGGTAAGACTCGAAAAGGAAAGACTTAGCTTTTCAATTATCCATTTCAAATTACAAAGTAAATTATGCATTTGTAAATTGTGAATCTTCACAGAAAATATTATAAGAATTTATGTACATACAGAATTTGGTATATACGCATTAATCCACAGTAGCGTGCAATATGCAATACACGTATGGCCATTAAATCATTCGATGTTGCCATCAGCGGTAATCATACAGAAATCACGTGCACAGATAATAGTACATAATCATGGGTAACGTACCCACAATCAACTCAAATCATGAATTCCCACACGAAATCAAATTAATTAATAAGGGTCATAATGGCATATAGACCTATTAATTGGTAATGTACCTACATTTTTTTAAATTTGCTATGCCTCGGAATAATGCATTGTAGAATGAGTCATAATAAACAACAATTTACCCACAGGGACCTCCAGGGCCAAACAAAGCCTTTTCTTAAAAAAGTATTTAATCCATCCGAAAATTAAAAAAAAAACACGAAGCGCGGGGTCCTGTGCTTTGTTTAATTAGGCTCCGGGGTGGGTCAGGTACCGGGGGCAGTTGAATTAATAATGCGGGGGCCACTCGGGCCCTCACAGCCCCAGGGAATGCCACCTCCCCAGGGCTATATTCATAATAGAATGCATGGGGGGCTCCAGCCCTCCACGCTGCCCAGAGAACCGCCACCTCCCGTGGCTGAAGTTCTGTAATGTGGGGGGCCACATGCCCCCCGCTGCCCTGGGGACCACCACCTCCCTGGGGCAAGATTTCAACATGCATGGGGGTGCTCCAGCTGCCCCATGCAGCCCTGGGGACTGCCACCTCTCCGGGGATGACATGTTGTAATGCGGGGGGCCATGTGCCCCCAGCTGCCCGGGGACCACCACCTCCCTGGGGCAAGATTTCAACATGTGTGGGGGAGCTCCAGCCCCCCCACGCAGCCCTAGGGACTACCACCTCCCTGGGGCTATATTCATAATAGAATGCGTGAAGGGGCTCCAACCCCCGCACGAAACCCTGCGGACTGTCACCTCCCTAGTGCTAATACATTAAAATGCAGGGGGCCACATGCCCCCCGCTGCCCCGGGGACCCCCACCTCCCCGGGGCAAGATTTCAACATGCGTGGGGGGCTTCAGTCCCCCCACCCAGCCCCAGGGACCCCACCTCCCTGGGGCTGATGTATTGTAATGCAGGTACCACATGGCCCCCCTGCAGCCCCAAGGGCCGCCACCTCCCCGGGGCACAAAATAAATAAAGACGGAGGTCCGTAGTGGGGCCCCGGGGACCACCACATCCCTGAGGCTACAAAGTAAATGGGAGGGGGGGCCACCCGGCCCTCTCCAGGTGCCCTCCAAGACCCTGGGCACCGCCATCCCCAGGGCCGGCTCCAGCAATGGCCTGGGGTGCCCACCCCCAGGACATTGCAGTTTGCTATGGCTTGGCGGGAGCACTCCTTCCGCCATGCCATAGCAAACTCTGCTTCACTTCATGGAAGCAAGTTCAGGAAAAATGCTCTCGCTTCCATGAAATGAAGCAGAGTTGCATGTTCGCAGCTCCCTCCGCCTAAAAGCAATGCCGGCTCCCGCAGGAGGCAGGGAGCCAGCACGGACCACAGGGGCCTTGAGCCTCCCCCCACGGTCCCCATTGACCTGGTCCTGCCCCGGGGGATGGGGTCCCCGGGACAATATCAGCCTGGGTAGGGGAGCCGTGCAGGACCCCCTACCCATTTTTATATAAAATTTAAAAAAACACAGGTTTCAGGGACGTTATAATTAGAAATTAGCATTCAAAACATTAGAAATTCACTGAAAAAAACACAGGTTTCAGGGACGTTATAGTTAGAAATTATCATTTAAATATCCTTAGAAATTCACGGAAAAAAACAAAGGTTAGAGGAACGTTATAGTTAGTCTGACATTTCACTCATACAAAACCAGAGAAATTCAGCCGTTATAGTTAGCTGAGGTAACTACAACTAGCGCCCCCGCAATGCACTGCTTATGACCTCACATATTACATCACTCATGACATGGTCAGTGACATCACTGATGACATCACTCATGACATCTCAAATGACATCACTGATGACATTCCAAATGACATCACTGATGACATCAGTGATGACATCATCCACAGCATCTCTGATGCACCCACTCACACCCCTATAGAATCATTTATACACCCTCTGCCACTCCCACACAACCATTCACAAACCCATTCACAGAGCCATACCGGTGCTTACACCCCCACTCACTGATTCATTGATCTATACATACATCCACTCACTCACCCATGCTGCCACTCATAGACCCACTCACTTACTAATACAGCCATTGACATATCCACTCATACAGCCATACAGGCTCTCACACACTGAGTGAGTCACCCATAGAACTAATCACACACCTAGACACTCACCCATACAGTCTATCATACAGCCACTTGCTCACCCAAACAGTTACACAACCACCAACTTACTTACTCATACAAATAGTAACACTTACTTATTCAGCTATACAGTCACTGACAGAAGCATGCACTCATCTATATAGCCACTCTCACATTCATTCACTCATGCACAGTCACTCATATACCCCGTCACTCATGTATACTGCCTTTCACATACTCAGTTACTCACCCATACTGACACATGCACTCAATCGCCGACATAGCCATACAAACACTCACTCATCCATACAACTTCTCACACATGCAACAGTACCTCATACAGCCACTGACTCACCCACTCACTGATCCATACAGGCAGTCACACACCTCCTCACCCACAAACACAGACACCCAGACAACCATAGACGTAGTCAAACAATCAATCAATCAATCAATCATCCATATAGCCATTCATGTACCCACTAACACACTCATACACCCACTTAGACATCAACTGACAAACAGATACACACATTCACACAACCAATCACCCATACATTCACTGAGACACCTAACCACTCACTTATACATTCAGTCACGCACCCACTGAGTCATTCATATAGACACTCATACACCCACTGTTTCACCAATACACCTTGGTATATATATATTTAACACTCATAAACTTTTAAAAAACACTCACAGTCACTGGATGATGTCACCACTGATGTCATCAGTGATGTCATTTGAAATGTCATCAGTGATGTTACTAACCATGTAATGACAGGTCAGCAAGTCGGACGCTTGCTCTTTTTAACTTCACACCTGAACAAACTCTGGACCAGAACCAAAATTAATTGGAACCAGCACCCCTAAAGAAGAAAAAGTGGGTGGATTTAATAAACAAGATTTTAATTAGATATCTACATTTTGAGTTAAGATGGACCTGACAATATAAAAGTTATTTGTGAATGATCCTATCGAAGTGTGACTAATAAAGGTATCACATTAACCTTTGAAAGGTACTCATAGAAATAGAAGGATGAGAAAATAAAACTAAGGCCTTCCAAAGAAAATCATAGGGTATTATCCGTCTCCTTTGAAACTGTAAAAACCAGACGAGAAACCCGTCCAAAACTTCATTGGAGGCAAACACAAGAGTTTCTACATAAATCAATAGATTTTTAAATATTGAACTATTGTCCTGAAGAAGGTGACGATCCACCTTAGCACCGAAACGCTGCGTCAACAGTTGTTCTTCATGTATTCACTGCACATATTGTTTTCCTTTTATTTAAAAATATGATGAGTATATGATTTTAATGTGTTTTTAACTTTGTCAATATCAATTGTACAAAACATGATTTTTTGAATAAAATATTGATAATACATTCCTTTGAATTCATATGTTTAATTGGAAATGTATTATTTTATCCATGATTCTATATTGTTGTCTGTAAATTTAGCAACCTGGTAAAATTTGTCTTATTATATTTCAGTGTATGGCCTTGCTATAACCAAATTAACAAATCCAATTAGAGGATCGAATCCTCATGTTCTTAGAGTAGAAGGAAAAGGGAACTTCGTGTTTGTTTCAGTATCTATACCCATCCCTTTTCCAAGTACTAGGGTACCTCCCAAACCTTTTTTGAGTGTATGTAATATGTGAGGTCATAAGCAGTGCATTGCGGAGGGGTGAGTTATAGTTAGCTCAAATAACTATAGTGGCTGAATTTCTCTGGTTTTGTACGAGTGAAATGTCAGACTAACTACAACGTCCCTCTAACCTTTGTTTTTATCCGTGAATTTCTTAGGTTTTTTAAATGCTAATTTCTAACTATATTGACCCTGAAACCTGTGTTTTTTTCCTGTGAATATATATATATAAATAAATATATATATATATATTACCTACTGGTGGGCGCCAGTAGGTAGTTATAGTTAGACCTAGTTTCCATAGGAAAGTCGTTTTTCTTTTCCCATTAACTTTGGCGCCGGTTGACGAATCTTCGCAAAATTTTCAAAACTAGTGGGCGCTCTGGTCAGCTCCTGTCTTGAAAGTTTCGGGGTGATTTGTCTGGCGGGGGCTGAGAAAAAAGGGGGGGTCCCAAAACGTGTTTTCCCCATGTTAATTTCCATAGGAAACTTTAGACAAAGCTATAACCCGAACTGCTGAACAGAATTAAACCAAATTTGGCAAAAAGGTAGGTCTTGGTTCAGAAAGAGCCCTTTTTTTAAATGGTGTAAATCCGTTCAGTAGTTCCTGAGAAATTAAAAAAAAGAAAACTTTCGATATCTGGGCGGAGCCTAACCCCCGAGCACGAGCTTGGCTCTAATTGGCTGCCAACACTTCAAACCAGGAAGTGTTGGCAGCCATCTTGTGCCTCGCATCGAGTGAAAATCAATGTAACTGCCACCAACAGCAGCAGTTCGGGTTAGTTTGCAAAGTAATGAAGATATTATTTATGGAGTGCTTCTACTTGAAGATGCATGTACTGAAAGCAGAGAAGGGGGATCATTGACGACGTGTGCTGAGTTCTGCCCGTGGATGCAGGCATGGAGTGGCGGAGGCGCGGACTGCAGGAAAAACACAGTCGGGACATCGGAGTGTGCCTGGGGCGATAAACGCTGTTGGTGTGAGGCGCCCTAGGTCCGTGTTCATATGCGGTCTCTTGTTTTGGACTGGGTCGGCCCCAGGAGTGCTCAGCTGTACCCCGCCGCTCGGAGCCTGCGGAACAGGGGGCAGCGGCTGTTTACACGGCTGCATGTTTGGGCTGCCGCGGCTCCTGTTTGGTGCTGGTGCTGGCGCCCTGCAGTCATCGCAGCTGACTGGGACCCCTGCGCGTGCCGTGCTCAGCTGAAGGATGCAGCAGCCCCTCTAGCCGGAGACTCGGGGAGACGTGCCGACAAGAGGACGCCCTTGGAAAACCCTGGGGAGCAGATGAGTATATCGTACCCACTTCTGGGCTTTTGGTGTTGGTGGTGTTGGCGGGCAGTACCTACGGTGCCAATGGACTTCAGCTTCCAGCAGTCTCAGTGGCAGGAGCCGCCGCCATCACTCTTACGCGCCTGGAGGCGCTTTAAAAATCGTCGTGGGCTCCCGCAGCGTGAGACGAGCGTGGACATGCCCGGGTCGCTCCCGGGCAAAGCCCGTCAGAGGCCGAAAGAGGTCGTGCCAGGCCACACCATTTCCATCTTGTGATACGGACTTTCATGGACCTTATTCTGAATATTAGGACTAAGGTACGATGGTATAATATTGCTGCTACAACGAATATCAATAGAGGAAAATGGCACAGAAAACATTGAACAAATGGAAATCATTAATAGGCCAGGGAGTGGTGGGGACTCTGAATGCATTTCTGTTGAGGGCAGAGTCAGCCCTTATCCATGAAATTGCACTTACCGAGAGAAGACTATCATTAGAGCCACTACTCCCCCTAAGTCAGCCTGCAATGTTTGTCCCTGTAGACCTTACTAACTCCCAACATAGTTCCTCTTTGACTAATGCATTGCTCAATCAGGTACCCGAACCTAATGATGCCCCAAAGACATGCGACATATCAACTCAACCTAAAGTAATTACCAGAGGCCAAAAAAGTAAAATTAACCAGGGGAGTAGTCCCTTAATCCAGTCCAAGAAAAGAAAAGGTCAGGGCTCTAACAGGCAATCTCATCCCCTACCAAAAAGAGGGCGCAAAAGTAAAATTATGGTGGAGGAGAAGGAGGGGAATTGTCCAGCTACTAGTACTGCTAATAAGGAGTCTACCCTAACAACTTTATCCCCTCTGCAGATCATTGACAGAGGGGAATTCTGGACAAAAATGGGGGAGGTTGTCTCAGTTTTATTGAACCTGCTGATACAAAAGTTAGCCAGACTGGAAGAGAGCATAGACAAATTAGAAAAGCTTGCAGGTAGTGTTTACACAAATCAGCTGAGCCAGATGAGTCAGATGAGTACTCAGCCACACCTGACTAACACATGTCAATGTAGAACTAAGCCCGCCAATCCTAACAGGATTGGCGGCTCTATGACTGTACAGTCTGGTACTTTTGGCCCTGGCTTTGTGGAAACACCTCAAATTGCCCCTTCGGTTCCCCCACTTAACCGCCATAACACGGCGGCTTTGGGTAGGCCACACGACACAGCACAGGCCCCAAGCACTATTCAAGAACGGCTGTTGCACATTCAAAAGGAACCCCCCCTAGCAGGCTTAATTACGCATGTAGAGAGGAAGCCCAGTCACAAAGCGCTCTAAGACACCAAAACCAGCCATTGAGAGATTCGCCCGGCCTAAACACTTTACATCTCCCTCCAGAAACAACACCCTATACCATCGTGTTGGCCAACGTCCCTCCGCTGCCACACGGAGCCAGGGAACATTGGACCGCACTGAAAAATAAATCGTTGCATGTGATAAATGCAAGGACGGGATTATTAAACCCGCTCTTTTCAGAGTTTAAGATGGTCAGACGGATTGGCTGGTTAGGAAGATCTAAAAAGTCACTAGAGGGTGACTGTGTAGTACTAACATTTGGGTCACCAGATCTAGTTCAAACAATACTAGATAGGGCGGGTAACTGGTCAATAGAACAAACGGGGATCAACATTCTACCACTGGGCTATTTCTACAAGCCACACGGCCCTACACAGTTTTTACCAGGGGAGGATAGAGGCAGGTGGCGGAGACAACATAGATATGCCATCCCAGTGAATAACTACTATGATGTTCTCAATACCTTAGATGATAATGACTGACTGAAGTCATTAAATGGGGGTCCAGTTGCTGATGCGGGTACCTCAAGGGGCAACACGATCGCAGTAACACCTATTGATTGTACAGTAGTACAAGAGACCGTAGATCTCATGTCACCTCATATGATAAACGTGAGGGAACCCTCTGAGAGATGTACCACGAGTAGCTCCCCAGTAAACTGACTAGATTTAAGTGAACCATCAACCCCAGCCCAATCACCAGCCCATACTGGTAGCCCTGCCTCTCTGAGACTGTCTCCCCCAAGAAGTACTCCCTGCGGTGATCGTTTTCCATGCAAGTTTATTTCCTGAAACATTGCAGGCTGCGTAGTAAGATACACAGTCAACCATGGTGTAATTTTATCTCTGACCAGGACATATTGTGTTTCCAGGAAACCTGGGTCAGAGAATCAATTCATATTAATGGATTTAAAACCCTCCACACACCAGCGGTGAAAGATCAAAGGGGTAGAGCAAAGGGTGGGCTTTGTGTGTATATCTCAAATAAACTCCCTTTGGGAAAAGTAGATCTAATACTGGGGAATAGATACTATCAGCTAGTAAAAATACATCAAGATCTGACCCCACGTATTATCTTGGTAAATTTCTATAATAACATCCCCCCAGATAACTTTGGTAATGTTGTCCAAAAACTGGGTAGTGAACTTAACTCATTTATTAATGTTAGCGGAAAAGAAACCATGATAATCTGTGGCGGAAAATTTTAATTGTGCGCACTGTCCTCATGATGATAGTAGGATATGCGGTAATATTGATGAGGAGAGCACATGTAGTACACAATTTTGTCATACAGTGATGGGGGAGCTGTTCAATGAGTTGACTGTGAGCATGGAGCTTGGCTTCGTGAATGACCTAGTGGCCAGACCTTTTCCTATGCCCTCGACATTTAATGGAAGAGGTCTGTCCTCCAAGATAGATTATATATTGGTCTCACTTAACCACGCACATAGGCTTCATTCTTTCAAGGTGGGGGATAACCCCATGAGTGACCACTTTCCGTTAATACTAGAGGTCAACTTGCCATCACATAGACACGCCAGAACAGATAATGTTGCAGTAATGGGGGGGAAAGTAACACTCAATAGAACTAATGGATACACCTTGCGGTGGTCAAAGGTTGACCCTGAAGCCGTCACAAAGCAACTGGTAACAAAATGTAAAACTGCCATTGAAAACTGCTTGAGTGAATTAGCCCCCGAAGAAAGCATTCTATTGTCTTTTCAGCAAATTGCGGCGGGGTTGAGAGATTTATTATTTGTGCAAATGAGTAATAAGGTTAAAAAACAGGGATGGTTTACCACAAAATGTACAATGCACTCACTAATCTAAAATTGGAACTGCATAGGCAACCTAGAAACCTCATAAAGGTCAGACAGGCGAGACAAGAGTATAGATGGGCTCTCAATGAAAAAAGACGAGCCCAGAAAAGGGAAGCATGGGAATCCCTTCGTAGCGCAGCACAATTGAAAGATAGCGCTGCCTTCTGGAGAGCGGTAAAAACCCCTTTTCTACAATCTACGGGCGGCCCCACAATAGAAATTGCCATATCGAAGGAGCAATGGACTAACCACTTCTCCAAAGTATATAATGGGCAGATGAATCCCCACCCCCAAGTTACTGATACGCCAGGGGAGTCAACTGACTATGCAGATTTACAGTTTACCCTGGAGGAAGTGGAAAGAGCTTTGTCAGCGAGTCAGAGTGGTAAGGCGCCTGGCCCTGACCGAGTACCCGTGGATCTCTTTAAGTCAAATACCTTACTCTGGGGCCCCATTATAACTCAGGTGATTAATTCCAGCTGTATGGCCCCATTACCTAAAACGTGGGCGGAATCCATCATAGTTCCAATTTTTAAAAAAGGCGACCCAGATAATCCCGGGTGTTACAGGCCGATCTCTTTAATAGACTCGATGGTTAAGGTTGCAGGACAGGTTATTCTGGAACGTCTGCAAGCCTGGGCAGAAGAAAACTCAGTCCTCTCAGACATTCAATACGGTTTTAGAGAAGGCCTGGGGACCATCGAGTAGAGCCTAAATCTGTCCTTACTGGTTGGTAAATATATGTGAGTCAAGAAAGGCCGCTTTTATTTGGCGTTCGTTGACCTTACCACGGCCTTCGACTCAGTAAGACATGATAGGCTCTGGGAGGTCCTTCGAGCAGTCGGGGTTGATCCTCATATTATTTTATTTTTAAGGTGCCTGTTCAATGATGCATCGGCGAGGGTGCGCTTTGGGTTGGCTGGCAAACTCACTCCTGCTTTCCCTGTTAAGAAGGGGGTGCGGCAAGGTTGTGTCCTGGCCCCCTTCCTTTTTAATTTGTACATTAATGGTATGTGCCAAACCCTCCTCAGGAATAATAAAGATTTCCCGACCGTGAATGCACGTCCGATACCTGCGCTCCTTTACGCGGATGACGCTGTTTTAATGTCTAGAACCCAAATAGGACTTCAGAAGGTTCTAGATAGTTTTAATGTTTTTATGAAAGACTTGGGGCTTAGCACTAATATCTCTAAGACCTTTACAATGAGTTGTGGCTGTGGGGTACAAAGAATGAAAACCATGTTCATGGTCGGTCAAAAATTAGCTCAGACAAAAAGTTTTTCCTACCTAGGTATTTTATTTAATCAAGGGGACTCATGAGTACAAGCTATTCTCGCAAAAAAACTGTCATTCATCAAGACTACAGACTGCTGTGGTGTCATTCTCAAGAAAGCTAGGCAGGAAGCCCCCAGGTGAGCTTATGCAAATCTATAAGGCCAAGTGCACCGCTAATGCAATGTATGGGGCGGGAGTATGGGGTTTCGCTAATACCCTCCCCTTACAAATTGTTGAAAATTCTTTTTTAAGATATTTATTATCAGTGCCACCTAGTACAACTTCTTTTGCCTGTCACGAAGAATTAGGTATTCCTTATATCTCAGACCTTATTAAATTAGAACCAGCCCTCTTATGGCATAGGATCTGGTCTAAGGATCAGCCAAAGCTAAATAGGGAAATCATACAGGACTGCCTTAAGCTGGAAGGGGTATTAAAGATCCCCTGCATAAAGTATATCTGCGATTTTATGAAGGATATTGGTCACCCAGAATACTTTACTGACCCTACTGCCTTACAGGCGATTTCTAGAAAGGCCTTAAAAAAGGAGTGTCTTGAATCATTGGGTATAGTAAGAATATCAGGAGAAATTTTAAAACCCTGTGTAAAGCAACATCAGCTAACTGTAACTGCCACACATATGGAACCTTACCTCACATTTGTACCGGGTAGCTTTGATAGACGGTTATTGACCTGGTTTAGATTGAAAATTGTCCACAGACTCGTGATCCTAGCATAAACCAATGACTGGTCACGGGAGCTGCCTCTCTGTCCGTGTGACAATCTTTCTACCCAGTCCACAATTCATTTGGTTTTATTTTGTAAATTTTACGTTGTGTTGAGGAAAGTATGGATTTTACCGTTTTTAAAATCACAGGGATTGCGGCAATGCCGCTCTGCATTAATTAGACTTCAGATGTTGGAGAACGAACAAATTGCCTGGTGCACAGCTATGTTTCTTAAGAAGGTACTCCTCCAAAGGAAGTCGTATTTAACAAATGAAGTCTAACATAAAGAGCCTTTTGGATGTTTTTATGATTCTATGGCTGTTGATTTAATAACATCTGATATTTTAACGTTCCTACAAGATCATTGTTTTTAAAATTGTTTAATATTGTGATAACATGTTTTATTGTCTTTTCTTTTTTTATGTGCTTTTCTGACTGTTAAAAAATCAGTCAAATAAAGCTTTCTTTTACTTAACTTGACTTGAGTATATCGTAGCAGAGTAATAGGCGCCCGGCGGAAATTTGATTATCAAAACATAAGGGGCTATACTTGTAAGCTGCATGCTGCTAATAATGCATTTTTCCATAGACCCAGAATGGACCTTCCCCCCCTCGCTTAAACTGCACGAGAGGACTCTGCAGATCGGTTTTGTTTATTGCTTTCTAAGCAAAGCACTCCGCCCTAGCAGGAACCGGTCGTTGCAGCATCCAATGCTGATGATGGGGAGCCGCGTCAGGCCTTTCTTGAGGGGTATGTGTTGCGCCGTGAGGAAATGATAGCAGTGAGGGCACAGCCGTCAGTACTCAGCCCAAAAGCCGCCACACATGGGCCATGATGCCGTATTTCTTTTTCCTGACTGGAACAAGGTAATAAAAGGGTGTTGCTGGAAACTCTTCGTTGTCTTCTAGGCACCCCACCCCTCTTCGTCCGGGTTCTGGTATTCGGAAGGAGACTTTCTCGACCGGGAAATAAAACAGCACAGCGAGTGAAGCGCTTGCTGATACATACCGGATCTGTATGTAGCTTACAGTTCATAGGCCCAGCGCTGGGCAGAGCCGGCTTAGCCTTTCATCCTTATGAGGTGCCTAAACTGAGCACCATTGTGCTCGGTCTCAGTAACACCTGCTATTTATTTACACATAAAACAGCACCTCTGCAATAGGAAGCGCTATGCATAAGAACATAGCTTGCGACTCCTTTAAGCAGTACTGGGTTTTATTGTGCTGGAAGACAGGAGCAGTCGCATTAGCGTAGCTCTGGTTGCAAATACACGGTGGTGTGTACACAATACAGTCCATGGCACGGCTTCTGCTGTGCACACATTGTTCGGTTTGTAGCACGCCTCTCGGATGTGCAGACGTGGAAGGGAGTGAGTTCATAGTGTGACTGTTACTTGTATGGGAAGCAGGGCTTCGACTCACTGCTGTGTACGCTAACCTTTCTGGAAGGGAAACTTTATTTTCAGATAGTTTTGGTCCCATCGCTCCGTTGCTGAAGTCCTTCTTTTGTTTTTAGTGGAAAAGTCCCGCCGGATACCCCCCACCCCCTGTTGTCATAATAATAGGCTGTTCGTGCCTAACAAAAATGAATGTGTCCTCATGATGTAACGCAACTTGTGCTCGTGTAAAGCGCTCTGATACCCGATACTTTCGGGTCATGATCGCGCTATATAAAACTCCGTAAAAAAAAAAAAGAACTAACCACTATCCTGGTGTCATGCCCGATACCGTCATCTGGTAGTGAGTCGTGACTGTTTAGGCCAACGTCAATGTCCACACTGGGATTTTTGAGCCAGTGCTTACCCTGTTAAAAGTAAGACTACAAATCCCAGAATGCAATGCACCGGTGGCCGCAAACCCGGGATTGGTTGAAGGTGTTCCACAACATGGAACCGCAGTGTGGGGGTGAGTTTGGAGCGGGGCATTGATGGAGCTGAGTATGGTGCATGGATATGAGGGGGCTGAGTATAGAGAGGGGCAGTGCGAGTGCTGAGATCGGAGCAGGGCAGGAGGGGCTGAGACTGGACCAGGGGGCGAGGAAGGCTCATATTGAGGAGGGACAGTGAAGAGTTAAGTGTAGAGCTGAGCTGAGCTGTGAGGGGCTGAGTATGGAGCCGGACAGTGAGAAGGCAGTGAGGGCTCTGAGGCTGGACCAGGAGCGAGGAATGCTCAGACTGAAGAGCAGGAAAGTGGGGGGGGCTGAAAATGGCACAGGTCAGTGACTGGGCTGAGTAGGGGAGCAAGGAGGGCTTAGACTCAAGAGGGGCAGTAGTGAGGTTGTGAGTGTGGAGTTCAGTTGTAAGGGGTGAGTGCGCAGCAGGGCAGTGAGGGGCATAGTCTCGAACATGGCTTTGAGGGGTCAGAGTATGAAACAAGGCTGTGATGGGTGAGCGTGGAGCAGGGCAGTAGTTTTGAAGCGGCTTGGAGGGGGCAAAGCTCCAGTTGGTCACTAGTTGGTCATTGAGGGGCACTCGGGTTGTGTTGGTGCAATGAGGGTGAACACACAGCAGGACAGTGAATAGGTGCTTGCATAGTCAACCAGGCCAGTGAGGACGGTGGCTGGGCCCAATGCAAATGTGCTTAAACCAGTTAAATCATTCTGCACAGTGTGTACGGAGGGCTTGGAGCACAAGAACAGGGGGGGAGGGGGCCTGAAGCAGGGCAGTGAGAGAGCGGAGTGTAGAACAGGGCAGTTTTTTTCTGCAGATCTGTTGCCTCTTTCTGCACCCCTCTTTTGTCTTTCTGCACCTCTTGCCTCTTTCTGTACCCCTCTTCCCTCTTTCTGCACCTCTCTTGCCTCTTTCTGCACCTCTCTTGCCTGTCTGCACATCTGTTCCCTCTTTCTGTACTCCTTTTGCCTGTTTCTGCAACTCTCTTGCCTCTTTATGCAGTTCTCTTGCCTCCTTCTGCACCTCACCTGCCTTTTTCTGCACTTCTATTGCCTATTTCTGCACCTCTCTTGCTTCTTTCTGCACCCCTGTTGTCTCTTTCTGCACCCCTGTTGTCTCTTTCTGCACCTCTGTGGTCTCTTTCTGCACTCGTCTTCTCTCTTTCTGCACCTCTCTTGCTTCTTTCTGCACTTCCCATGCTTCTTTCTGCACCTCTCTTGCTCCTTTCTGTACCCTTCTTCCCTTTTTTGCATCCCTCTTGCCTCTTTCTGCTGTTCTCTTGACATTTTCTGCACCTCTCTTGCCTCTTTCTTCACCTCACTTGCCTCTTTCTGCACTTCTCTTGCTTCTTTCCACACCTCTGTTGCTTCTTTCAGCAATTCTCTTCCCTCTTTCTGCACTTCTCTTGCTTGTTTCTACACCTCTCTTGTGTCTTTCTGCACCTCTGTTGCCTCGATCTTCACCTCACTTGCTTCTTTCTGCACCCCGCTTGCTTATTTTTGCACCCCTTTTTTCTCTTTCTGCACCTCTCTTATGTCTTTCTGCATCCCTGTTCCCTCTTTCTGCACCTTTCCTGCCTGTTTCTGCACCTCTCTTGCCTCTTTCTGCACCTTTCCTGCCTGTTTCTGTACTTCTCTTGCGTCTTTCTGCACCCCTGTTCCCTCTTTTTGCACCTCACTTGTTCTTTCTGCACCTCTCTTGCCTCTTTCTGCACCTCACTTGGCTCTTTATGCACTTCTCTTGCTTCTTTCCACACCTCTGTTGCTTCTTTTAGCAATTCTCTTTCCTCTTTCTGCACTTCTCTTGCATGTTTCTGCAGTTCTCTTGCGTCTTTCTGCACCTCTGTTGCCACTTTCTGCACCTCACTTGCTTCTTTCTGCATCCCTCTTGCCTATTTTTGCACCCCTTTTTTCTCTTTCTGCACCTCTCTTGCTTCTTTCTGCAACCCTGTTGTCTCTTTCTGCACTCGTCTTCCCTCTTTCTGCACCTCTCTTGCTTCTTACTGCAACCCTGTTGTCTCTTTCTGCACCCCTGTTGTCTCTTTCTGCACTCGTCTTCCCTCTTTCTGCACTTCACTTGCTTCTTTCTGCACCCCTCTTGCCTCTTTTTGCACCCCTTTTTTCTCTTTCTGCACCTCTCTTGCATCTTTCTGTACCCCTGTTCCTTCTTTCTGCACCTTTCCTGCCTGTTTCTGCACCTTTATTGCCTCTTTCTGTACTTCTGTTGCTTCTTTCTCCACTTCTCTTCCTCCTTCTGCACCTTTTGCGCCTCTTTCAGCACCTCTGTTGCTTCTTTTTGCACTTCTCTTCCTTCTTTCTGCACCCATCCTGCCTCTTTTTGTACTTGTCTTGCCTTTGTGCACCTCTCCTATGTTTTTCTGCACCCCTCTTGCCTCTTTTTGCACCTCTGTAGGTTCTTTCTGCACTGCTCTTGCTTCTTTCTGCACCTCTTTTGCAAATTTCTGCATCCCTTTTGCCTGTTTCTGCAACTCCCTTGCCTCTTTCCGCAGTTCTCTTGCCTCTTTCTGCAGTTCTCTTTCCTCTTTCTGCAGCTCACTTGCTTCTTTCTGCACCCCTCTTGCCTCTTTCTGCACCCCTCTTCCCTCTTTGTGTATCTGTCTTGCCTCTTTTTGCACCCTTGTTCCATTTCTGCACCTTTCCTACCTGTTTGTGCACCTCTCTTGCCTCTTTCTGCACCTCTTTTGCTTCTTTCTGCACCTTTCTTCGTCTTTCTGGACTTCTGTTGCATCTTTCTGCATTTCTCTTGCTTCTTTCTCCGATTTTCTTCCTCTTTCTGCACATGTCCTACCTCTGTAGGAATAGTTAGAAATTAGCATTTAAAAAACCTTTGCAAAATTAACTGAAAAAAACATAGTTTTCAGGGGCGTTATAGTTAGGAATTAGCATTTAAAAAACCTTTGAAATTCACTGAAAAAACCATAGGCTTCAGGTACGTTATAGTTAGAAATTATCATTTAAAAAACCTTTGAAATTCACTGAAAAAACCTTAGGTTTCAGGGACGTCATAGTTAGTTGGACATTTCACTCGTACAAAACCAGAGAAATTCGGCCTTTATAGTTAGTTGAGCTAACTATAACTTGCGCCCCCGCAATGCACTGCTGGTGACGTCACATATTACATCACTCATGACATGGTCAGTGACATCACTGATGACATCACTGATGACATCTCAAATGACATCAGATGACATCACTGATGAGATCATCCACGTGATAATCTGATGCACCTCCTCACACCCTAATATAACCTTTGATACACCCACTCTAAAATACAGACTGCCATTCTCGAAACCATAGACACACCAATACCAGTTACTACATACCCACTCACTGATTCATAGGTCTACACACACATCTACTCCCTCATCCATACAGTCACTCATAAATACAGTCTCTCATCAATACAGCTACTATCATATGTACTCATACACCCATACAGATACTCACACACCGCCACTCACCCTCAGAGTTACTCACACAGCTAGTCAATAATGCAAAAAATCAATCACACTCCCATTTACTCACCTATACAGTTATACACACACCACCTCACTTATTTATACATATACTAACACATACTTTCTTATACAATCACTGACACAAGCACACAGTCATCCATACAGCTACTCTCACAATCACTCACTCTCACATATAATCATTTATATACTCCAACACTCACATATACTGCCTTTCACATATGTAGTTACTCACAGATGTACCACTGAGACATCCATTCACTCACCAACACAGCTATACACACACTCACCCACCCATATAGCCCCTCACAGATGCACTCTTGAACCCGTACACCCAGTGAATCACCCACTCACACATCCATGCAGGGAGTCGCACACACACCCTGCCCACCCACACAGACTCTGACACACCCATTCAGGTACTCAGACAACCAATTAACAACCAATCTATAGATACTCATGTAGCTACTCACCAACCCAAGCAGCCACTTACACACCAACTGACAGACTGATACAGACATTCATACAGATTAGTCAGTCACCCATATATTAGTAAGACATGTTTAATCACTCACTTATACAGTCAGACATGCACCTATTAAATCATCCATTCAGACACTCATATACCCACTCATTCTTCAATACACCTTGGCATATATATGTATGAAACATATTTAAATCTTTAGAAACACTCAATCACTGGATGATGTCATCAGTGATGTCATTTAAGATGTCATCAGTGATGTTATCAGTGATGTCACTGACCATGTCATGAGTGATGTAATATGTGACGTCATCAGCAGTGCATTGCGGGGGCGTGAGTTATAGTTAGCTCAACTAACTATAACGGCCGAATTTCTCTGGTTTTGTACGAGTGAAATGTCCAACTAACTATATTGTTTTTTCAGTGAATATATATATATATATAAATATATAGTTACAGTTAGGACCTCGTTTCTATTCAAATAGCGTTTTTTCTTTAGTCAATACCTTTGGCGCCGTTTGACGAATCTTCGCGAAATGTTCAAAACTAATGGCCCGCTCCGGTCAGCTCCTGTCTTGAAAGTTTTGCGGTGATTCGTCAAGTGGGCCGAGAAAAAAGGGGGATCCCAAAACGCATTTTCCCCATGTTAATTTCCATAGGAATTTTGAAACAGGTTACAGCCCGAACTGCTGAACGGAATTACACCAAATTTGGCAAAAAGGTAGCCCTTGGTTCAGAAAGAGACCTTTTTTTAAATGGTGTAAATCCGTTCAGTAGTTCCTGAGAAATTAAAAAAAGAAAAATATCGATATCTGAGCACCGATGAGGAGTCGCGAACCCTCCCGGGCACAAGCTTCCCTCTGATTGGCTGCCAACACTCCAAACCAGAATGTGTTGGCAGCCATCTTGTTACCGAATGACAAGAAAACAGTGAATAAAACAAAAAAAAGCAAGAAAAGGGGGCAGGGTAGAAACATCCTGACCCCCTATGTTTGCTAAGGGGGTCCCTGTGCCAAAAAAGGATTTTTTTTTTTAAACGGTAGAAGTCGCGCTAGATGCGCAAATACAGACGAGAAATAAAAAAAAAAAACTAAGCGCTTCGTTTTCTATAAGCCCCCGGGTGGGCCAGGTCCCGGGGGTAATCAGTTTTTAATTTGCTGGGCCCGTGGGGGTCCCCGCAGCCCCTGGGACTGCCACCACCCCAGGGCATTTGTAATAGAAAGGGGGGCCTCAGTGGCCCCCCCAAGCACTGGGGACCACCACCTCCCTGGGGCTTTATTAAATAATGAGGGGGGCTTCGCGGGCCCCCCCCAAGTCCCAGGGACCACCACCTCCCGGGGGCTATGTAAATGAAGGGAGGGGGCTGTGTGGCCCCCCTCGTAGAGCTGTCGATGGCCCTGGAGACTGCCACCGCCAGGGCCGGCTCCTGCAATGTCCCGGGGTGCCCACCCCCGGGACATTGCTGTTTGCAATGACAGGGTGGGAGCCGTGTGGCTCCCGCCCTGTCATTGCAAACACTGCTTTGCTTCTTGGAAGCGAGAGCAGGAAACCTGCTCTCGCTTCCAAGAAGCAAAGCAGTATTGGCTTTGGGCAAGGGGAGCTGCATGTTAGCAGCTCCCCTTGCCCAAAAGCAATGCTGGCTCCCACAGGAGGCGGAGAGCCGGCTGGGACGGTGGGGCGCGATTCCATCGCGTCCAGCGCGGCCCCCAGTGTAAACGCGATGGGTTCGCGAACTCAGACGAGAAAATTTAAAAAATGGAGCGCTTTGTTTTCTATAAGCCCCTGGGTGGGCCAGGTCCCAGGGGTAATCAGTTTTTAATTTGCGGGGCCCGCGGGGGCCCCCGCAGCCCTGGGGACCGCCACCTCCCCAGGGCATTTGTAATAGAAAGGGGGGCCTCAGTGGCCCCCCCAAGCACTGGGGACCACCACCTCCCCGGGGCTTTATTAAATAATGAGGGGGGCTCGCGGGCCCCCAGGAAGCCACGGGGAACACCACCTCCCCTGGGCTATGTAAATGAAGTGAGGAGGGCCACGTTGCCCCCCTTGTTGAGCCATCGATGGTCCTGGGGACCCAGAGCCGGCTCCTGTAATGTCCCAGGGTGCCCACCCCCGGGACATTGCTGTTTGCAATGACAGGGCGGGAGCCATGTGGCTCCCACCCTGTCATTGCAAACACTGCTTTGCTTCTTGGAAGCAAGAGCAGGAAACCTGCTCTCGCTTCCAAGAAGCAAAGCAGTATTGGTTTTGGGCAAGGGGAGCTGCATGTTAACAGCTCCCCTTGCCCAAAAGCAATGCTGGCTCCCGCAGGAGGCGGTGAGCCGGCTGGGACCGTGGGGGCATTGGGGCTCCCCCCACAGTAACCAAGGGTATGCTTCAGGGGATGGGGTCCCCAAGGCAGAATTAAACAATATAGAATAGAGGGCATTTTTTTTATTTTGTACACTTGGAGTCGCGATTCCATTGCGTCCAGCGCGGGCCCCCGTGTAAAAGTGATGGGTTCGCGACTCCAAGCAAAGTTGTACAAAAACGAATATGTTTGTTTTTAATATGTAAGATTCACTGTTGGGTTATAGGGTGGCTCTAAAAAGAGCCCTTGTGTTTATTATGAGTTTCTTGTAGCTACATGTAAGAGTCGGATGCAGAGCTTTAGGTTGTTGAGAAAGACTCTGTTTCCGTCATCTGTAAAGTGTACTCCGTCACTCCTGTAGATGCCCTCCATATGAAAACGTAGATTGTTATATATGGAGCCCATTCTAGGTCTCTAAGATAAGAAGAAACAGCTTTATTGACATGTTTTCTAGCTTTCTCAATCTGTGGACAGAATTGATTTGACCTCTTCCATTTTTGTCTTTGGCATATGTTAGAGTATACAAAGACAGTTTGAGGTAAAAGCAACATCAATTGTGCAAAGGTGTCCTTCATTAGCATTTCCAGACCTACCCCAGAGAATGTGCCTATGTCATTGCCACCACAGTGCACAATCATGAGGTCAGGGGGTTGGAGATGCAAAGAGGTTTTAACCAAAGGCATCAATTGGTGCCACTTTAATCCTCGCTGTGCAATCCATTTAATGTCCACATTTTGCAAAGCTAGGTCTTTGTCAATACCTCTGCGTTCAGCATACCTTTTGCACCAGAAAATATAGCTGTGCCCAACAATCCACACTGTAAGCATTTTGAAGGGATGTCTGGAAGTAATGAAAAGATGTCTGTAGCTGAGGTAGTCAGTTGGTAGAATGAGAGGTATCTAAAATGGTGGACAAGATGCTGTTTTTTAAAAAGTAGAGAATTGATTGGGTGTTTAAGAACATTGCACATTCAAAAATAGGGTGAATTTAACTTTTTTTAAAAGCATATTTCCTATTGGTTAGTAAAAAATGTTGGAAAGGTACAGTAGAAAGGATAAGCTCATATTTTGGAAATGTCAACCACACCTGCTGTTTGCATTTGCAACATTGTGTGGTGAACTTGAAAATATGGTGAACTTGTGACCTGTCAGTTCAGTTGAGTGTTCCATGAACTGTTACTATGGAAACTGGGATTAAGCAGAATGGGGGTAGGGTTAAAAGTTAACTGTGGCATTAAAATGTGAATTTGTAATTTATATAAAAGTAATATGTTATTACAGTGACATTTTCCAAGTCAGTGCTATCTTTAAAAGTGGTGAATTATTAAAAAATAGTGGTACATTTATGTGTGATATATGTTTGAACTCCCGTATAGATTCGCGGTTCCATCGCTTTGCTGCACGGTGGGGTCGCGACTCCAAAAAAAATCCAGAAGCAGTTTCGGTACTTTTAGAAGTCAGTTGGTAAGGGTTGATATGTCCAACCAATAGAAATGTATTTTAGAATTTGAAATAATCTGGGAAGCAATGTGATTTGTTACTTACATGTATATGTGTGGAGAAAGAGAGGGAAACTTTGCCATTACTGGTCTTGCCTTGCTGAGAGCAGTGCATTACATTTATTGTGTGCATAAGAAAATTCATTCTGAGTTTCTGATATTTCATATTCTACAAATCAATTTGGAAGGTGAGTTATAAATTTGTGAGGTGTATTATGTGTTACCTTTATTTTTAAAGGTAAAAAATTATTCATGAACTTTGATGTTTGAAATATATTATTAAATGTAGAGATGTTTATTATAGTTTGTTGTAATGTAGTTAAATGTTGTTTGAAATAGATTTTGTATAGTATTATATGTATATTGCAATATGGATTACTGATTATGGTAGTTTGTTTTAGTGTGTGGATATGTATATTTGTAGTAAACCGCATAATTTTAGCTGTTCCTTTAAGTTTGGAGGTGGACTCTGTCAAATATTAAGGTGTGCATGGAGTTCTGTCTTATGTATGTTTCTACTTGTATATGTATTTTCATATGTCTTATACATTTTATGGTGTATGATGTATAAGAAAGAGCTGTTGTTGCTTTTTATGTGGTAGGGTCAAGAGTGTGAGTCCTAGTAGAATGGTGAAGATGCAGCACAAAACTGTGCTTTGAAGGATGCACACATAAGGTATTATTAATTAGGCTTCTTTTTTGTAGTTTGTACAAAGGTATAGTTGAATGATGCTGCATAATTTTAGAAAGAATGGTGAAGATGCTGCACAAATGTTTGCTTTGAAAGATCCTCATATAAGGTGTTATTAATTAGGCTTCTTTTTTCTAGTCTGTAGAAAGGTATAGTTGAATGATGCCGCATAATTTTAGATAGATTTGTGAAGATGAAGCACAAATGTGTGCTTTGAAAAATGCTCATATAAGGTGTTATTAATTAAGCTTTTTATTCAACTCTGCACAAATGTATAGTTGAATAATGCCGCATAATTTTAGATAGAATGGTGAAGATGCTGCACAAATGTGTGCTTTGAAAGATGCTCATTTAAGGTGTTATTAATTAGGCTTCTTTTTTCTAGTCTGTAGAAAGGTATAGTTGAATAATGCCGCATACTTTTAGATAGATTTGTGAAGATGAAGCACAAATGTGTGGTTTCAAAGATGATCATATAAGGTGTTATTAATTAGGCTTCTTTTTTCTACTCTAAACAAAAGTATAGTTGAATGATGCCGCATAATTTTCGATAGAAATGTGAAGATGCAGTATAAAAGTGTGGTTTCAAAGATGCTCATATAAAGTGTTATTAATTAGGCTTCTATTTTTTTAGTCTGTTGAAAGGTATAGTTGAAAGATGCCGCATATTTTTAGATGTTTGGTTGAAATTGTAAATTTGTTCATGGAATTTTTAAGGTTTGGATAGTGTTATGATACAGATATATTTATGTATGCTTTTAGTAAGATGGTGAAACTTTTACTAAAGATATGGGAAGAATTCCTTATTTGTGTTTGGGTATATTGTACCTCAGTAGTCCTGCAATCACGCAAGTAGTACACATGCACTTATAAAATCAGCCAGTCACTTGCTATGTAGTCATGTAACTCCCCAGACATTATCCCTGCAGTCATGCAATCGCCGACGTGTTACTAATGTAGTCCTTTAAATCACTTGTACTGTTTCAATCACATACGCACTTTTCTTGTACTTATCTAATCATTCAGTCAGTACTCATGTACTTTTAAAATCACCCATTCACTACTTTTGCACTCCTGTAATCACTCAGGCAGTATCTTACTAGTTCGGTAATCACCCAGGTGGTTCTGATGAACTTATAAAATCACCATCTCACTTGCTATCTACTTCAGTAATCCCCCGGATATTACCCTTACAGGTTAGGACTCACTCAGGGTCTAGTTACATACTACCCCGACAGTTATGCAATGATGCAGGCTGTTGCTGTGTAGTCATCTCATTACCTACACAGTACCCTTGCAGTCATCAAATCACCCATGCCTTTCTGTTGCATTCATGTATTCACGTAGGCAGTACTCAATGACTGATGAATCCCTTCAACTGCTATTTATACAGTTATCCATGCACTGAATGTGTATGTTTGCACTCATGAAGCTAGCCAGTCACTTTTCATGTTGTCCTGTACTTACCTAGTGACTTATAGTTGACTTATGTAATAGTGTGCTGCTTTATTTTTGAGTAGGCCGAACTGTCATCCACTTATAAAAACACCCAAATATTCACCATGCAGTCTTACAATGATGCAGGCGCTACATATGCAGTGCTGTAATCACTCAGGCATTACTTCAGCACTGATATAATCATTTAGGCACTATCTATGCACTTATGCAATCACTAAGGTATAACTCATGTAGTTATGTAATCACCCAGGCACTACTGTTGCACTCATTGAATCATGGAGGCACCACTTTTGTACTCTTGTATTCACTCAGCCAGTAGTCATGCTGTTATGAAATCACCCAGGCACAACTTTTGTAGTCTTTTATTTACTCAGGCTCTACCTCAGTAGTCCTGCAATCACCCAAGAAGTACCCATGCACTTATAAAATCACTCAGTCACTTGCTAGTAGTCATGTAAATCTCCAGACATTAACCCTGCAGTCATGAAATCGCCGACGTGTTACCCATGTAGTCCATTAATCCCCTTGTACTCTTTAAACCACATACGCACTTTTCTTGTGCTTATGTAATCACTCAGCCACTAGTCATGTAGTTTTAAAATCACCCAGTCACTACCTTTCCACACCAGTAATCACTCAGGCAGTATCTTACTAGTTTGGTCATCACCCAAGCGGTACTGATGAACTTATAAAATCACCCACTCTCTTGCTATCTACTTCAGTAATCCCCCAGATATTACCCTTGCAGGCATGTAATCATCCATGGTCTAGTTATGTTCTTTCCCTACAGTCATGCAATCATGCAGGCTGGACCTATGCAGTCATGTAATAACCTACACACTACCCTTTCAGTAGTAGAATCACCCATGCCATTCTCTTGTATTCATCTATTCACCTAGGCAGTACTCAATGACTTATCGATCCCATCAGGTGCTATTTATACACTTATGCATGCTGTCAATGTGTATGTTTGCACTCATGTAATTAGCTAGTCACTATCCATCTTCTCCTGCAATTATCCAGTGCCTATCCTTGCACTCATACAATCACCCAAGCACTACTCACAGAGAGTTTTGGAATCACTCATGCAGATCTAGTACATGTGTCAGTTTCTAGGTTTTACTATATTTCAGAAATATTGTATACATATTTGTTTTCGAGATCATGATGATTTGTAAACGTAGACACATATTTATGCGTGCTTTTAACAATATGGAGAGACTTATAGTTGGGTTATGTAATAGTGTGCTGCTTTATATTTGACTAGGCCCAACTGTCATGCAGTTATAAAAACACCCAAGTAGTCGCCATGCAGTCTTACAATGATGCAGGCAATACATATGAAGTACTGTTATCACTCAGGCATTACTTCAGCACTGATGCAATCATTTAGGCACTATCTATGCACTTATGCACTCACTAAGGTATGACTTACGTAGTTATATAATCAACCAGGCACTACTGTTGCACTCCTTGAATCACGGAGGCACCACTTTTGTGTTCTTGTAATCACTCAGCCAGTAGTCATGCTGCTATGAAATCACCGCAGCACTACTATTGCAGTCTTTTATCTACTCAGGCTCCACCTCAGTAGTCCTGCAATCACCCAAGAAGTACCCATGCACTCATAAAATCACTCAGTCACTTCCTATGTAGTCATGTAAATTCCCAGACATTATCCCTGCAGTCATGCAATGGCTGATATGTTACCTATGTAGTCCTTACATTCCCTTGTACTGTTTCAATCACATACGCACTTTTCTTGTGCTTATGTAATCACTCAGCCACTAGTCATGTAGTTTTAAAATCACCCAGTCACTACCTTTCCACACCAGTAATCACTCAGGCAATATCTTACTAGTTTGGTAATCACCCAAGCGGTACTGATGAACTTATAAAATCTCCCACTCTCTTGCTATCTACTTCAGTAATCCCCCAGATATTACCCTTGCAGGCATGTAATCATCCAGGGTCTAGTTATGTTCTTTCCCTACAGTCATGCAATCATGCAGGCTGGACCTATGCAGTCATGTAATAACCTACACACTACCTTTTCAGTAGTAGAATCACCCATGCCATTCTCTTGTATTCATCTATTCACCTAGGCAGTACTCAATGACTTATCGATCCCATCAGGTGCTATTTATACACTTATGCATGCTGTCAATGTGTATGTTTGCACTCATGTAATTAGCTAGTCACTATCCATCTTCTCCTGCAATTATCCAGTGACTATCCTTGCACTCATACAATCACCCAAGCACTACTCACAGAGAGTTTTGGAATCACTCATGCAGATCTAGTACATGTGTCAGTTTCTAGGTTTTACTATATTTCAGAAATATTGTATACATATTTGTTTTCGAGATCATGATGATTTGGAAACGTAGACACATATTTATGCGTGCTATTAACAATATGGAGAGACTTATAGTTGGGTTATGTAATAGTGTGCTGCTTTATATTTGACTAGGCCCAACTGTCATGCAGTTATAAAAACACCCAAGTAGTCGCCATGCAGTCTTACAATGATGCAGGCAATACATATGAAGTACTGTAATCACTCAGGCATTACTTCAGCACTGATGCAATCATTTAGGCACTATCTATGCACTTATGCAATCACTAAGGTATGACTTACGTAGTTATATAATCAACCAGGCACTACTGTTGCACTCCTTGAATCACGGAGGCACCACTTTTGTGTTCTTGTAATCACTCAGCCAGTAGTCATGCTGCTATGAAATCACCGCAGCACTACTATTGCAGTCTTTTATCTACTCAGGCTCCACCTCAGTAGTCCTGCAATCACCCAAGAAGTACCCATGCACTCATAAAATCACTCAGTCACTTGCTATGTAGTCATGTAAATTCCCAGACATTATCCCTGCAGTCATGCAATGGCTGATATGTTACCTATGTAGTCCTTACATTCCCTTGTACTGTTTCAATCACATACGCACTTTTCTTGTACGTATGTAATCACTCAGCCACTAGTCATGTAGTTTTAAATTCATACAGTCACTACCTTTCCACACCAGTAATCACTCAGGCAGTATCTTACTAGTTTGGTAATCACCCAGGTGGTTCTGATGAACTTATAAAATCACCCACTCACTTGCTATCTACTTCAGTAATCCCCCCGATATTACCCTTGCAGGCTAGGAATCACTCGGGGTCTAGCTACGTACTACTCCTACAGTTATGCAATGATGCAGGCTGTTTCTGTGTAGTCATCTCATTACCTACACACTACCCTTGCAGTCGTCAAATCACCCATGCCTTTCTGTTGCTTTCATGTATTCACATAGGCAGTACTGAATGACTGATGAATCCCTTCAACTGCTATTTATACAGTTATCCATGCACTGAATGTGTATGTTTTCACTCATGACATTAGCCAATCACTTTCCATGTTGTCTTGTACTTACCCAGTGACTTATAGTTGACTTATGCAATAGTGTGCTGCTTTATGTTTGAGTAGGCCGAACTGTCATGCACTTATAAAAACACCCAAATACTCACCATGTAGTCTTACAATGATGCAGGCGCTACATATGCAGTGCTGTAATCACTCAGGCATTACTTCAGCACTGATGTAATCATTTAGGCACTATCTATGCACTTATGCAATCACTAAGGTATAACTCATGTAGTTATATAATCACCCAGGCACTATTGTTGCACTCCTTGAATCATGGAGGCACCACTTCTGTACTCTTGTATTCACTCAGCCAGTAGTCATGCTGTTATGAAATCACCCAGGCACAACTTTTGTAGTCTTTTATTTACTCAGGCTCTACCTCAGTAGTCCTGCAATCACCCAAGAAGTACCCATGCACTTATAAAATCACTCAGTCACTTGCTATTTAGTCATTTAAATTCCCAGACATTATCCCTGCAGTCATGCAATGGCTGATATGTTACCTATGTAGTCCTTTAATTCCCTTGTACTGTTTCAATTACATACACACTTTTCTTGTACTTATGTAATCACTCAGCCACTAGTCATGTAGTTTTAAAATCACCCAGTCACTACCTTTCCACACCAGTAATCACTCAGGCAGTATCTTACTAGTTTGGTAATCACCCAAGCGGTACTGATGAACTTATAAAAGCCCCCACTCTCTTGCTATCTACTTCAGTAATCCCCCAGATATTACCCTTGCAGGCATGTAATCAACCAGGGTCTAGTTATGTTCTTTCCCTACAGTCATGCAATAATGCAGGCTGGACCTATGCAGTCATGTAATAACCTACACACTACCCTTTCAGTCGTAGAATCACCCATGCCATTCTCTTGTATTCATCTATTCACCTAGGCAGTACTCAATGACTTATCGATCCCATCAGGTGCTATTTTTACACTTATGCATGCTGTCAATGTGTATGTTTGAACTCATGTAATTAGCTAGTCACTATCCATCTTCTCCTGCAATTATCCAGTGACTATCCTTGCACTCATACAATCACCCAAGCACTACTCACAGAGAGTTTTGGAATCACTCATGCAGATCTAGTACATGTGTCAGTTTCTAGGTTTTACTATATTTCAGAAATATTGTATACATATTTGTTTTCGAGATCATGATGATTTGGAAAGGTAGACACATATTTATGCGTGCTATTAACAATATGGAGAGACTTATAGTTGGGTTATGTAATAGTGTGCTGCTTTATATTTGGCTAGGCCCAACTGTCATGCAGTTATAAAAACACCCAAGTAGTCGCCATGCAGTCTTACAATGATGCAGGCAATACATTTGAAGTGCTGTATTCACTCAGACATTACTTCAGCACTGATGCAATCATTTAGGCACTATCTATGCACTTATGCAATCACTAAGGTATAACTTACGTAGTTATATAATCACCCAGGCACTACTGTTGCACTCCTTGAATCACGGAGGCACCACTTTTGTACTCTTGTAATCACTCAGCCAGTAGTCATGCTGTTATGAAATCACCCCGGCACTACTATTGCAGTCTTTTATCTACTCAGGCTCCACCTCAGTAGTCCTGCAATCACCCAAGAAGTACCCATGCACTTCTAAAATCACTCAGTCACTTGCTATTTAGTCATTTAAATTCCCAGACATTATCCCTGCAGTCATGCAATGGCTGATATGTTACCTATGTAGTCCTTTAATTCCCTTGTACTGTTTCAATTACATACGCACTTTTCTTGTACTTATGTAATCACTCAGCCACTAGTCATGTAGTTTTAAATTCATCCAGTCACTACCTTTCCACACCAGTAATCACTCAGGCAGTATCTTACTAGTTTGGTAATCACCCAGGTGGTTCTGATGAACTTATAAAATCACCCACTCACTTGCTATCTACTTCAGTAATCCCCCAGATATTACCCTTGCAGCCTAGGAATTACTCGGGGTCTAGTTATGTACTACCCCTACAGTTATGCAATGATGCAGGCTGTTGCTGTGTAGTCATCTCATTACCTACACACTACCCTTGCTGTCGTCAAATCACCCATGCCTTTCTGTTGCATTCATGTATTCACGTAGGCAGTACTCAATGACTGATTAATCCCTTCAACTGCTATTTATACAGTTATCCATGCACTGAATGTGTATGTTTGCACTTATGAAATTATCCAGTCACTTTTCATGTTATCCTTTACTTACCCAGTGACTTATAGTTGACTTATGTAATAGTGTGCTGCTTTATTTTTGAGTAGGCTGAACTGTCATGCACTTATAAAAATACCCAAATACTCACCTTGCAGTCTTACAATGATGCAGGCGCTACATATGCAGTGCTGTAATAACTCAGGCATTACTTCAGCACTGATGCAATCATTTAGGCACTATCTATGCACTTATGCAATCAGTAAGGTATAACTCATGTAGTTATATAATCACCCAGGCACTACTGTTGCACTCCTTGAATCACGGAGGCACCACTTTTGTACTCTTGTAATCACTCAGCCAATAGTCATGCTGATTTTGAAATCACCCAGGCACTACTTTTGCAGTCTTTTATTTAGTCAGGCTCTACCTCAGTAGTCCTGCAATCACCCAAGAAGTACCCATGCACTTATAAAATCACCCAGTCACTTGCTATGTAGTCATGTAAATCTCTAGACTTTAACCCTGCAGTCATGAAATCGCTGACATGTTACCCATGTAGTCCTTTAATCCCCTTGTACTCTTTCAACCCCATACACACTTTTCTTGTACTTATGTAATCACTCAGCCACTAGTCATGCAGTTTTAAAATCACCCAGTCACTAACTTTCCACACCAGTATTCACTCAGGCAGTATCTTACTAATTTGGTAATCACCCAGCCAGTACTGATGAACTTATAAAATCACCCACTCTCTTGCTATCTACTTCAGTAATCCCCCAGATATTACCCTTGCAGGCATGTAATCATCCAGGGTCTAGTTATGTTCTTTCCCTACAGTCATGCATTCATGCAGGCTGGACCTATGCAGTCATGTAATAACCTACACACTACCCTTTCAGTAGTAGAATCACCCATGCCCTTCTCTTGTATTCATCTATTCACCTAGGCAGTACTCAATGACTTATCGATCCCATCAGGTGCTATTTATACACTTATGCATGCAGTCAATGTGTATGTTTGCACTCATGTAATTAGCTAGTCACTATCCATCTTCTCCTGCAATTATCCAGTGACTATCCTTGCACTTATACAATCATCCAAGCACTACTCACAGAGAGTTTTGGAATCACTCATGCAGATTTAGTACATGTGTCAGTTTCTAGGTTTTACTATATTTCAGAAATATTGTATACATATTTGTTTTCGAGATCATGATGATTTGGAAAGGTAGACACATATTTATGTGTGCTATTAACAATATGGAGAGACTTATAGTTGGGTTATCTAATAGTGTGCTGCTTTATATTTGACTAGGCCCAACTGTCATGCAGTTATAAAAACACCCAAGTAGTCGTCATGCAGTCTTAAAATGATGCAGGCAATACATATGAAGTGCTGTAATCACTCAGGCATTACTTCAGCACTGATGCAATCATTTAGGCACTATCTATGCACTTATGCAATCACTAAGGTATAACTTACGTAGTTATATAATCACCCAGGCTCTACTGTTGCACTCCTTGAATCACGGAAGCACCATTTTTATATTCTTGTAATCACTCAGCCAGTAGTCATGCTGCTATGAAATCACCGCAGCACTACTATTGCAGTCTTTTATCTACTCAGGCTCCACCTCAGTAGTCCTGCAATCACACAAGAAGTACCCATGCACTCATAAAATCACTCAGTCACTTCCTATGTAGTCATGTAAATTCCCAGACATTATCCCTGCAGTCATGCGATGGCTGATATGTTACCTAAGTAGTCCTTACATTCCCTTGTACTGTTTCAATCACATACGCACTTTTCTTGTACTTATGTAATCACTCAGCCACTAGTCATGTAGTTTTAAATTCATCCAGTCACTACCTTTCCACACCAGTAATCACTCAGGCAGTATCTTACTAGTTTGGTAATCACCCAGGTGGTTCTGATGAACTTATAAAATCACCCACTCACTTGCTATCTACTTCAGTAATCCCCCAGATATTACCCTTGCAGCCTAGGAATTACTCGGGGTCTAGTTATGTACTACCCCTACAGTTATGCAATGATGCAGGCTGTTGCTGTGTAGTCATCTCATTACCTACACACTACCCTTGCTGTCGTCAAATCACCCATGCCTTTCTGTTGCATTCATGTATTCACGTAGGCAGTACTCAATGACTGATTAATCCCTTCAACTGCTATTTATACAGTTATCCATGCACTGAATGTGTATGTTTGCACTTATGAAATTATCCAGTCACTTTTCATGTTATCCTTTACTTACCCAGTGACTTATAGTTGACTTATGTAATAGTGTGCTGCTTTATTTTTGAGTAGGCTGAACTGTCATGCACTTATAAAAATACCCAAATACTCACCTTGCAGTCTTACAATGATGCAGGCGCTACATATGCAGTGCTGTAATAACTCAGGCATTACTTCAGCACTGATGCAATCATTTAGGCACTATCTATGCACTTATGCAATCAGTAAGGTATAACTCATGTAGTTATATAATCACCCAGGCACTACTGTTGCACTCCTTGAATCACGGAGGCACCACTTTTGTACTCTTGTAATCACTCAGCCAATAGTCATGCTGTTATGAAATCACCCAGGCACTACTTTTGCAGTCTTTTATTTAGTCAGGCTCTACCTCAGTAGTCCTGCAATCACCCAAGAAGTACCCATGCACTTATAAAATCACCCAGTCACTTGCTATGTAGTCATGTAAATCTCTAGACTTTAACCCTGCAGTCATGAAATCGCTGACATGTTACCCATGTAGTCCTTTAATCCCCTTGTACTCTTTCAACCCCATACGCACTTTTCTTGTACTTATGTAATCACTCAGCCACTAGTCATGCAGTTTTAAAATCACCCAGTCACTAACTTTCCACACCAGTATTCACTCAGGCAGTATCTTACTAATTTGGTAATCACCCAGCCAGTACTGATGAACTTATAAAATCACCCACTCTCTTGCTATCTACTTCAGTAATCCCCCAGATATTACCCTTGCAGGCATGTAATCATCCAGGGTCTAGTTATGTTCTTTCCCTACAGTCATGCATTCATGCAGGCTGGACCTATGCAGTCATGTAATAACCTACACACTACCCTTTCAGTAGTAGAATCACCCATGCCCTTCTCTTGTATTCATCTATTCACCTAGGCAGTACTCAATGACTTATCGATCCCATCAGGTGCTATTTATACACTTATGCATGCAGTCAATGTGTATGTTTGCACTCATGTAATTAGCTAGTCACTATCCATCTTCTCCTGCAATTATCCAGTGACTATCCTTGCACTTATACAATCATCCAAGCACTACTCACAGAGAGTTTTGGAATCACTCATGCAGATTTAGTACATGTGTCAGTTTCTAGGTTTTACTATATTTCAGAAATATTGTATACATATTTGTTTTCGAGATCATGATGATTTGGAAAGGTAGACACATATTTATGTGTGCTATTAACAATATGGAGAGACTTATAGTTGGGTTATGTAATAGTGTGCTGCTTTATATTTGACTAGGCCCAACTGTCATGCAGTTATAAAAACACCCAAGTAGTCGTCATGCAGTCTTAAAATGATGCAGGCAATACATATGAAGTGCTGTAATCACTGAGGCATTACTTCAGCACTGATGCAATCATTTAGGCACTATCTATGCACTTATGCAATCACTAAGGTATAACTTACGTAGTTATATAATCACCCAGGCTCTACTGTTGCACTCCTTGAATCACGGAAGCACCATTTTTATATTCTTGTAATCACTCAGCCAGTAGTCATGCTGCTATGAAATCACCGCAGCACTACTATTGCAGTCTTTTATCTACTCAGGCTCCACCTCAGTAGTCCTGCAATCACACAAGAAGTACCCATGCACTCATAAAATCACTCAGTCACTTCCTATGTAGTCATGTAAATTCCCAGACATTATCCCTGCAGTCATGCGATGGCTGATATGTTACCTAAGTAGTCCTTACATTCCCTTGTACTGTTTCAATCACATACGCACTTTTCTTGTACTTATGTAATCACTCAGCCACTAGTCATGTAGTTTTAAATTCATCCAGTCACTACCTTTCCACACCAGTAATCACTCAGGCAGTATCTTACTAGTTTGGTAATCACCCAGGTGGTTATGATGAACTTATAAAATCACCCACTCACTTTCTATCTACTTCAGTAATCCTCCAGATATTACCCTTGCAGGCTAGGAATCACCCGGGGTCTAGCTACGTACTACTCCTACAGTTATGCAATGATGCAGGCTGTTTCTGTGTAGTCATCTCATTACCTACACACTACCCTTGCAGTCGCCAAATCACCCATGCCTTTCTGTTGCTTTCATGTACTCACGTAGGCAGTACTCAATGACTGATGAATCCCTTCAACTGCTATTTATACAGTTATCCATGCACTGAATGTGTATGTTTTCACTCATGAAATTAGGCAATCACTTTCCATGTTGTCCTGTACTTACCCAGTGACTTATAGTTGACTTATGTAATAGTGTGCTGCTTTATGTTTGAGTAGGCCGAACTGTCATGCACTTATACAAACACCCAAATGCTCACCATGCAGTCTTACAATGATGCAGGCGCTACATATGCAGTGCTGTAATCACTCAGGCATTACTTCATCACTGATGCAATCATTTAGGCACTATCTATGCACTTATGCAATCACTAAGGTATAGCTCATGTAGTTATATAATCAACCAGGCACTATTGTTGCACTCCTTGAATCACGGAGGCACCACTTTTCTACTCTTGTAATCCTCTCAGCCAGTAGTCATGCTGTTATTTAATCATCCAGGCAGTACTTTTGCAGTCTTTTATCTACTCAGGCCCCACCTCAGTAGTCCTCCAATCATCCAAGAAGTACCCATGCACTTATAAAATCACCCAGTCACTTGCTATGTAGTCATGTAAATCCCCAGACATTAACCCTGCAGTCATGAAATCGCTGACGTGTAACCCATGTAGTCCTTTAATCCCCTTGTACTCTTTCAACCACATACGCACTTTTCTTGAACTTATGTAATCACTCAGCCACTAGTCATGTAGTTTTAAAATCACCCAGTCACTACTTTTCCACACCAGTAATCACTCAGGCAGTATCTTACTAGTTCGGTAATCACCCAGGCGGTACTGATGAACTTATAAAATCACCCACTCACTTGCTATCTACTTCAGTAATCCCCCAGATATTACCCTTGCAGGCAAGGAATCACTCGGGGTCTAGTTACGTACTACCCCTACAGTTATGCAATCATGCAGGCTGTTGCTGTGCAATCATCTCATTACCTATATACTACCCTTGCAGTCGTCAAATCACCCATGCCTTTCTGTTGCATTCATGTATTCACATAGGCAGTACTCAATGACTGATGAATCCCTTCAACTGCTATTTATACACTTATCCATGCACTGAATGTGTATGTTTGCACTCATGAAATTAGACAGTTACTTTTCATCTTGTCCTGTACTTACCCAGAGAGTACCCTTGCAGTCATACAATTACACAAGGACTACCCATTGAGTGTTGGAATTACTTAGTGAGGTCTATTACGTGTCTTAGTTTCTAGGTTTCAACATGTTTCAGAAATGTTGTATACATATTTCTTTTACATATCATCATGGTTTGATAACATAGAGAGATATGTATGCGTGCTTTTAACAATTTGGAGACACTTATAGTGGAGTTATGTAATAGTTTGCTGCTTTGACTAGGCCCAACTCTCATGCAGTTATAAAAACACCCAAATACTCACCATGCAGTACCTTACTTGCCTCTTTTCCACCTATATTGCCTTTTTCGGCACGTCTCCTACCCCTTTCTGTAGTGCTATTACCTAGTTTCCACCTCTGATACTTCTTTCTGCACCTCTTTTGCTTCATCCTGCTCTTCACTTGCCTTTTTCTGTACCGCTCTTGCCTGTTTGTGCACCTATGTTGGTTCTTTCTGCACTGCTCTATCTTTTTCCTGCACCTCTGTTCCAAATTTCTTCAGTTCTTTTTGCTTTTTTCTGCACCTGCCTTCCTTCTTTCTGCACCTCTCTTGCCTCACTCTGCCCACCTGTTCCTCCTTTCTGTACGTCTTTTGCCTGCTTCTGCAACTCTCTTGCCTCTTTCTGCACCTCTGTTGGTTCTTTCTGCACTGATTGACTTCTTCCTGCACCTCTGTTTCAAATTTCTTCATCTCTCTTTCCTTTTATGGCACCCCTCTTCCCTCTTTCTGCACCTCTCTTGCCTTACTCTGCTCACCTGTATCCTCTTTCTGTACCTTATTTGCCTCTTTTTGCACCTCTGTTGATTCTTTTGCACTACTGTTGCTTCTTTCTATCACCTCTCTTGCAAATTTCTGCACCCCTCTCATACAGTTATAAAAACACCAAAGTAGTCGCCATGCAGTCTTACAATGATGCATGCACTAGATATGTAATGCTGTAATCATTCAGATATTACTGTTGTATTTTTTTCTGCACCTCTTTTCACTTATTGTGCAGCTCAGGTGTAATTGTTACCATATTCAGAAAACCATATATGCATTTCTTTGTAGCTTTTAAAATAGAAAGTGTTTCTTTAGTAATAGATAAGTATATATGTATATAATTATTTTAATAATATTAAATTATTTTTAAAATTCTTTTTTTCCAGTTATTCCGCATTATTATTAAGAAAGAATAACCATGGCAAGAAAAGCGCAAAGGAAAAAACAACAAAGAAAACAGTACTATTTAAAGCTGAAAGAAACGCAGGAATTAGATGAATTACAACATGTGGCAAAAAAGAAAAAGTCTTGTGGTAAGAGAACAAAGGAATTTATTAAAAGAATTTCAAGGAGAGGAAAGGATTTTGGAAATGATGAAAATAGAAAGAATACTTGTAGAATGAAAAAGAATGAAATGAAAAAAGACAAATTAATAGAAATTCAGGAAATGAGAAAAAAATCTTTGTTGAAAGAAGAATGAAACAATTTTATGATATTAGGAAACGTATGTATAAAGGTAGAGTACTACAAAATTTGTTGAAAAATGGCAAGAAATATAAAAGAAGATCTGCATTTTATAAAAAGAAAAAAATATTGAAAGTATAGTCGAAAAGGCTTTTGAATTGAAAAGAAGATTGTTCATTTTAGTTTCAAAGAGAATGCGAACATTAGATAAACCAATGCATTCTATGAAGAACAAAACTAAAAGGAAAAGACTGATCAACAGAACTAACTTTTGTAAAAAAAAATTGGGTGAATGGAAGCATACTTCTAGTTCAGATCCTTTTTTTAATGAAGAGAGCTATTTTCAAAACAATACATTAGTTCACGCAGTTGATACCAGTGGTCGTGCTTATGAAGTGAAGAACGGTTGTGCAACTGACAAAGAAAAGATGGTTCCTAGAAATGTGGAAGAAGTGATAGCTGAAGAAGTTCAAGGGAGATGTACACAAGCTCCAGTGTATACGTGGGATTGTAGTAGTATTTGTAGTATACGACAGGAGTCTATTGATATTTTACGAAATTTCTTACGACATTATACTAAAAAAAGGATTAAACAAAAGATTAAGATGTTGCAAGGACTAGATCCTTGTAAAGTGAGAAATAATACTGGCTTGCAAGGTCATTCTCTGGCTTGTCTTTCTAGAAAAGTGTGTCAAAGTGTTTTTCATCATTTGAGAATGTTAGCAGTACATCACTCTGCAATGCGGAAGTTATTAAGAAGATTGTACTATGTAAAACGTCCTGCATTATTTTTAAGTGAAATAAGCACTGCTCTTTTGCATGGGACAGTATCGGATGTAAAAAAAAGTTTGTGATGATATAGAGTTTCGTTTCTTTAGTACTGGAGAAGAGTGTACACAAAGTGAGAATTTGATAAGTGTAGGTGTTGAAGAGGAGGAAGAAGATAGTACTACTGAGAAGTTTGTAGAAGAAATTACAAAGTTTAAGGTAATTTGTTCTGAAAAACCAAACTATGGGCATCATTACGATGGCGGGCGGACTTTGTAACTTTTTGACGGTACCGCAACGGAATGCGGGACCGTCCGCAAGGGGTGCGGCAGTCCCGCACCTGAGATTAGGATGCCACCGCCACCGTGGCGGTGGCAAGCCTATTCCCAGCATTGTGGCGGGCGGTGCTCACAGCACCGCCCGCCACAATGCTGGGAATAGACGGCGATGCATTGGCATGCACAAGGTGACAGGCACCGCGCGGTGCCTGCCACTTTGTCCATGCCAATCATGTGCACCCCCCACCCCCACAACTTCCTGGGGGCCTGCCAAGGGCCCCAAAAGGCAAAGACCACATGCCTTTTCATGGCGGCAATCATAATGACCCCCTATGTTTGTATTTGTTGTCGACGTACTCACTATAGAAATCAAACAAGGAATGTTGATCTGTATTTAAAAAGTGAAAAGGAAAACAATGATAAGTGGCAGGAATTTGGTGCTTGTTTGTTAGTGGAAGGTCATTTTGAGTTGGGTAGTGATCAACGTATTTGGAAATATTGTTACAGCAAACTAGAAGAGAACAAAATGCCTGCTAGAGCTGTACATAATAACCTAGAGTTGGTAGCTATTCCTGTGGAACTGGTAGATTTAAAGACGTATGAGTCCATTCTGATTCAATCTGTGCACCCGTTTCAGGCTATTGTTCGTATAGAGCCTAAAACAGGTAAGCTGCCTCCATCAGATTTACAAAGAGGCTTAAAAGGAAGAGTTGTGTATTTACCTTTAGATTTAAAGAAAAATATTGAAACTATTGGTGTAGAGAAAGAGGAAACTGCACCTGTAGTTATTCTAGTTAATGGTGTTCCTACAAAGAGTCGGAAAATATGGCAAGAATTAGTAGATGTCACCAAAGTGCAAAAGGCTACGTTATATCTCATAAAAAACAATCTTTATTACAAAAATGTGTATGTGGAAGAAGAAGAAATAGTTTTAGGAGATGATAGCGAAATTTCAAGTGGCCAAATTGAAAAAAGTGAACATGTCCAAAAGTGAAGAAATTTATGAACATTATAGTGTACATCCTTTACATTCAAAGGAAGTGATTGGAAATACTATTGAATTATTCCAAATGAAGAAAGTGAAGGGAACTCCCATGATTGTTTGGGAAAGAAGTTTGAAAGCTCGTTGTTTTCCACAGCTCTTCCCCACTGGAAAAAGTGGAAGATATGACGAACGACCAGTACAGATTCCAGCGTCAGAATATCGTACAACAAGATTGTACTCAGAATATCCAAGATTTCGACAATGTATTCCATATATATTTCATCTTTTGTTTGAAAGTGACTTGTCTGGACTTTCATATGCAGTGAACCACATATTAAAAACAGGAGTTCATCTTCAACATGTTTCTGCAAAGGAATTCATGGACAAAGTACAACAGAGAGACGATCATTTAGAATATCAATTGATTAATTTGATGGCGTGTCAACGTGGTACTAATGAGTATTGGTATCGTCGTCACGGAGAACTTAAATGTATGTTAAGGAACTTAGGAACCCCTACATGGTTTGTTACACTAAGCTGTGCTGAATACGCATGGGACGATTTACTTCAATTTCTACGAGAAGCAAATTCAAATATTAAAAACATTGATTTCAAGACAGCTGGAGAACTGTGTTCCTTGGATCCTGTAAATGTGTGCAGATATTTTAATCATAGGTTTCAAGCTATGATATCTTTTATCTGCAATAAAAACAACCCACCTCTTGGAGAAGTTATTGATTTCTTTTGGAGAAAGGAGTACCAAGCAAGAAGTGCTCCTCATATACATATGCTTTTATGGATCAAGGATGCACCTAAATTTGGAACTGATTCTGATGAGACTGTTTTATCTTTCATTGAAGACTATGTTACATGTGGAATTCCAAAAACAAGAGAAGAAAATCCCTTAAGAGAACAAGTTTTACGGTTTCAAACTCATCGATGTGGGAAATATTGTCGACGGAAATACAAGTCAAAGGAAAAACTTTATACAAAATGTCGTTTTGGATTCCCACATCCAGTAATTTCCAAAGGAAGAGTCAACAGTTTCATGTCAGCAGTGAGGCATACTATAACTCAAAAATCTCCAAAGAATACTTACAATATAAAAAGAAGTGAAAATGCAAAGTATATTAATGATTATAATCCAGTAATTTGACGATGTGGAATGCAAATATGGATATCCAGTATGTTGCAAATAATTCGATTGCTGTTGCTCGCTATGTGATGTCATACATAACAAAATCTGAAAAGACGGAGTTGAAAGAAATGTGGGAAGAAATTTCACAAGAGAAGACTCTTAGTAACAAATTGTACAGCTTTAGTTTGAAGATGCTTTCCCATCAAGAGATTGGATCCTACAAATGTTCGGATCGGTTGACATCTACAAGTTTATATTCAAAGTCAAGAGGAATAATTTGGGTAAGTCTAGGTCTTGCTGCAACTCGAAATCGAGTATCGAAATCTGTAAAAGAAATTGAATACTTAGCACTGAATGAACCGGAAAGTACAGATATTGTTAAAACAAATATGTTGGATACGTACTATCCTAAAAGAAGTCCGCATCTTGAAAACATATGTCTCTATGAAATACTGCAATATTACAGCTTTAAGAGAAATATTACAGAGAACATAAATGAAGAAAAATATGAAGTCATTGGCTGTGATGGATGTTTGGTGAAACATACCAAAGGAAATCTCATTAATCACAGGAAACTCAGTTGCGAAACTCCAGATAAAAGGGAATTTTACTATTTAGCACTTCTGCAACTGTTCAAGCCTTGGCGTACTGAAATGGAATTACTTGGAGATTTTCAGTGCTATGAAGATTCTTTTAATGCATGTAAAGATAGCATTGAATGCACAGTTTTTCCAAATTATCTACAAATGTTGAATGAAGAGATTCAACAAGAAGCTACTATTGCAGCTGAAATTGCTAGAGACAGTTCTCAAGATAGTCAAAGTTCTGCTCCACTGAGTCAAGATCCACTAGGAGAACCAATTCTTGAAAATGAAGCAGCAATCGCCATGAGTGAAGTAGAAACGGCAATGCATCAAGCTCAACAGGATATTATGGAGTTGGGAAACTTGGAAGAACAACTAAATATTGAACAGAAAGAAATATATCAGCAAGTTGCACAACAGATAGACCATGGTTTACTTCATGAAAAAAAGAATGCAACTGCACATCATTTAAAGCTATTCGAATGTATATCAGTGGTCAAGCTGGTACAGGAAAAAGTTTCTTAATTAAAGTTTTGATCAGTTATCTACAGAAAACCACTGAATCACATTTATCTTGTGTTGTAACCGCTCCAACTGGGTTAGCAGCACACAACTTTAAAGGGATTACATTACATCATTTACTGATGCAACCTGTTGAACATGAAAACAAGTTGGAATATCATAAGCTATGTGCAGAAGCTTGTTATGAAGTTTCAAGAGTACTAAAGAAAATGAAACTTCTGATCAATGATGAGGTGAGCATGGTCTCAAACTTAATGCTTGCCTTTGTACATTTAAGAATGCAGCAGATTTTAAAAACAGATTATGATGTTTTATTTGGAGGAAGACATCTAATTGTATTCGGCGACCTACTACAATGTACTCCCGTAAAAGGACAACCAGTTTTTAAAACACTTGTGCATGAAGACACCAGGAAATCTTTGGGAAGTATTGGAAATGTCAACATTTGGAATTATTTTGGATATAAAGAACTTACTAAAAATATGAGACAAGCAAGTGATGAACATTATGGAAGCATTCTTCAAGATATAAGAATTGGTGTTTTGTCGATACATGGTAAAGAAGCTTTGCAAAGTCGACTTCTTAGACACTTGTTTCCAAATGAAAATATTGCTCCTGAAATAATATATAAAAAAATTGGAGAAAAGAAATCTATAATTTGCCTAATTCCAACACTGCAAGAGTGTTCTACATTCAATGAAGAACTTTTAAAGCTAGAAAAACAACAAATAATAAAAATGGAAGCCATTGATAAAATAGAACATGAAGGAATTACTATCATATTGTCAGAAAAATTAAAATCAAAATTGGATTCTTTAGAAAAATCTATATCTAAGACTGCTGGTTTAGAAAAGAATTTATATGTATGTGAAAACTGTCGGGTAATTTTACGGCGTAATTTGGATGTAGAAAAAGGTTTAGTAAATGGAGCAATGGGGAAAGTTGTTGATTTTGTTAGTTATCTAAATAGAGATGGAATTGAATTTTTGAAGATTACATTTGATCAGATTGAAGAGGTAAAACTGATTGGACGTTGTGCTGTTCGTTTTTTGCTTGTTAAAGACTTGTATGTTCGTAGAAAACAGTTTCCTCTGTCTTTGGCATATGCGGTGACCATTCATAAATATCAAGGTTTAAGTGTAGATAATGCTTTAGTAAATATTGGAAGTACAGTGTTTAATGAGGGAATGGCATATGTTGCATTGTCTTGAGTAAAAACATTATATGGTCTGAATTTGTTGTATTTTGATGAGAGAAAGATTAGTGCAGATGCAAACTGAGTAAGAGAGTATAATCAGTTAAGAAGACTATATGCTCCCAATTTAGGTGAATATCCTGTATATGAAAAACATGTAGTATGTCCAAAACGAACATATGAGAAACACTGTAGTGAGGTTGGAAAGAAGAAAAATAATCAAGAGAATGGTGAGACTCCAAAGAAAATGAAAATGGACACTGTTGATGATATTGTAGGATATCAGTTAGAAAATAGTTCAGGTATCAACTGCTATGCTAATGTAATTCTGAACGTCGTGTTTTTTCTAGAAAATTTACATTAAATTATGGAGAATCGAGAAAAAAGATTTTGTTCTTTGTTGCATAATATTTTTGAAAAGTTGACAACTGATAAAACTAAAATCCAAACTGCTTCTGGCATTCGGCATCTTTTGGACATATGTTCTGGTTCTTCACAATTTACACTTAATGTACAACAAGATGCTCAGGAATTTCTTATGTTTATGCTTGCAGTATTAGAAGATGAAGGAATACAAATTGAAAATCTGTTTGGACTAAGTTACAGATGGGATCATAAATGTGATAGCTGTTCTTTTTCTTCCATCACTGAAATAGACACTGAACGATTCATATATCTGACAATACCAGATTGCAAAACAGTGTCTTTTAACAAATTAGTAAAAACAGCTAATCAAGATATGAAATGTACTCACTGCAAATCAGAAATGTTGTCAACATTATTTATAGAAAGATTTGGACAATATGTCATTTTAATGCTACAACGTTGTAGAGCAGATGGAACAAAAATGGAAAAAAGAATTAAAAATGTTGTCGCAAGTCAAGTGCCAATTTCAGAATGAACTTTTAAAGCAGTGGCTATTATTTTCCATGATTGACCTAGTACAACATTTGGACACTATACTGTGTATTTAAAATGCAATAAAGGATGGACACATTGTAATGACCCCCATTTAGAATTCAAATGTCGGTTGCCTTATGAATTACCAAATTCATATCTAATATTTTTGATGCCAAAGTTCTGAAAACATCATTCGGCCTATTGGGAAGATGTCAATATGAATTAAGAAGTTTATTTTGGATATTTTTAATGCAAATGATTTCGGAAACATCATTCGGCCTATAGGGAAAATGTCAACAATTACTGTTTCAATTATCGTTTCTCTTCTTTGATATTGTATTTATCACATTGTGTTTGAAAGAAGCAGTCCATATATTTGATCTTTGTATTATATGCAATGTTAATGGGACTGTTTATTTTTGAAAATGTAAACAGATAGTTGAGTTTCTTGTAAATATTTTGAACACAGATTTGTTTTTTTTAACAATCTTATTGATTGTATTTTTTTGCCCGCTGTTACATGATGATCAACATTGAAATCACTGTGTATGGTGAAATTCAATAGAATCTGAAAACAGCAAAAAAGGCAAACTGAATATGTTATGTAATTCTAAAATTATGTTGTGTTCTTAAAACTATAATATTATATGCAATAACAGTATTTTTCTTCTCTTTTACAGAAACTAATTCTAAAGTTTGAAAATATTTTAAATTTAGATTATAATAAAAAAACTGAAAAAATTGTTTAAATGAGTTTCATATCTACTTCAATAAAGAAGGTAAGATAAAGTAATGTAATAAGGATAATGTTATGAATTTATATTTAGAGTCACATTTATTGCAGTCATTCATTTTTTTAAAAATTAATTATCTCACTCATCAAATTACTTTACAGGAACATATGGTCTTCTTCAATCTCTGAAATATAACCTCTGTAGTTACAAAATCACCTATGCATTACCAATATACAGCTTTGTTCACTGTGGTACTACCTGTACAACTCTGTAATGACCCAAGGAATACCCGTGCACTTACAAAATTACTCAGGCACAACTGATGTATTCCTGCAATCACACAGGCACTAGTTATCCACTCATGCAATAGCTCAGGCATTATCCATGCACTGTTCCAATCATCTATGTTATGTTATGTTATGTTATGTTATGTTATGTTAAAAAGTGCTTATAGAGCGCGCAGCTACTCAACAGAGTGTCCCGGCGCTAAGACAGAAGATACGGAGACCAGAGAGGAGGACTCCGATTACGGGGTAGCAGCCATTATGCTGTTTGTTGAAACAACCAGGTTTTCAGTTGTTTCCTGAAAGCTAGTATATTCGTGGCCTGCCTAAGCGGAAGTGGCAGCTTGTTCCAAATTTGAGCCACTTGCACTTGAAAAGAGCGGCCGCCACGGCGGGGTCTGAGAAAATTAGGTACGACAATTAGATGTTGGTGTGCTGACCTGAGGGATCTGCCTGGAACATAGTGTGAGACTCTCCTGTGGATGTTATGAGCCCCCATGCAATGCAGAGCCTTGAAAGCCAGAACTAATGCTTTGAAGAGAATTCTGCATCGGACAGGCAGCCAATGCAGATTCTTCAGATGGTGAGAGATCCGGTCTCTAGGCCCGAGTCTCAGGACTGCCCTGGCAGCCGCGTTCTGTACGACTTGAAGTCTATTCAATAAGAACTCTGGCAGGCCCAAATAAAGGACGTTGGCATAGTCCAATCTGGAGGTAATAAGGGCCTGAACGACCGTCTTTCTGTGAGAGGTCGGCAGCAGGAAGAGAAATCTTGGGAGCATTTTCAGGAGACCAAAACACGTGCCTGCCACCGACTGAACTTGAGATGTCATGGATAAGGCATCGTCCATTTTCACTCCCAGGTTTTTAACAGTGTTAACCGCTGACTGGGGAGGAGACATGCCAGTTGGCCACCATTGTTTCCAGGCGTCCAGAGGGGGGGTGCCAAAGAAGATAATTTCAGACTTTTCCGGGTTGCATTTGAGATGGTTATGTCTGAACCAGGCAAAGACTTCTCTAAGACATTTATTTATCTTCTCCCCATTAAACTCCTCCCCCATCTTACATGTGAACAACAACTGAGTGTCGTCGGCATAAGATATAATCTTTGCCTCACCCGCTTCCGCCAGGGTGGCCAGGGGAGCCATGTACAGATTAAAAAGTACTGGGCTCAAAATAGACCCCTGTGGCACGCCAACGTTCAAGGGCGGAACACTGGCTGCAAACGGGGGCGACCAGACCTCTTGTTTTCTATCCTCCAAAAAGGAGGAAAACCACTTCAACACCGTGCCACCAAGTGCACTCCCGTAATCTCTGCAGGAGGCGACCATGGGGGGCGGTGTCGAAAGCCGCCGAGAGGTCTAAAAGGATAAGAACCGCTTTGCCTACTTTATCAAGGGTCTCTTTGATAGATTCGGAGACCTCAAGCAAAGCCGTCTCTGTACTAAGGTTCTGTCTAAAACCGGACTGGCTCGGGTGAAGAAGGTTATTTGCTTCAACAAAGCCGCTAATCACCGAGTGAACATATTTCTCTATTGTCTTTGCAAAGAAGGACAACAAAGAAATGGGTCTGTAATGAGATAATTCCGTGGGGTCAGCCGTATGTTTTTTCAATAGTGGAATTATTTTGGGGCTCTTTTAGATTACAGGGACCTGGCGACCATGAAGAGACACGTTCAAAATGCTATTCACTGTGGGATTAAGAATCTCAGCCATTGAGGCCAGAAATGTAGCAGGGCAAGGGTCCACAGGAGAGCCAGACTTGAGGCCCTTCATTAGCTATCAACTACCCATGCAGTTCTGTAATCATCTAGACACTACTCATTTACTCTTTCAAATACCCAGGCACTACTGATGCACTCATCTAATCCCCCAATCACTAGCCATGCACTTATCCAATCAGTCTGCCAATACCCAAGCACTTATAAAATCACCATGAACTATCCTTGCATTCCTCTAATCATCCAGTCAGTACCCATGTACTCATGCAGTGACCAAGGTACTAACCATGTAATGAAGCAATCATCCAGACATTACCTATAAAGTCATGTAAGTACCCAGGCATTAAGCATACACTTGTAAAATGAACCAAGCAATACCCATGCACTAAGAAAATCATGCAGGCACAACACATGTACTCCTGCTATCACCCAGGCACTACTCATGCAGTTATGCAATATCCCAAGCACTACCCATGCACTGCTTCAATCACCCGTGCACTACCCTATGCAGTCCTCCAATCACCTACACACTATTCATTCAGTTCTTCAATTACCCAGGTAGTACCCATGCATTCCACAAATCACCCTGTTACTACCCATGCACTCCTCCAATCACCTAGCCAGTACCATGTACTTATCCAATCACTCCAGCAATACCCAAGCACTTATAAATTAACCATGCACTATCCTTGCAGTACTTTAATCATCCATTCAGTACCCATATACTCATGCAATGACCTAGGCACTAACCATGCACTGCTACAATCACCTCTGCACTACCCATGCAGTCCTCTAATCACCTACACACTATTCATTCAGTCATTCAATTACCCAGGTAGTACCCATGCATTCCACAAATTACCATGTCAATACCCATGCACTCCTCCAATCACCCAGCCAGTACCATGCACTTATCCAATCACTCCGCCAATACCCAAGCACTTATAAATTCACCATGCACTATTCTTGCAGTATTTAATCATCCATTCAGTACCCATATACTCATGCAATGACCCAGGCACTAACCATGCACTGCTACAAACACCTGTGCTCTACCCATGCGGTATCCAATCACTCCAGCCATACCCAAGCACTTATAAATTCACCATGCACTATCCTTGCAGTACTTTAATCATCCATTCAGTACCCATATACTCATGAAATGACCCAGGCACTAACTATGCAGTGCTCCAATCACCTGTGCACTACCCATGCAGTCCTCTAATCACCTAGCCACTACTCATTCACTCCTTCAATTATCCAGGTAGTATCCATGCAGTCCAGCAATCACCCTGTCACTACCCATCCACTCCTCCAATCACCCAGCCAGTACCATGTACTTATCCAATCACTCCGCCAATATTCAAGCACTTATAAATTTACCATGCACTATCCTTGCAGTACTTTAATCATCCAGTAAGTACCCATATACTCATGCAATGACCCAGGCACTAACTATGCACTGCTACAATAGCCTGTGCACTACCCAGGCAGTCCTCTAATCACCTACACACTATTCATTCACTCCTTGAATGACCTAGGTAGTATCTATGCATTCCACAAATCACCATATCAATACCCATGCACTCCTCCAGACACCCAGCCAGTACCATGTACTTATCCAATCACTCCGCCAAAATACCAAAGCACTTATAAAATCACCATGCACTATCCTTGCAGTACTTTAATCATCCATTCAGTACCCATGTACTAATGCAATGACCCAGGCACTAACCATGCACTGCTACAATCACCTGTGCACTACCCATGCAGTCCTCTAATCACCTACACACTATTCATTCAGTCCTTCAATTACCCAGGTAGTACCCATGCATTCCACAAATTACCATGTCAATACCCATGCACTCCTCCAATCACCCAGCCAGTACCATGTACTTATCCAATCACTCCGCCAATACCCAAGCACTTATAAATTCACCATGCACTATCCTTGCAGTACTTTAATCATCCATTCAATACCCATATACTCATGCAATGACCCAGGCACTAACCATGCACTGCTACAATCACCTGTGCACTACCCATGCAGTCCACTAATCACCACTCACTATTCATTCAGTCCTTCAATTACCCAGGTAGCACCCATGCATTCCACAAATTACCATGTCAATACCCATGCACTCCTCCAATCACCCAGCCAGTACCATGTACTTATCCAATCACTCCGCCAATACCCAAGCACTTATAAATTCACCATGCACTATCCTTGCAGTACTTTAATCATCCATTCAGTACCCATATACTCATGCAATGACCCAGGCACTAACCATGCACTGCTACAATCACCTGTGCACTACCCATGCAGTCCTCTAATCACCTACACACTATTCATTCAGTCCTTCAATTACCCAGGTAGTACCCATGCATTCCACAAATCACCATGTCAATATCCATGCACTCCTCCAATCACCCAGCCAGTACCATGCACTTATCCAATCACTCCGCCAATACCGAAGCACTTATAAATTCACCATGCACTATCCTTGCAGTACGTTAATCATCCATTCAGTACCCATATACTCATGCAATGACCCAGGCACTAACCATGCACTGCTACAATCACCTGTGCACTACCCATGCGGTATCCAATCACTCCAGCCATACCCAAGCACTTATAAATTCACCATGCACTATTCCTGCAGTACGTTAATCATCCAGTCAGTACCCATATACTCATGCACTGACCCAGGCACTAACTATGCAGTGCTACAATCACCTGTGCACTACACATGCAGTCCTCTAATCACCTAGCCACTACTCATTCACTCCTTCAACTATCCAGGTAGTATCCACGCAGTCCAGCAATCACCCTGTCACTACCCATGCACTCCTCCAATCACCCAGCCAGTACCATGTACTTATCCAATCACTCCGCCAATATTCAAGCACTTATAAATTCACCATGCACTATCCTTGCAGTACTTTAATCATCCAGTCAGTACCCATGTACTCATGCAATGACCCAGGCACTAACCATACACTGCTACAATCACCTGTGTGCTACCCATGCAGTCCTCTAATCACCTACGCACTACTCATTCACTCTTTCAATTACCAAGGTAGTACCCATGCATTCCACAAATCACCCTGTCACTACCCATGCACTCATCCAATCACCTAGCCAGTACCATGTACTTATCCAATCACCCCACCAATATCAAAGCACTTATAAATTCACCATGCACTATCCTTGCAGTACTCTAATCATCCAGTCAGTACCTATGTATTCATGCAATGACCCTGTAGTGTAGCTCCTATTTCCCTAATAGGCTCTGCACATTGGAATAATATCCCCTATAGGTTTGACATAGGACTAAGGTCAGTATGTCCCTATCGAGTATATTAAACTTAATTACTTGTGCCAGCTAGCTCAGAGGCCACTAGAAACTCCTTGACAAACAAGAAGGGAGTAGTTTCTGGCAGCCGCAAAACATGACAACTTTGTTTCCCTTTAGAATCAGAACGTGTCCCAGAGTCGTGGAAACAATAGATAACTATTTCACTCAGCTAAGTCGTGCATGCTTAGTTTTCCTCAAAGTTACACAGAAAGAATAGACGGGCGTTTCAATAAAAGATTTATTGAACAGTCTTGTTTCTTATGTAAGTAAAATGTGCTGTTACGATCACAAGACAGTATGCAAGATAAATAATGTACAGCGTAAGCAGTAGAAATAAATAATACTGCGATAGCATTATCTTTTAGCATATATGCATTTACATAAATAACACAGACTAAAAATGCGAGTACTCATACGATGCGTCTCTAACCTAGTTCTATCCCAATGTACCTAACCTGTCCTAGGTGTAGGGAGAGGTATGAAGTAGGTAAAGTATTCCTTACTATGGTATACTAAGAGTATGTTAAGTCTAGTATGCCTAGTATGCCAAGTATGCCTAGTATGCCTAGTATGCCAAGAGTCCCTCTAGGTTCTTGTCAGCTCCATACCTTAAGAATGAGAGAGGTAGGAATCTCTTGCCAGATTCGAACTCCAACACCCCGCAAGGGAAGTTAGATCACTGGAAGCTGGACTCTCTGCGTGCAGGGATGACAGCGTCTTCTCAGTGCGTCAGGCCAGGAAACAGGCTCCTCTGAAGTCGAGGTCTCCTCTGATTTACAAGGGCTAGGGAAGTTATATTTATACCTGAGAGGTACCTCAGAATGTTAGCATTGACGTGAGTCGGACAGCGGAAGACGTCATGAATGAACCCCTAAGGTATAATGGTTCATGCATAATATATGAGTCCTTGAAGAAATCAATAGTCCTGTGCTAGGGAAACTCCCGCAGCCTAAGGGTCTGTTCTTCAAGAACTCGTTGTGACGTTAGGGTGGACGGATGTCGGAGACCATGCCTGTATTTGGAGTGCACGGTTTAATGCCTAAATAAGGACTGGGATTTCATGCCTATATAAGGGCAGGGCGAATTGTGCCTATATAAGGACATGATACAGGAAAGCCCGTGTATGGACACCCTAAGAGGAATACAACACCCACTCCACTTTCGTGTGTACGATAATACTAAAATGCTAAACATATAAAATGCTAACCATTAAATGGAGTACCGCATATTAAATTTTTTTTCTTTAAAAGCATTAAAAAACATAGTAAAATGCAAAAGGTACTGTACATATGAAGCAATGCTTTTCATTTCAGGCATAAAGTTTGAAATTAAATGCAATTAGAATGAAAGAAGCAGTAATATTTACATGTGACAGAAAATGATCGATAAGTTTTTCAAAATCAAAGTCATTTAATGTCATGAAAATTAATAAACTGTTTTAGACACACAAGATGACCAAGTGTCCGTGGAAGTACCGTGAAGTCTGTACTATAAGGCCAGTTCTACTTTAAGCAGATTGAAGTGCCATTTTAGTTCGAAAAAATGGGAAAAAGTTCAATTTTGGAAGAGGTCCAAGTTTTTGGGGAAAAATGAAGGCCAAATTGTTACTGCATCTCTGGAACACTGTATGCTGAATCAGAGTCAGTTCACGGGTCTGATGTAAACATGAGATCATCTATTTCTGTAGACAAAATATCGTCCACTGAAGTTGGTGTCAGTTGGAACACCTCGTGTAGTAGATTAATTGCACAGAGATGTGAAGCATCGCTTTCAGCATAGGTTGCCGCAGCAATGTCCGCGTCCGTTGTTACCTGTGTGCCTGTAGATCTTTCTCGTACCTCAGCAGCAGCCGGAAGCGACTGTGAGATCTCAATGAATGCTGACATCAGGATTGGTAGCCTCTGGGGACAACACAGAGCATGGGCCGTTATCGGGACCAGCAGAGTATCGACATCCGTTGGCGTTGCTGATGGAAATGTTAAACAGGTATCCAACACGCATTCTTCACAGCATAGCAGGCATCGTAGAACAGGTAAGATGCAATCTTGCCAGATTGGTCTGAATGACAGGAACCACGTGGTATTCAGGTCCCGTAGACGAGTCATGCCCAATAGCTGTACTATTCGCTCACAGCACTTTTGTTCAAGGAGAGCTTTCTCCATTTCGCTCGGAGTAATGTCTGCGAATAGGCTGGCCATAGCGCAATAGCAGGAAGAGAAATAGAATTCCGGCAACAAGTGCTAGAATTAATGGTATGCCACCAAACACCGAATGTGCAAAGTTCGGGATGATTCCGAGTATTGCCTGGAAAGGTGCTAACAGACCGGAGCAGATGCTCTTAAATACATGTACAATTCCGGTTGTATCAGACATGTTAAAGATACGTCCTATCATTTCCATGAAATGTATAGGGCAGTTTGTACGTATTAAAGTCTGTATCTCAGCCGAAGTCCTTGCTACTTGTAGATCATAGGTTTCTTTGGCCGAGGTCAAAGGCACTGTTTGCTGTAAAAGCATGGCTTTCATTCTGCTCAAAGTATCAAATCTTATAAAAGAGACGTTCAGCGAAGGCCATAGAGGCGACTCCCTGACTGTGTCTATTGGGGCAAACAATACTTGCATACAGCAAGTGACCCTGGAGTTGACCGTTACTAGATATGGGATGCCTGGCAGCATGCCGCAGCAACTCTGATCATTCAACATGAGGTAACTCCCATTAGCAAGTTGTCCAAACGTTGGATTAATCACAGCAGCTGGTGTACCCTGCTGATGGCAAGACAAATTTGCCACAGAACCATTACAAGCCCTGTGTAAAGAAATGTCCTGACATATAAGTGAACCGCTCAGTGCACGTTTACAGTGTGTACCGCTCAAAAACACTTCACGATCCCCACTCCAACAGCTATATGTATACGGTAAATCCCAAGATGTCGTAATGTATTCCTTACCCAACCTTTCATATTTGCCTGCTTGCATTTGTCTGAGGCAATACTGAAACTGAAAAGTAGTCACAGGTAATGTGATTTTGCCATGAATGAGCCATTCTGTAGCTGGTTTTTCTGCCACTGTGAATGGTAACTTTTCCAGTTTTTCAATGCTCAGCACTGTATACTTTGCTCCTCTTTGTGCCAGTTCGATCTGTTTATCAGTTAGATTGTATTCAGCAAACAGAGCCGATGTGTTGATGAAACGCCAAGGCACATAGCCCGCTCGCAAAGATTGCAGCGTCCAGCTTAATAACACAATAGAACGTAATTGAGATTGGCCTTGCTGTAACATCGCCAAATCTTGTTCTAGTATGTCGATAGCAGAGGATACAATGCCATCCAATGAATATATTCTGGAGGACAAAGTTGTTAACCCATTGTCGACCACAGAGAGGGTTTTCTCTAAATTAATACGATCAAGTTCACGTATTCGTTCTGCGGCCTCCATCTGTGACACTTTCCATGCTTCATTATAGGCAGCATAAATGCCGGCATATATGAAACTTTTTTTACGCGGTTTTCTTGGTCCAAGCAAGAATTCCCTAAGGTCTGCGTCCTCTTTAAGTAAGGATAAGTGTTGTTTCACATCCTGTAGTGTAGATTTCTGAAGCCAATCGAGGCATAATTTACCTACACTGTATGTGGTTACTACCCCCGGATGCTGTTTTTGGACGTATCTTGGGTCTGGCCTATGAACAGTAAAGCCCTGAGTTTTATTCAGGAATCATTCCTGACAGTTGTTCGTGTCTGTGGGCCAGATCAACCATTTTCTCCAATTAGGATTAGATCTGTTGAGTTGTGGTATATTGTCAACTGTCACCACTGCCTTTGTATTATTATCAGTGGCAGGTGTTGGTACAGAAGGTGTGTTCTTCTCTTTAAACTTGGCTAATCCAAGACAAGATGTTTGTTGGACAGTTTCATTCAAAAACATTATTTGTTCAGGGATGATACAGCCTCTAAATAAAGCTTCTATTCCCTGCACTTGCCATTCTTTAGTACCCCAGACAGTTTTTGTGTCTATTGTGTCTTTCCAAAAGTCGAAACCCTGTCTAGACAGTTGGGCAATAAATATTGCAGAGTAAATCTGTTTCGTATTAGTCAACATAATTTTCTGTCCTGTTTTGTTTACATTTTTATAGTAAAACATTTCTGGATTAGATGTATTGTACCCTGAAAAATATGGAAACTTGTTAGCAAATGTTTTTGAACTACCGTGTGGTGGTGTAGGACAATGCTCCCATTGGTTAAACATAAACACATTTCTAAGATATGCAGATTTATGCAAATAATGATGACCATAGTGGTTATAGCAATACAGCTGTTCATAGTCTGATGAACCCTCTAAATATTCATTTTTAGAAAATGCAGCAGATTTTTCCAGGTCAAACATTATGTCGTTAACAGTCTTGAAGTCCCAATCATCTGAATAGGTACTGGACGTAATTAGATCACTTAGTGAAATTTTAAACAAATGTGGAATGTCAATTGTTCCGTCGGGCCGAAGATGTCAAAATCTGTTTTGTCCCACACTATACCATCCTGTATAGGAACAGCTGTGATGTTCACTGATGACAAGTCTCTTGCTTCACGATGGGAAGATTTATGAGGTTTTAAAAGTACGTTCACGTCTTTTCCTTCAGTATTCACATGGATGTATGTGCCACTTATAAGCACGCTCACAGTCGTAACCAAAGCTAGCCAGAGCAGAAAAACAAATAGTCCAGATGTAATCCAGAGTTCAATCCATGGAGAAACCAAATAAGTCTTTTTCAGAAAGTGAAGAAAGTCTTGTACTTGCTGCTTGAATGTTAATGATGCTGGCGTTGTTTCAGGTTCACTCGGATCTTCTGAGAACGTATCAAAATTAATGAAATAGCCAGAAGCAGTTCTGTCAATTGTTGGAATTGCATCAGGATTTGTAGAAATCACTGGAACCAGTTCATCACTTGCTACATTGGTGTAGACAGGTGTATTTGGACAAACTATTACTTGGTTTTCAAGAGGGATGAGTTCCATTGCGTTGTTGCTTAGTCCTTCATCTGTTACAGCTGAATTCTCGATTGTTATCAGTCTTTCAGTCTGAACCTCTTGGATAGTAGCGAGAGGAGTGCGTCTGCTACTAGGTCGGAGTCCACGAGGCCTACTATTTAGTATTGGCCACATACTGTGGTTTGATGAGGTCAATGGACACAAATCTTTTCTCCTTTCTTCCAGCAAGGGGCGGCAGAAGTACTGTTCTTGTTCCTTGAACTGCTAGGACAGGTACCGGTTGTCTGTAAGAAGGTCCAAATTCCTTCTTGTCCGCAATCTTTTCTCTGACTAGATCCCCAACTTTTGGAATCCAGACAGGCCTTGCTGGGACTGCCGTTTTTTCCCCAGTGGTGGTTGGCTGCAGGAATACGTTGCTTTGTTTCGTTCTTAACTCATTCAGTTCCTGTAAAACAGCCAAACGATCTTTGATATCAAACGTTTTATTTTCCACCACTGTGCCTACGTGATCGAGATCTGGTACCCACATTCTTGTCCCAAATAGGACCTCATATGGAGTGCCCCCCCCTAGAGAACTTCTTGGCAGATTATTCAATGAGCGTTGGACCCCATTAAGGTGTTTGACCCACCCATCACCCGAACCTAATACCCTAGCTGTTATAGACTGCTTTATGTCCCAGTTTTTCCTTTCCACAACCGAATTTCTCTCAGGATGGAATGGAGAGGAGTACCGCAATGCAACGCCCAGACTGGCCATGGCTTCTTTGTAAGCCCGAGAGCTAAACGCAGGGCCCTGGTCAGAATGTAGCGAGCCTATTGCGTATGTGCCGATAAAGACTCGCAAATCTTTTATAACAGTTCAAGCGTCAGCCGAGCGCTGTGGCCATATCCATAGGAACCTAGAGCATGAATCCACTGCAACCATGATATATTTATAGTTACCGTCCCTTTGCAAGGGACCGCAGTGGTCCAGGTAAACACAAGCTAATGGTTTGTCTGAAATTAACAGGGGTGTCTGCGCAGGGCGTTTCACTGTGGAGACTTTCATCTGTTGGCATATATCACATTCTAAAACATAGTTCTTTGTTTGTTTTCTAATGCCAGGCCACCAATATCTTTGCTTGAGTAAAGATACTGTTGCAGAAACACCTGCATGGGCAGAAGCTATCCCTTAGTGTGCTGCTAGGATTAGTCCCAATCTGCGTTCCTTGTTTGAAATTACCCTATCCCCCACTCCAGGGATTTGAGCAAAAGGAACGTTGTTCGCATCAATTACATAAGAGTACTTGATTGGAAACTTTTTTGGTAACGATGCACTGCTGCCCTTGCTTGAAGCATTGACAGCCAACATTATCTCACCGTCTATTTTTGTTTTTGAATGAGTGATCGCAGCTACGGAAGCCGTCTGAACAGCCCCCTTTGCGGCTTTGTCAGCCAATGAATTCCCTGCAACGTGAACGCCATCACGTTGATGACTCAGTGTGTGGATCACGTGAGCCTTTGGTAGTTCGTTTTTCAACTGAACTACTTGTTCCCAAAGCGTTTTGTGCTTTATTGTGCCACCTTTCGCATCTTTGAAACCATTTTCAAGCCAGTTTTGTATATATTCATTATACGACTGAACACAGTAAAAGGAATCGCACACTATCAGTGTGGGGAATTCTCGATCTGTACTTTCAAGTGCCAGTTTGAATGCTTGTAGTTCAGCTCGCTGAGCTGTACAATCTCCTAGAGATTGAGTTTTTGTGACCATAGGTCTGAAGATACCATCTCGCATGTGACCTTTAACTATTGCACACGCTGCACTGTAAGCTTGCTTACTCCCTGTTGCGGGCTGTGCGGATCCGTCAGTGTAAATTATGAATTTGTACTGATCGAGAGGCAGAATTTCAGTAGGCAGAGGACATTCTTGTTCATATTGCAGGAATGCTTGTGTTTTTAAATCGGGATCAAAAACATATTCAACATCTGTTGCAGCAAGAGAATTAACCCATTGTATCCATCTTGGATGTAATGCTTTAGCATTTGGAATGGTTGCCTTTGTGACCGCTTCTAAAGCTGGTACTGGGGTTACGACAATAATGCGTTTCCCTTGGGCTAAGGCTCTTTCTTTTGCTACAGCGGTTTGAACTGCTGTCAGAATTTTTTCAGTTGAACTGAAGCGCATTTCCGCTTGTGTATACAAATGAGATTTGTATGCGATTGGTATTTTTTCACCTTCATTAAATGTTAAGTAGGTGAATCTGCATTGACCCGAAATTATTCGGATCACCAAATTGCGTTGACTTACGCGTGTTTGTAAGTGATTTGTTGCTAACATGTTAGCCTGGAGTGAACACAAAATTTCTGTGTGTTCCTGTGTCCAGTTTTTGATTGAAAAATCAGGTTTGATTAATGCGTAGAGAGGTTTAACCCTTTCTGCGTAATTTAGAATGTATGTTCTTCCACAATTTAGGAAACCCAGGATGGATTGTAAGTTTTTTAGCGTTTTTGGAGGTTGGAGCAGCGCACACTTCTCTATAAAGTTAGCTGCCAAGCTCTTGCCTTCACTTGAGAGCTCATATCCTAAAAATAGGACATTGAGATGGGCAATTCTGGACTTTTTAAATTTGAACTTGTAGCCCTCAGAGGCGAAGCCCAGTATAATGGTGCTCACCCTGTTCAAGTGTTTGTCCAGGTCATCGTCTGTCAGATAGATGTCATCGACATAGGACAATGCCTCATTGTCATAAATTTGTAGTAACTCCGTTACCCTCGCTGAGAATAAACCTGGGCTGTTCTTGAACCCTTGTGGGAGTCGACAAAAGTGACGCTGGGTCCCCATTATGGAGAATGCTGTTAAGTACCTGCTTTCAGGTGCTATGTTTTGACAAAAGAAACCATTTGAGATGTCTAATGTTGTTTTATATTTTTTACGCACCATGTTATTCATTAATGCTGTGCTATGTGCATTTTGCACTGCAAATGTTTTAGAACAAGTGTTTAGGTGTCTGTAATCCAAAACTAGACGATATGTATTGTCTGGTTTGGAGACAGGAAACAAAGGATTGTTCATTGAGGAGGTGCATGTTTCAATCACCCCTTGGTATTCAAGTTGATCTAAGATCTCCCTGACCTGTTTCTTAGCTTCTTGCTTTATTGGATACTGCCTTTGTGCAGTTGGTTCATGTTTCAGATGTATTTTATGGTGAGGTGAGTCCTCATCCCATCCTACATGATTTTTATATAAGCTGGGGCCTGGGCTACTGCCCATTTCCTGGCATATGTATATTTTAGGTGAATTGGAATATGGTTGGAGAAGGCAGGCATAATAATGTCCTCGCCATGTGGGCACTCCCTGACAAATTGTGGTGGCCAGTCTTTTTCTGCTAGAAGTATGTCATAGCCCCTTGATAGTCTTTCCCAAAAAAGTGCTTCCACCTGTCTAGGTATGTCTCCCTCCATCCGGAGTGTTATTTCATATAACTTTTGTGGAGTACTAACCCTGGTGTCTAGAGTCTCAACTGTAATGTACTCATTCAAGTCCACTATCTCCAGAAGTTCCTTCAGATTCTGGCGAGCTATTGTGACTTCTGCTGCACTGTCCAGCATTGTCTGAGCCCATTCTCCGTTCTTGAGTTGTGTTCTCAGTATTCTCGGCATGTCTGATCTTCAGACCTGCTACTTTATTTTTGGAGAATTGAGGTTTTGCTTTATTTTTTGGAACGTGTTTGTCGTCTTTCGATTTCACGCGTTCTTCTCTATGTTCTGACCGTCCTCTTCTTTCCGAAGTCTGTGATGAGATCTGAAAGGGACAAGAGGAATGTGTATCAGTATCTTGATACCTGTCAGGCTTTTTCAAATTATCCCTATTCCTGAGGTTATACCTCCTTTCAGAGGGCTCCTTTTGAGGAGACCTACCTCGGGATTGAGAACGTTTCTCGTTTGAATTTTGTTTATTAGTCTCCCACTTCTTTTTAGAAGATGTAAGAGTTTGTTTAATAGAGTCCTTCTCAGGACTTTCAGATAGTTTCGGCTTCACTGGTCTTCCACCCAAACTATCTCTGCCTAATTCTGCATAAGATTGTTCTATTATTCTGGGTAGCTCTGTCTGATGTTCTGTAACATCGAATTCCCTTAATTTTTGGCGGATCGCCACTGCTGCTGCCTCCCCTTTAATATTAGATAATATTATTGTTGAGACCTGGTCGAAATTTTTCAGTAATTTCATACCTAAATTTAGAGCAGGCTCTGCCCCATATTCATTTTGAATTTGTTTCAGGACATCTGGTATTACCGCAATTGACGGAATGCCATGTGTTTTAGTATAGATGGCAGCAAAGACTGAGCCCCAAGTGGTACAGTCTTCCAGTTGTGGTGTGATCCCCATCGGTAAACTGATTGTTAGGATTCTGTGTTTCTCATACGGGCTAGTATTCGGAAATACTGCTTCGATTTGAGTAATTTTTTGAGCTATCCAAAATGGAACCTGCTCACGTTTTGTGGGCATTTTACCCATGACTGCGTATAGAGTCTGTGGTGTAATTTATAGTGTATTCCCCTGTTGGGGAGTTTGATTTGGAAGTGTCAATGGTGGTTGGACTGTGAAAGTCTGCATGACATATTGGACTAGTTGTCTGTAGATTTTTATTAACTCTGTAAGTTGAGTAAGTAGTTCCTCATCCGACATTATATCAAGTTCAGGATGAGGTGTGTAGCCGGCTAGAATCGGCCATGTTGCTCCTGGTCTACCTAGTGGACCGAGCCTGGTAATGTTTCTGTGATGTTTTAGGGCGCCTTTAAACCAAAGCTGATGCTCCTGGTATGTTAATGGAATTTCTATATCCTCGAAAGGAATGTATTCCTCTGGTGGATCATCTTCTTTGTAGAAGTGAAACATTTTTGTAACTGGATTGGATTCAGGAAATATTACCCATGAATAGAATACCTCTGTCTGAAAGGATTCGTGTGCCTCTATCACGAAAACTGCTCTACCGCCTCTTGGTGGTAGGCCATGTTTTATAAGTTTTAGAGTGATGGCTCTTCTTAAGTTTGGATTGATGTCTATAACACCCTCCTCGGCTTCATTTAAACTGGTAAAGTTAAAAACTGCTGCTTGGGCTGGGTCAGCCGCAGCTCCAGCGTTTCTGGTGGCTTCGTCCCTGTTTAAGGACATTTTGTTATTTTTGAAATATGTAGAACAAGTTTCAAGGAAACAAAGATAAGGTGCACAATATTTTGGAACACTGTATCCTTCAACGTTGAGCAAACCAAACAGCTAATATATAGGGTACTTCCCTATGTAGCCGTGGCGGATACTAAACCCTGCCCACTCCAGACGTCTTTTGGAGTATATGGGTAGGGGTCTCTGAGAGAAAAAGCACGGCTGAGTTACTCAGTATCTAGCGTTAAATTACCGCCTTACCAAACGTTGGGCGCCATGTAGTGTGGCTCCTATTTCCCTAATAGGCTCTGCGCCTTGGAATAATATCCCCTATAGGTTTGACATAGGACTAAGGTCAGTATGTCCCTATAGAGTATATTAAATTTAATTACTTGTGCCAGCTAGCTCAGAGGCCACTAGAAACTCCTTGACAAACAAGAAGGGAGTAGTTTCTGGCAGCCGCAAAACATGACAACTTTGTTTCCCTTTAGAATCCGAACGTGTCCCAGAGTCGTGGAAACATTAGATAACTATTTCACTCAGCTCAGTCGTGCATGCTTAGTTTTCTTCAAAGTTACACAGAAAGAATAGACGGGCGTTTCAATAAAAGATTTATTGAACAGTCTTGTTTCTTGTGTAAGTAAAATGTGCTGTTACGATCACAAGACAGTATGCAAGATAAATAATGTACAGCGTAAACAGTAGAAATAAATAATACTGCGATAGCATTATCTTTTAGCATATATGCATTTACATAAATAACACAGACTAAAAATGCGAGTACTCATACGATGCGTCTCTAAGCTAATTCTACCCCAATGTACCTAACCTGTCCTAGGTGTAGGGAGAGGTATGAAGTAGGTAAAGTATTCCTTACTATGGTATACTAAGAGTATGTTAAGTTTAGTATGCCTAGTATGCCAAGTATGCCTAGTATGCCTAGTGTGCCAAGAGTCCCTCTAGGTTCTTGTCAGCTCCATACCTTAAGAATGAGAGAGGCAGGAATCTCTTGCCAGATTCGAACTCCAACACCCCGCAAGGGAAGTTAGATCACTGGAAGCTGGACTCTCTGCGTGCAGGGATGACAGCGTCTTCTCAGTGCGTCAGGCCGGGAAACGGGCTCCTCTGAAGTCGAGGTCTCCTCTGATTTACAGGGGCTAGGGAAGGTATATTTATACCTGAGAGGTACCTCAGAATGTTAGCATTGGCGTGAGTCGGACAGCGGAAGACGTCATGAATGAACCCCTAAGGTATAATGGTTCATGCATAATATATGAGTCCTTGAAGAAATCAATAGTCCTGTGCTAGGGAAACTCCCGCAGCCTAAGGGTCTGTTCTTCAAGAACTCGTTGTGACGTTAGGGTGGACAGATGTCGGAGACCATGCCTGTATTTGGAGTGCGCGGTTTAATGCCTAAATAAGGACTGGGATTTCATGCCTATATAAGGGCAGGGCGAATTGTGCCTATATAAGGACATGATACAGGAAAGCCTGTGTATGGACACCCTAAGAGGAATACAACAACCCAGGCACTAACCATGCAGTGCTACAATCACTTGTGCACTACCCATGCAGTCCCGTAATCCCCTAGCCACTACTCATTCACTCCTGCAATTATCCAGGTAGTATTCATGCAGTCCAACAATCACCCTGTCACTACCCATGCACTCCTCCAGTCACCCAGCCAGTACTTATCCAATCACTCCCCCAATACCCAAGCACTTATAAATTCACCATGCACTATCCTTGCAGTACGTTAAACATCCAGTCAGTACCCATATACTCATGCAATGACCCAGGCACTAACCATGCACTGCTACAATCACTTGTGCACTACCCATGCGGTATCCAATCACTCCAGCCATACCCAAGCACTTATAAATTCACCATGCACTATCCTTGCAGTACTTTAATCATCCAGTCAGTACCCATATACTCATGCAATGACCTAGGCACTAACCATGCACTGCTACAATCACCTGTGCACTACCCATGCAGTCCTCTAATCACCTACACAGTACTCGTTCACTCCTTCAATTACCCAGGAACTACCCATGCACTCCAGCAATCACCCTGTCACTACTCATGCACTCCTCCAATCACCCAAGCACTACCCATGCACTCCTGCAATTACCCAGGCACTACCCATGCACTATGCTTTTTCTCCTCCAATCATCTAGGCACTACCCATGCAGTCATGCAATCACCCAGGTACAACCCATGCACTTCTCCAATCAGTCAGGCAGTACCTATGCAGTCATGCAATCACCCAGGCATTACCCATGCACTCCTTCAATCACCCAAGCACTACCCATACACTCAAGCAATTATTCAGCCAATACCCAAGCACTTATAAAATCATCCAATTACTATCCATGTACTCCTCCAATTACTCAGGCACTACGTATCCACTCATACAATAACGAACGCATTATCCATGCACTCCTTCAATCACCCAGATACTATCCTTGCACTTATACAATCACCCACACATTAATCAAGCACTTACAAAATCACTCAGATTCTATCCATGTAGTCCTTCCACCAGTCAGGCAACAATTCATACAACACTCAGAATTCTTTTCTTCTGTAAACCAAATAGGCGGTTCTGAAAAGAACCATTTTTTTTCTTCTTTTGTTGTTTTCTTTTTTTTGTATTTTTTTAAACTATTTTTTATATTTTTTTGGTGTTTTTTTATTGAAAAAGTGAAAAGAAACCAGAGCCAACAACAAAAACATGGCAAAAAATATGCAATTTAAAGTCATTGCATAAAGGAACAAAAAAAAAAATTAGCATTTGTGACTCTGGATTGCAATCAGGATTACATTCATTGACTGCTCCCCAACACAAAGAGTCTTTCTGCATTTAATGCACACCTGCTCTACTCGAGCCAAATCTGGATGAATGTTGATTGTGGCAGGTGTTGTGCCACTAGAAGAAGTACTAGGCCCATCTTGTGCTTCTTTCTCTTGTTGCCGCCTTAGTTGCTCTCGGGCAAGCCGTCTTGGGTGGATCGTTTGCAGATGCTTGAGCATCGATGACGTGCCCCAAGAGTATTTCTTGTTAGATCCACGTGAAAGCACTTGCTCGCAAATTGTGCAAGTGACGTTCCTGGCATTAACTTTCTTTTCACCAGGAGGTATGCTAAAAAACGCCCACACAACACTTTCATACCTCTTCTTCCTGGGTTCTTCCAGGTCTTCCTCTTCTTCTGGTGGAAGTTGCTGTGATGGTGGTGCAGCAGCCATTTGGAGGAAAAGTAAAATAAACACCAAAAAGATGTAAAAACACACCTAAGAGAGAACAGGTCTGTCTCTATACATGGTCCTGAAAGAATGAAACAAAAATGGGGGAGTCCTTCAACTTCTAGAATAAAAAGCCTGTAAACCAATGAAAACCTTTCTTTTGAAGTCACATGGGATTCGCGCAGGGCGCGCGCTGCAGCGCGCAACGTAAGTGCACCCGACGCGATTTCGGAAAAATACATTTAAAAATAATATATCTTTATTCCAGTTACAAATACATGACATTTATAATCATCTTAAATCATGTCTTGGTGTAATATATACAAAAAAGTTATATATACATACTTTTAAAAGTTAAAAATTTACGATGGAGTCGCGCACCCCGCGTGACATCGCAACTCACGTACGTGACGTTATGCGGGGCCGGCACCGCGCACCGGTCACTTATGATACGCGCAACATACACGACTAAACCAATATGGCGCCGAATTACTTGAATTCGCGCAGCGATCGAGACAAGTGCACGATGGGTGCATGAATCATTTTTTAATTTAAAAAAAAAAAAATGTATATTTTCATTTTAGAAAAGAAAAAACATAAATTTTACAAGAATTTTAAAAACAAAAATAACATTTCTTGCACATTATACTTAGATATTAGTATTAAAAAAAAACTTTGAAATTTAGTTAAAAAAACCATACGTTTCAGGAACATTATAGTTAGAAATTAGCATTAAAAAACTTTTGAAATTCACTGAAAAAACCGTAGGTTTCAGGGACGTTATAGTTAAAAATTAGCATTTAAAAAACCTTTGCAATTCACTGAAAAAAACGCAGGTTTCAGGGACGTTATAGTTAGTAATTAGCATTTAAAAAACCTTTGAAATTCACTGAAAAAATCATAGGTTTCAGGGACGTTATAGTTAGTAATTAGCATTTAAAAAACCTTTAAAATTCACTGAAAAAACCAGTTTCAGGGACGTTATAGTTAGTCGGACATTTCACTCGTACAAAACCAGAGAAATTCGGCCGTTATAGTTAGTAGAGCTAACTATAACTCGCGCCCCCGCAATGCACTGCTGATGACGTCACATATTATATCATTCATGACATGGTCAGTGACATCACGGATGACATCACTGATGACATCTCAAATGACATCACTGATGACATCATCCACGTGATAATCTGATGCACCTCCTCACACCCTAATATAACCTTTCATACACCCACTCTAAAATACAGACTACCATTTTCGAAACCATAGACACGTCAATACCAGTTACTACATACCCACTCACTGATTCCTAGGTCTACACACACATCCACTTATTTACCCATACAGTCATTCATACAGGCAGTCACTGATCAATACAGCACTATCATATGCACTCATACACCTATACAGACACTCACACATTGCCACTCACCCAAAGAGTTAGTCAAACATCTAGTCAGTCATGCAAAAAATCATTCACACTTCTATTTACTCACCTATACAGTTATACACACACCACCTCACTTATTCATACATACACCAACACATAGTTACTCTCTTATACAGTCACTGATACTAGCACACACTCATCCATACAGGCACTCTCACAATCACTCACTCTCACATATAGTCATTTATATACTCCAACACTCACATATACTGCCTTTCACATATGTTGTTACTCACACATGTACCACTGAGACATCCATTCACTCACCAACACAGCCATACACACACTCACCCACACATTCTGCCCCTCGCAGATGCACTCTTGAACCCATACACCCAGTGAACCACCCACTCACACATCTATGCACAGAGTCACACACCCCCCACCCACCGATACAGTCACTCAGGCACCCGTACAGATACTCAGACAACCAATCAATAACCCATATAAACAGTTATGTAGCTACTCACCAACCCACGCAACCGCTTACACACCAACTGACAGACTGATACAGACATTTACACAGTTTAGTCACTAACCTATGCATTCACTAAGACATGTTTAATCACTCACTTATACAGACAGTCACGCACCTAGTAAAATATCCATTCAAACACTCATACATCCACTTACTCTTCAATACACCTGGGCATATATATATATATATATATATAAAACATACTTAAACCTTTTAGAAACACACAGTCACTGGATGATGTTATCAGTGATGTCATTTGAGATGTCATCAGTGATGTCACAGTGATGTCACTGACCATGTCATGAATTATGTAATATGTGACGTCATCAGCAGTGCATTGCGGGGGCGAGTTATAGTTAGCTCTACTAACTATAACGGCTGAATTTCTCTGGTTTTGTATGAGTGAAATGTCCAACTAACTATAACGTCCCTGAAACCTATGGTTTTTTCAGTGAATTTTAAAGGTTTTTTAAATGCTAATTACTAACTATAACGTCCCTGAAACCTATGGTTTTTTCAGTGAATATATATATATATATATATATATATATATATCCACAAATGCAAATGGCGTAGCCCGAGCCACTTTCTACGGCGGGCACACGGCGGGGTAGCCAACCCCTCTAAATCCAACAAATCTGGTTACAAGTTACGTAGATCGAAAGAACCAGTGCCGTGGCCACAAATCTGCTTCAGTGTTTTTTATTTAAGGCAACGCTAACACCCGACGCGTTTTGTAGTTTAACACCACTCCTTTCTCACGGGTAAGGTGTTTCCTCAATTTTCATTCTTTTAAAGGTACATACATTTTTTTAAACAGTGCACATGATCATGAAAATAAACAAAATACTATGTGTTCGTGACTTCGTTCATCACATGTTTAAATAAAGTTTTTTCGACAAAATTTGAGCATACTCCTTAATACACAGTTAATTTGAGATAACTTAAGATTCCACATAACAATTATTTTTAGCACACTAAATTGATGCTTAATATAGAAAATGATTCGTGTCCCTAGACCGTATTGCACTGTTATTCTATAATAATGTTTTCATCCCCTTATTGTACTACATAATCCTGCCCTAGTGGGCCATATTCACTAACATATCAATGACAGGCATGCTAACCTTTTGGTCATAAACTGCAAAAACGAGTCAATGACACTATATAATCATCCTCATTTACAAAAATGCATGATTCTGCCCCAGTGGGCCAAAATAACTGTGACAATTGAAGCAAAAAGTCCAATACCAAATGGTATTCCTGACCATATGTTGCAGAGATATTTTATGCTCTTTTTGCCTTTCGATCTTCTAATCTGAAACAGTGAACAAAGAAACATCACATTAAGTTACTTAAAGACAAAAAAGTGCTATACATGAAAGTTAAAATACTTTAAAATACAGATAATTTCTAGAGGCGGCGCACAATTTAAAAATCTCTTTACTGTTAGACCACTTTTACAGATGTACTGACAATTCTTCGTCCAAGTTAAGGCCTTTAGGCTGCATGGTGTCATATTTAATAATCATTTTTGATTCAAGTCTCCTTAACTCGGATATTCTATCACCTCCTCTTTCACTAGTAGGGATACAATCTAGGACCGTGAATTTCAATAAATTAATATTTTGATTATGCTTTGCATGAAAGTGGCGTGCAACAGGATAATGACTGTCATTATTTTTAATGGCTCGTTGGTGTTCTAATACCCTATTCTTGGCCCTTTTTATCGTGCTCCCTATATAAAACTTATTACAAGGACATCTCAATGCATATATAGCATATTCGGTGTTGCAATTGACATGTTTAGTTATTTTGTGTGGGGAAATATCATCAGAGATTTTGAGTACCTTGCAATTATTACTGTATTTCCACGCTTTGCACTGTCTACATGTAAAAAAACCTTGGATCACATCTTTCTTTTTCGGTTCTCTTAAAAGGCAAGTGCTCAAAGTATCTTTTAGTGTTTTAGCTCTTTTAAAAGTAATAGAAGGAACTTCACCAATATGTTCTTTCAAATCAATATCAGTTTTCAAAGTTTCCCAAAATTTCATTAGACTTCGTTTGATTTCCCACGCTTGCTGATTGAAATCTGTGATAAACCTGATTTGTTCTCTCTCTTCTCTGATTCGGGGTACAATAAGATCACATCTTTTAAGATTTTCTGCTTTCTTCTCTGCCTGTTTAACAATCAATTTACTGTATCCCCTATCTAGAAATCTTTGTATCATGATAGTTTTTTCTTTCTGATATCCTGCCTCTGTACTACAGTTTCTTTTAGCTCGCAGTAATTCCCCAAAGGGGATACTGCGAATAAGATTTTTAGGATGACAGCTTTCAGCTTGTAACAGACTATTGCCTGCTGTTTCTTTTCGATAAAGTTGACTTGTAATTCTGTTATCAATGATTTCTAACTTTAAATCAAAAAATTCCACATTTTTGTTACTTATGTGGCTAGTAAATTGTAGATTCATTGAATTGTCATTTAACAGAATTATAAATTCTCGTGCCTGTGTTTCAGTGCCATTCCATATACAGAAAATGTCATCTATATATCGAACCCAGAGGACAACGTGGTCATTAAACTGACATTTGGTATTGGCAACTCGCTCCTCCCACCAGCCCAGGTATAAACCCGCAAAGCTGGGGGCGAATCAAGTTCCCATCGCTGTCCCCTGGGTTGGCCTGTACATTAGTTTATTGAATAGAAAAAAATTATTTCTAAGACAGACTAAAATCATTTCTAACAACATTTCTGTATGTAGGAGGAAGGAGAGAGATCTTCCTTTCAAAAAATGTCTACACGCATCTACCCCTAAATCTTGTGGGATACAGGTATATAAACTTGTTACATCAAGACTCAATAACAGATACTTTTCCTCCCAGATAATGTCATTAATGATTTTAAAAAAATCAGAGGTGTCTTTAACATAAGACGGTAGAGCCTGTACAAATGGTTGCAAGAAATGATCAACATATTTTGACGTGTTTTCAAAGGAGCTACCTCTCGAGGAGACTATTGGTCGTCCTGGTGGGTTAGATGTATTTTTATGAATTTTTGGTAAAAGATAAAGGGCCGGTATTTTGGGATGTTTACAGACTAAGTACCTATACTCGTCTTCATCCAAGATGCCTTTATCTTTCCAATCAATCAACTTGTTTAAAAATTCACGGTTGGCTTCTTCATATTCCTGTCTGGATGCTAGTACATATTTGTCAGGATCATTTAATTGTCTAAGGCCTTCAGTTAAATACATATATAATGGGCAGATGACCACGTTCCCACCTTTATCGGATTTTTTGATAACTATATCTGAATAGCTCTCCAATTCGTTTAATGCTCCTATTTGTGATTTCTTTAGATTACAAGTGGTTTTAGGTTTGCGTCTTCCAATTTTCTTTAATTCACTAATCATACCCTTTTCAAAGCATTCTATGGCATTGTTGTGAATTTGGGGGACAAACATCGATTTTGGCTTAAAGCCACTCTCACATCCCATGCCTATATCAATATCTGTGTTGATAAGGTTCAGGAAGGGGTCATCAATAAAATTGGCATTGTTCTCTAGTTCATATAGAGTGTGAAAAACCTCAATGTCATTCACAGTTAAACTTGTCGGTTGTGCTAGAGATTTCGCCCCTTGCTGTGATATTTTAGTAGCAAACCACTTTTTTAGCTTAAATTTTTGAGTGAAATTAAAAAGATCAATGCGTGTATTGGTGTAATTAAACCTGGCTGACGGACAAAAGGATAATCCTAATGATAAAACCTGTACTTGATCATCAGTCAAAATGCGTTTAGAAAGATTTACCACTGTCATATTATCATTTCTCATTTTCTCGCTTTGCGACCTATCGTTAAGACTCCCTCTGGGCTGTCCGTCTTGTTGCTGTTGTCTGTTTTTGCTCTGCTTCCTCCTCTTCCTCCTCGCCCACGACCTCGTGTGGGGGTGCCTGTTTGCCATTCTCTTGCCATGAGGGTAAATTCGTTTAAAATTCGGTCTTTTACACTTAATGAATCTGTTTGGACTGAGATGTCATTCTCACTTAAATCACTGTCAACTATTTCGCCTGTATCTTTCTCATCATTACTTTTTTGTCCATCCTTCTGATTAATCAATCTTGTAGCTGACAGTTGTTCTGGACTTTTTCTTAATCCTGTGGTTTCTCGTAACTGATCGAATCTTTTCCCAAAAGTGAGAATTTGACCTTTTTCATAGTCAATTTCATCACGATAATACTTTCGTTGTTTTTTTGCTTTAATGTCCTCCTCTATTTTTTCCAATCGGTTATCAATTTTCGCCATTTCTTTTTCAAAGTCCTCTGTTGTGTATAATTCTTTCAATTTTGCAATGATTAAATCACTTTCAATTTTCAGTTTTTCAGTCTCTTTCCGCATATTTAATAAGTATTTTAAGCATGTTCATTGAACAGTCGTGATTATTGATATATATATATAACACCAGCTTCTCTCCCATCAGCGAAGAAGAAAGGGACACAGCGGGGCTTCTCAGGACATTTATTGAGCAAAATTTGGCATGACCGGTTTCGGCAATCAGCTGCAGTTCGCCTCAGAATGTCTCAGAGATATATATATATATTCGCCGCAAGAGGCATCTAATGAAATTCAAAAATGCAATTCCACTTTCTCAAAATTAATTTTGTTAGTTACAATATATCATTTGCATTAATAGCAAACCAATATCTGTGTAATCATCAACATGTAGCAACTATTTAGATCACATTTATCTTTATTCTTTGAGTACCATTATATGTATTAATTTGATTTAGAAAGAAACTTTCTTGTACATAAATCATGAAATGAACAAACAAAAAACACAGCCAACGCATGTTTTGCGACACCATCACTTTTTTAAGGCTATAATGAAAAAGAGCAAGAATTAAAAGATATCACTTCATTAAAGTACGTTTATCACCAAAAGGAAATACTAAACTAACATCAAAGTAATCAGACCCAACAAAACACCAATACTCATAACATAAAATATAAAAATATTTGTTTAGAGTTCTAAAATAGACTATTTAGAGTTTTTAATTACAATTCCTTTGTTAAGTAGACAGCATTTGTGCATAGCTTACATCATAACAAAATCAGAATCTAGGTCTGAAGCCGGGCCCGAAGTCCATCAAGAATCAGATTCTGCAGTTCGACCAGTAGCCATTTCCTCAAGACCACTTCTTAGCCAGAGATGAGTCTGCACCAACGACAGCAGTTGCAGTAATCAGTCCCAATGGAGGAGCCAGTCCTCAAAATAAACCCACACCTAAGTTTTGTAACCCTATTGGTGCACAAACCTGTAAATTTCTGCCAATCTTGGAGTACAATCAAAGTAAAGCAATGCTTAAGGGTTTTAAGGCTAATAGCAAACACGAATTTCAGGACAAATTGCATAAACTAAATAAATATTACTCGATAGTCAACATTACAGATTACAAAGAGAACAAAATCACTAGGAGAGTCAGCATCCAGGACAAAGACTCTCTTTTCACGCATCTTCAGTATGGCCCAAAAATCCTACTATTTTATCGCAAACAGCAATGGTCTTGTCAGTTCTATATCCAGCTCAGCAACATACTGAACATCTGAAAGCTAGTAAGACACTGAACAAGTCACTGAATGCTTTGGTCTCATTCTTCCAACCCATGCCAACGATAACTCTGAAACCCTTACGTAATTTAAAAGGACTAAACTGATGAAAGCAAATGAATAACTCAGGGTTCGAATCACAATAAATGCAATATTATCATTACAAATATTCTGATATTCTCTGAGGAAGACCCTTGGGAGACACTCCAAAATTAAGTTCTGGCATGGTTAAGGGAGAAACCTGGACCAAATATAATCTGGCATTAGGACTTGAAGAGCTTTCACTAGTTCAGTACTGGAAAGTCCCAAAAATTACAGCATCGTTTGCGGTTGTGGAACAGGGTATTTACCTGAAAATGTATGGAGAAGTCATTGTAGGACAAATATCTAGTTTTTCCCCAAGTCATCCAAAATTATAATTAAACAATCTCATCACATACAGACGAGATATGAAGTTTATTCTGTTTACCATTCACTTTTTTCTTTGATTGAACGTTCCCCACCTTGCATGTTCTGCTATAACATATTTTCCAGTTGTATGTCTTGCCCCATTACCTATTAAGAGACTGTGTATGACAAAATCACAATGAAAGGTATTAGACAAGGAATAGGCTTTGTTGTATTTTTGTGGTAAGACTACCAGATGGTATGGCTGTCTGATAACAAAATATCTATTGCAATCACACAGTGGGCTTAAAGCTCACCATTGCTTATCAATGGTTGGCATAACTGTCACTCTTATTCACTTGTTTCTTATTTGATGGCTTTCCTTGCCCATCTTGTGTCTGTCCCTCCCCTGGAGCATAGTTTCTTTACCTGGGTCCTTTCACTGCTCACTTTTAGAGAACTACCTCATTCTTTTTGCTTAACTACTCCATGACAGTGCATATGTTAACCAGCTGTGTCCCTTGTGTGCTTCTCTACCCACACCCATGCTCCTGATGTACTCTCTTGCACATGTGTGCCTCTACCCCTTGTTGCTCTCTGTCACCCATGTGCTTGTTGCCCACCATTTCCAAATTATTTTCTTTCACCCATGTGCTCATCCCCTCTTCCATCTTGCTTCCCCACTCTCTGTTGCTTTCACCCCTGCCATTATTGTTGCTACCCCACCTGCAGCCTCTGTATTGTTTCTTCTCACCTGCACCCTCCATGTTGTTTCCTCCTTACCAGCCTCTTCTGTGTTGCTTCTCCACCCTTTTGTTGGAAAAACATGTTTTTGCACAATTTTTGTATTTACTGATCCAAGTTAAAAAAGTTGTCTGCATAATTTTGTATGTGCATGCATATGTGGTGATGTATGCGCTCAACTACACAATGACGCAGCCAGAGTGTCTGTATCATAGCAACTTTTTTTCTCTCTAGCTATGAAGGACACCATTATGGATTCTGTACAGCATTGGTAAAAACCATTAGCAAAGCCAAGCTAATCTGTCCCAAAGTGAGACCTTGTTTTGCATTTCTTCACCTCCACCTAAGCAGTTGTGCCAATGGCTCAATATAAATGTCAAACAGGAGAGTTGACAGAGGGCACCCCTGCCTAGTACCTTTTTGAATGTTGAATCTCCTGGTCAAATAGTCGTTGAAGAGAATTCTAGCTGACGAGTTTTCATACAGTGTTCGAAGTATGGAGATAAAACCTGGACTGAATCCCATTACATCCAGGACCATCCATAGGTAAGCCCAACATACTTGATCGAATGCCTTAGCAGCATCATTAGTGACCACGGCCATGGGAATCGAACAAGCGGTGGTGAGATTGATAGTTCCTATTAGTTGCTGCGTAAGTTCTTGAATTTGCCTCTGGCACAAATCCTTTCTGATCTGGATGCAACAACTGGGGGCTAGCTTGGCCAATCTCCCTGCCAAAATGCTTGTAAAGATTGTATAGTCTGCGTTTAACAAGGAGATTCGACAATAGGAATCTGCCTTTCAAGAGTCCTTGGCTGGTTATAAAACCAAAACAATTGTGGCATCTTTCCATGAATTTGGGATCTGTCCCCCGCAAGTAAATTGAAATAAATAATAGTTCCCATTCTGAAATGATTTCTTCCATTAGGATGTTATAGAGCTCAGAAGGTAGTGCATCGGGACCGGCAGCCTTTCTCTTCTTTGTTCGTAGGAAGTGCGTCCTAATTTACCCCTTCCTTATTGGGGCATCCAAGCATTTTCTACCTTTCCTTGTGAGCCCTTTAAACCCTACACTTCCCAGACACGCTCTAAGTCTCTCTGGGTCAGGATGGACCTCTATCATGTACAGCTCAGTAAACAGGGATACCAAGAGGCCAGGCATTTCAACAAGCTTGTTCGTAACATCTCCCTACGAATTGATAACCAATTCCTTAATGAAGTTCCCAGACCTCTCAACCCTAGACTTCCATGCTAGCAGCGCCCCCACTTTCTCCACGTATCCAAATTGTTTCATACACCAGGTTTGCCAATGCTCTCTTCACTTTGCTTCCAATTTGATCTTATAATTTAAACTAGCCTCCTCCAGCTGGCTTGATAGTCTCTCCCTGTCGCTATTGGAACTTGCATTTTGCTGCTGCATCTCAGCTTCCAATGTCCCCACTCTTTCCTCCAATCTACTATGTTCAACTCTTTCAGCCTAATTTTTACCATATGCCAGTCTTTTTAACACCATTCTAATGTAAGCTTTAAAAGTATCCCAGATTATATCCAATGTGGTCGATCCAGCATTGTCTAAAAAGAAATCTGCACTAGCTTTTTTCAGAGTTCCGACTACGTCCAGATCCAGGAGGATCGCCCTTTTTAATGTCCACCTTGCATTACTTTGACCTCCAAAACACTTACACATCATGCTGAATGCTGCATGATCTAAGGTATGCCCTGGCAACAGGCTGACTTATTTTATTTTCCCGGCTAAATCTTTATCCACAAAAATATAGTTCAGTCTGGAGAAGTGGCCATACTTGTTGCTATTTATTTAAATATCTCCATGTATCTACTAAGCCTATGTCCTGCAACATATTTTTAAGGGCTTGTCTCGCCCTAGTGCTTGGACATAGTACATCCTGGTAGATCTATCTAAAAGAGGGTCCAGGCGGGTGTTAAAATCTCCCCCTATAATTAGCGGGATTGTGACCTCCACTAAGTTCCGCTCAGGATTTCTTATATATTGGGGGTGGTCGAGGTTCAGCCCATGAAAACCAACACACATAAACTCAGAGTTATCACATCTCAGGGTTGCCAGCACCCACCTATCAGAGCTGTCAGTTTTTGAAGACATCACCTCAACCTGCCTCCCCTCCTTGTCAAGCTAGCCACCCTCTTACAATGCACTGTCTGCTCTGAAACAACATAAGTTTCTATCCATCTAAATTTAGAGAAGAGGGCTCTGCTCTCGCTGGCCATTAAATGGGTCTCATGTAATATAATGATCTGGGCCAAGCTATCTTCTAAAGATCTCATTACCAGTCTCTGCTGACTTTTAGTTCTGAGGTAATTTACAATCCACGTTAAAAATTATAGCTCCCTGCTACTCCCCATCATCATCTGAGAATACGAGCCCCTTGTTTAAATACATTATCCTCGCTGAGCGGCTAACCAGATTTGATTAGATGACATTGAGGACTTTTTTTTATTTCCTTTTCTCCACAGCTCCCCACCTTATGCCCTACCCCACCCCCACTGCCACCGCCAAACCCCCTCAACCCACCCTGGGGAACCCTCCTATTGCTACTAGGCATGAACTGCCTGATAAGCTTCCCTGCGGAGGATTGGTTATACTCAAGTTAGCTTAGCTTTGGTGGCCCCCTCATCAATCCCCCAGCACAGCACTCTTTATCTTAACAAGATTCAGGAGTCCGCCTCTTTTTTAATAGCTTCAATCAGGGAGTCTACTTCTTCCACTGTTCAGTAGATAAGCATTTGGTTATTCCACATAACCCAAAGCATTGCCGGAAATTTCAGTTGTGTTTTTATCCCTATCTTGTGCAGTTTCTCCATTCTTTTACCTAATTCCCACTGTTTATGATCTGTTGCCTGACATACATCCGATCTAATCAAAAGGGAATAAGGGCCAACCGTGAAGGGGCCATTCCTTAAAGCAGCACTCAGTATTGCCTCTTTTACTGTGAGGAAGTTCACTAGAATTTATTTTGGTTTCTGCCTTTGGGGCTTCCTTTTAAAGGGGTCTCTATGCGCTCGTTGTATCTCCAAGTCGAGATTAATGTAAGGCCTATCTTTCAGGGCGTATCACATGGCCTTAATGTTAGAGCCCTCCTCATCCTCTTGAACATTCAGGGCCCCAAGGTTGTTCCTCCGTGAATGGTTTTTGATCCTCTCAAGATCTTTCTTTAATCCTTGGTTTTGTTTTGCCAGCAGACTCTTCTTGGTGGGGTGTTTGTGATATCTTGTCTCAGAAGACCTACCTCCTCTTCTAATGCTCCGGTCTGAGCAGCCACTTCTTCTAGCTAATGAGCCAGGGCAGTGGAGGAGGCTCGGATGTCTGCCTGATTGGACTCAGATATCTTGAACCTGTTCTTCATCTCCTCCTTTAATACTAAAAGGATGGAGTCCAATGGCTCGCCCGGTTGCTCCGTGCTTGTCTCCCCACCCTCGGTTGCCTTTTGGTGATACCCTGCCTCTGATCTTGACTCATCTGGTGCAGCGAGTGCCTCAAACCTTTTATGCATAGAGATCTGGACTGTACTTCTTAGGTTATCCCGGACGCCGCTGTCCACTTCAGTGATCATGTTTTTGTTTTGAGGGGTGTCCTCGCCAGTCACAGGCAATTTTCTGGCAACATTCATGCTCGCTGTCCTCTAGGTTACCCCCCCCTTCCACTTCTCTCTCTTCATTTTGTGAGTTTGGTAGAGTCAGAACCTTATAAAAGGATTTAAGGGAAGGGGTCACCTTAATCTGGTGGGGCTGGATCCTTTTACTCCTTCCCCGCGGGCTCTTCCCTGTCAGTTTTGCAGACTTTCCCAGTTTCCCAGGTTTCGCCACAGTAAACTCCATTTCCACTGTCTTACTGGGTAAATAATTCTGCCCCCTCCCAAACTCCTTAGCACCAAGGGCAACATGGGCTGAGGGACATTCAAGCCCAGGACTGACTCTTGATATTGCCTTTACTGCTCTATTGCGCAGAGTGTACCTCGAGACCTTAACATTGAGCTTAATTGCCTTCTCTGAGGGCCAGCTGATCCTCTCCATAGGTGAGGGGCATTGCGCCCACTGGACTTCTATTGCTGTGTCCAAAATACTCCTCCAGTTCCTTTGCTGGAGCTGCAGACTGCTGAGGGCCTCCAGGAACACTGCTGCAGCCTGTGGAAGGTTCTCCTGCCCTTCCTGTAGACTTGGATGAAGACGTGCTGGGGGGCCGCAGGAGCAGGCACATTGAGAATGGAGGGCAGGACGTTGTATCCAGCTAAGTGCCGGGGAGGGAGAGGGGGGGAGACAGGCCACCGGTATGGAAAAAGACACTTTCCTTCTGGGAGCTCGCGGCCGTTTAGCTAGCGGCTGCCATGTTCCCCCGCCAAAACCCCAGCACACCTTTTGTAACGTGGGCCATGCACCAAACATGGAAAGTGAGCCCTGTCAGTAATATGCCCCGGGGTATCCAAGTATCAATATAGATCTATTGATTATATACTTGTAGAATTGTACTAGCTACATCTTCATTATTCCATAAACTAAAAAATACATATAGATACATATGGATAAAAATTAGCTAAAAATAAATATGTGTAACTAGAGATGGAAATATCAAACAAATGCCATAAAAATGCCATATAACTGAGATCGCTAATGAGATCTCAATGAAGGTTTAGTGTGTGTGTGTGTGTGTGTGTGTGTCATGGGCTGCCTTTGTGTCTTTGTGCTCTATGCTTCCTTGGTTGCTGGCCATGCAGCAACAGCCAATTTGTGGTGCTAATATGTGTATATCATAGAAGGCCATGATACTGCTGAAAAAGGCCACTTGGGCCGAAAGATGTATTTGTTGGTGTTCCATGCGTGAATAAAGAACTGCGAATTGAGTATCCAGAAGTGTGCACCCATTCTTTCTGAGACAAGGACCTTTGAGAAATCAATCAATCTATCTATCTATCTATCTATCTATCTATCTATCTATCTATCTATCTATCTATCTATCTTTTGTATTCACTGAAAAAAACAAAGGTCAAGGTAATGTTATAGTTAGGCAGCGCTAACAATAACTTTTGCCCCCACCATGCACTGCTTATGACCTCACATATTGCATCATTCATGACATGTTCTATGACATCATTTATGACCACTCATGATATATCAAATGACATAATTGATGACAACACTGATGACATCATCCAAGCTTCTTTTGTACACATTGCTCTAAAAATGTGTATGGTATTATGAAATTACATGCAAAATATCTCAGAATAATACAAAGCATCATTAATACTATCATACAAACAATCCCTATAGGTGAAGCAAGCTTCTGTTATGTGCAACATTGGTCCTATACCATAGACTTCAGGGGTAGCCGAGTTCATGCTGACTAACAACCACAGATAAAAGGGTAACCCCTACTGCTCATTGTGTTCAATCTGTATACAACTGTTCAGAGAAAACCAAGTTCCTCTAGATACTGAAGCCCTGTTACATAACGAATTCCATACTACAGATAGTCTTTACCTGTATCAAACCCCTATCAGTCACGGAACCTACAGTGAGAAATGAAGTGGCTATCATCAGAAAAGTGGATACTGTGAACAGTGTTTACACTATGGAAACAGTTTACTCTGTACCATCCTGTTTGAAGACAGTGAAGCTCTCATACAAAAAATACACCAAAGAGTATCAAAAAGTATCTACTAAGAACAGTGTACACTCTATTCAAACTTGTCCAAAGAGAGACTATTCACTTAAAATAACTACACTCTCATGGTGCTAAAGATCATACTCCCTGCAGCCTTGCATGCTGTGGTAAAAGTTTCGAGATATCTCATCTTTTGAAGCAAAACAAACACATGTACAGAGATTACTACTTGGTGTTCACAGTCTTCTATGTTATGTAGAAACTGTCATGCTGAGACACTTTTCTCTAACAACTCAAGGCTGCTTACAATAATTAGGATGTAGTGCGTAGAATCTTTACCCTGTTGGAAACTTTTTCTGCAGAAGAAAAAAACTTAAGTAGAAAATGCTGTTACCTTCACATAGAGTTGCTATTCAATACAAAGATTTATAATGTGTTCAATACTTCTACACACTTATGATGCTTTAGGAGCATATGTGTTTTGTAAACACTTACACCCATTAGCTGGACACAGGCTGTACAAAATTAGGTAGAAAAGTAATATGATAGTTACCCACCACTATGTAAACTATAAAACAAACTAACACACTCATTGGATGATGCAATCATTTACTTAATCAATGATGTCATAAAACAATTCATGCATTATATAATATGTGAGTTCATAAGCAGTGCGTGGGGGTGAGAAAGTTATAGTTAGCACTGCTGACTATAACTGGTGAATTTCTGAGCTTTTTGAGTTCAAAACATTAAAGTTGTTGACATATTCACCTAACTGTAATTTCACGTTAACCTTTGTTTTTTTCAGTGAATTTCTTAGATATTTTTACACAAAAACAAATCTTTTAATCATACCTAACTATAATGTTACTTTACCCTTTGTTTCTTAAGTGATTTTCTATGTTTTTGTTAACGTAAAATAATATTTTATTACCATACGTAAAACCAACCCACCATCACACATGGCCTTTGTCAATGTGTGGTAGGGGATTTAGCCACAGGTCCTGGCAGCGGCAACCCCCCACAGGCAGCCAATCCCATGCTACGTGCTGCCTTTGACCATGCAGAGCGGGGAATTAACTATCGGGCTTGGGCTGCCACCAGGCCCTGTAGCCAAACCCCCAACATGCTTTCAATTCCAGGCTTCGCCCAGCCTTTAGCATGTGCCATTTAGGGTTTGCCTTTGGGTCCTGCAACACCATCCCCTGGGGCCAAAGCATACATATTAGGTAAAAAGGGCATGCAGTCCACTCCCTGAGCTTTAAGTAGCCCCAGGGACCCAATTCCCTGGGGCCAGTTGCAATAAAAAGGAGAGTGGGCTGTGAGACCCCCAGGCCTTCTAAGGCCCCAGGAACTCATCCCCCAGAGGCAAATACAATATAACATCACAGGAGGGCACACAGCCTCCTCCTTGAGCCTTCTTGGGCCCCGGAGACCCAACCCTGGGGCTCAAATCTAAGGGGAGGAGGGAGTGCAGTTCCCCTCCCCGAGCCTTAATGGATCCCAGGGCCAAATACAGTAAAACAAAGGGGAGAGGCTTCGCTACCCCCTCCCTGAACCTTCTTAGGCCTCTGGCACCCTCATCCACCGGGGCCAAAGTGAATAAAAAAGAGGAGGGGGCCCCTTCCCTGAGCCTTTTTTGGCCCCGGGAACCCCCCCACCTGAGCCTTAATAGACCCCAGGGACCCCAACCCGATGGCCAAATACAATAAAAACGAGGAGGCGGGCTGCACAGCCTACCTCCCTGAATCTTATTAGACCCCAGGGAGCCCCTCCCCCAGGGCTGAATATAATAGAAAAGGGAAGGGAGAGCCACATTAAATTATAAATGGGAGAGGGGCCATGAAGCCTCCTCCCGAGCCTTATTAGGACCCAGGGATCCCATCCTCCGGGGCCGCATTACATTATAGAGGGGAGGTGGACTATGTGGCCAAATCTCCCGCTGGCTGGGAGAAAACTTAGTTTTTTCTCCTGTTTGGTGGGAGAGTTAAAAATGCTCCTGCAAGACAGGAGCAAACACATTACCCTACCCGTGATAGTTTGGGCAGGACTGTGCCTCTGAGGTGGGCTCCTGGGGTTGTGTTTCCAAGGGCCTTTTTAAGGCTCTGGGGAGGGGTGCAGCCTCCCTCCTTTTAATAAATACATTAGGCCCTAGGGGATGGGGGGTCCCCGGGGCTGAAAATGGCTCAGGGAGGGAGACTACACACCTCTCTCTTCAATAAATAAATTGGGCCCTGGGGGATGGAGTCCCCAGGGCCAAAAATGGGTCAGTGAGAGGAGCCATGTGTCCCCTCCCCTTCAAAAATAGATCCTGCCCCGGGAGATGGGTCCCCTGGGGCCTTAAATTGCTGGGAAGGGGGCCTTTACAAAATGGCAGCCTTCATTTTTTTTTTGCCGCGATCCTATGGAACTCCTGCAGAATTGCAGCAAATTTTTCTCATTTTGGCCCCGGGGTTCCTCTGGGCCTACTTTCCCCTCATATATCATTTTTTTTAAATTCAGGACAGGGGACTAAGTCCTCAAGACCTGTAATGACTGCCAGCAATATTTTTTTCATGTTGCCTACAGCCGATCAGAGCACTTGCTCCCATGGAATGTCACTCCTACTGATTACATTTTTATTTTTGTAAAGCGCACTTGCCATCAGTAGGCCACATCTGAGCGCTGGTAAAGTGAACAAGTGATTTATTTTTTTTATTTTATTTTATTTTACTTTTTTATTTTTTTTATTTATACAGATTTTATTGAAAGCATACAATGCACAACATACAGAAAAAAAAATACAAGCTGACCTATTACAGAATAGAGCTAATATACTGCAATTCCAACAACCAACGTAGTGGTGACCATACATTTGTAGCAAATAGATATTCTCAACATCTATGCCGGTGGGTGTGCACGGAGATAATTGACCAGATACATCCAATAGTCCCTGGGTTTAGATCCCATTGGCAGCTCTTCCTCACATGTTTTTAATGTATCATTGCAGTAAGCCATATCTTTAATCCATAACTTAACTTGTGGTTGATTCCTACTACCCCAACACAACGATATTCTGCGCCTGGCCAGCAGAAGTGCAACGCTACAGAATTTACGTTTCATGGCTTTAACTGTAGTGACTAGGCCTAGTAAGCATGTACGTATTGTACAGTCAATAGGCACATCCAGCATTATACTCAAGATCTGTATAACCTCGTCCCAATATGCTCTAATAGAATGGCAGGCCCATGCTAAGTGAATAAAATCAGCATCCTCTGCCCCGCACCTTTTGCATCTGGAATCCGCACGGAGCCCATATTTATAGAGCTGTGCCGGTGTATAGTATGTTTGATGCAGGTACTTATAATGAAGGATACGCAGATTACCATTTGGCGTTAACATACTGGTCATGTTACAACATATCGCCCATTCGTCTTCCGTGAGAGGCTCTTCAAGCACACAATTCCATCGTGTCAGTGCCTTATGCGTATTGCCATCTATATCCTCTTGAAGGCGTGTATACAGCCTCGTCACCAAATGGGAGCTACTTGGCGTTGTAATAAGGAAATGTAATGTGTGAAGTGGCTTTGGCTCATTAGGGTAGCCAGGGTATAGTTTCTTAATGGCACCCTGTAACCTGTGGTAGGTGAACCAAAAAAGAAGAGTTTGGTTACTGATGTACTGTAGCCCTTGCGGCTCTATAAATGTGCCATTAGCATAGAGGTCTCCCAACTTATCAAGCCCCGCCCGATGTAACAGGTCTGTCCCAACCTTGTCTTGTGTAACCGATATCTCTGGGTGCTCCAATAGTGGCATCGCCGGCGCATAGAGTGGCAGTTTATTAGCTAGCTTCCCCATCTTTTGCCAGGCCGCATTTGTCGTGTCAATTGTGTTTATGGTGTTGGGATGTACGCGGGCTCGCCGGTGTGGAAGGATAGCTTTTAGTGGAATAGGATGAGCGTCTCCGTCCTCTATGGCGATATGAGGCATGTATGGGACCGGATGATACCAAAAGTGCGCGTATTGCGCCTGAGCACATAAATAATAAAGAAGGAGGTCTGGAACTTTAAATCCGCCCTTAGCAAATGGTAGTGTCAGAGCGCGCAATTCAATACGGGCTTGTTTGCCTGCCCATATAAGTCGATTTACAACAGCAGTCAGTCTTTGGAAGACAGTCTTAGGCGGAGTGATGGGAATATTATTAAATAAGTACAGCAACTTAGGTAGTACGGCCATCTTTACAATGGCCAGTCGATCCGCCAACGTTAGGGGTAGGCGTATCCATCGGTCCACTTTCCCTTCAAGTCCGCTAATTGTCGTGCCATAGTTTTCACGAATAACCGTTCCCGATGGTACCACACCCCCAAGTATTTAACTGGATTCGACCGCCATTCAAGCGGGTATTCCACCTGATGTGGTACAGTAGAGTCCGTTAATGAGATAATAAGGGATTTAGACCAGTTGATTTGCAGGCCGGATTGGCGCCCAAATTTTATATACTCATGTATCAGCGGGGATAGATTAGTATCGGGATTTTTAACATAAAGCACCATATCGTCTGCATATAGCGAAATATTTAGTGGTCGTTGTAGAAATTGTAGTGCAGCACCTTTATGACCCTGTCGTATTTTGCATGCCAATGGTTCTAAGGCTCTGGCAAAAAGTAAGGGAGAAAGGGGGCAGCCTTGCCTCGTGCCCCGCTCTATATTGATGGGATCCGACACATATTTATTAACTTGTATGCGTGCTGTGGGCTTCGTATATAACATTTGGATCCATTGTAGGAAGATGGGGGGAACCCCATCCGATACAATATAGTATGTAGGTAAGACCATTCGATGGAGTCGAAAGCTTTTGCTGCGTCCAGCAACACCGCAATCGCTGGAATTTCTGGTGCCAAGTAGTGAGAGATCGCAAAGAGCGTTCGAGTATTATGGGCTGTGGAGCGGCCAGGAACAAACCCGGACTGATCTGGTAGTACTATATTAGGTAATAATGGTTGCAATCTCTGCGCTAGCAGCTTTGCCAGTATCTTAGTATCGGTGTTTATGAGGGATAACGGCCTATAGGATTCGCATATCTGCGGATCTTTATTGGGTTTCAGTAGAGCTATAATCATGGCCTCCCGTAGCGTGGGGGGAGAATTTGGTTGGTATGTGCATCTCCATACATCTGTACAAGGTGGGGTGCAAGCAGGTCTATATATGCCTTATAGAATTGACTTGTAAAGCCGTCTGGGCCCGGTGCCTTACCATTGGACAGAGATCTCACAATTGCTGTAACTTCTTCTATAGTCACCAGCTGCGCCAGATACTCCCTGTGGGCATCCGACAGCCAGGCCAATTCTATGTCGTCCAAGTATGACATGACCTCTGATGGTGCAGCTGTGTCGCGGGACGCATACAACTCCCCGTATGTTTTCATAAACTCTGTGAGTATGCTCTGTGTGTCATAGTGGGATATGTTTGTAAAGAAAAGGGTACCCCTGACGTAAGTTCCTAAATCAGGGAAAATGACCAGTATGTAAATATCATAATATTTAGGAACACCTGAAGATAATGACAATCGATCAGGCCTTAAACCTGTCTCCACTTTTCTCCCCACTTTGGACCAAGTGGGATCGGAAATATCTATTTTCGAACACGTGGTGTTTAACAAACTAACCATGGCTACTAAATACATCCCTCCGCCTAGATATAACTTATCTCGGGATGAACATCTAGTACTTAAATCTCTTGCCAGTAATAAAAACTTGACCATTAAGTGCTGTGACAAGGGTGGAGGTATAGTTATATTGGATAGTAATCAATACGTTTCTAAAATGGAAGAGATGTTGAATGACAGATGTCATTACATTCCCATCAAAAAAGACCCTACTAAAAAAGTACAAATATCAGTGCTTCGAATCACCACACAAGCACTTAATCAGAACCTCATTTGTGAAAAAGAATGGCAATACCTCAACACTAAACAACCCAAGATGGCAGCCATTTATGGGGTACCTAAAATACATAAACACACTCAAGATCCCCCATATAGACCTATCGTTACTACCATCGGCTCGGTCACTGAGCCCTTATCTAAATACATAGACACTATTTTGCGACCTTTCATTTCTAAAATTCCATCATATATCTCTGATACACGAGATATTATTAGAAAGGTAGAAAATCTTCCATTCAATGCCTCAAGTCAAACTCTAGTGACTATGGATATAGCAGCCCTATATTCTAACATACCACAAACGGAAGCTATGGAAGCGGTCACTTGGTTCATGGACACTTTTAACATTGATTGCCCCAGATTGTTTATCATTGAATGCCTACGTATTGTTCTCACGGAAAATACGTTTGAATTCAATGGTTCCCTTTTCAAACAAACGAAAGGAGTAAGCATGGGGGCTTCCTGTGCCCCAACAGTGGCAAACATCTATATGGCTCTATATGAAAAACGCTTCATACATAATGAGATTGCCCCATTCAGTGAGTCTGTGTATCTATGGTCTAGATACATAGACGATGTCTTCTTTATCTGGATAGCCGATCCTGAAACTGTTACTGAGTTTGTTTCTTGGCTCAATCTCTGTGATATTAATATTAAATTCACAGCTAACTACAGTAACACCAAGGTAGAATTCCTGGACATAACAATACAGACTAAAGACAACCTGTTGGAGGTTGACCTGTATGTTAAACCTACAGCCCGTAACACCCTTTTGCATTTTCATAGTTTCCATCCGCAGATGCAAAAGTCTAGTATACCCTTTGGACAGTTCCTGCGGCTCCGCAGGAACTGTACCAATGTCCAGGATTTTGACATTCGAGCCGCAGATATGAAAACTACATTCTTGGCTCGTGGGTATCCCAGTAGATTGATACGCGATTCCTATAAACGGGCACGTTTTTACGACAGGCAACATCTCCTCACATCTCAAGTTAAAGATCCTATCTCCAGGTTGGTATTTGTAACCAGACATTCAAGGATGAATGAGAAAATCCGTCATATAATTAACTCCAATTGGCATATTCTTAACGCCACGAAAACTAAGGTAAATGCATTACCCAAGCCTCTTTTTGCATATAGGAAAAGCAAAAATTTGAAAGATCTTGTTGTCCAATCCCGTATGCCCACCAAATCAAACTATATCGTTCAGTCTTCTATTCAGGGACAACCTTTTCCCACAGGTAATTTTAAATGCATGTCTTGTGTGGCATGCCAATTTGCGATTGAGACAAAAGATTTTATGTTTAACAACATTAATCTATCTCTGAAAACTTTGACAAACTGTAAAACCTCAAATATCATCTATTTGATTATATGTCCATGCAATCAAGGGTATGTGGGAGAAACAGCACGCACTATGTCCACAAGGCTTACAGAACATAGATCAGCCATTCGTACACATAAACTGCAGGCCCCATTAGTGCAACATTATATGGACCAACAACATACTCCTGATGAAATACGTTGGATCATATTAGAGAAGATTCGCACGAATACTGGCACTTTTAGCACTAATATACGTAAATGTCGCGAAGTCTATTGGATATTTTTATTGAACACGTACCTGAATGGGATGAATAATGAAATTCCCTGGGAACAGGTCCTGAAACACAATCTTGGATAATCCCCATTTAGGCCCTCAAAGGTATATTTCAATGATTTCTAACATACAGTATCGTGGTATTGGCACTTCTGTATTTAGTGGCCAGCCCTTTGAGACACTCACTGATCTATTCATGAAAAGTGACCCAGTCTTACATCTATGGGACTTTTCTATGATTCCATTCTCTCTTTTTTCACCTTTTTGTGACATTGAATAGTTCATCTTTGATTTACCACTCTTTAGTGTGCCAGCTCTACACAGTAATGGCCATGCCATGCCCCCTCCAGTTTGGCATAGTATCCTACATTGAATGGCAATCGCTTTGGGCACATTCTAGATGGCCATTTCAATTCTCTCTATGAAAGGCATTTTTAGTGACCTATCATGGTGATGATAATTTTTTATTAAAAGTGCATCATGCGCAAAAAAATTCTTTCTTATCTCTCACCGCTTACATTACACTATGTTTAATGTTTTACTAAGCGGAGCATATCACATATGGATATGATGTGTGTTTTTTTGCAATTGTATGGGTCTCACTGTTGATTCCTTTCCCATTTGCATGTTAGATACAAACAACTTTTTAACGTGCTCTTTTCTTTTTCAGTAAGCTATGTTAAATCTAGCTCACTATTAACTTACAATAAATACACATCCTTTATGGCCTATTCCAACATGGCGATGAATATTTTCTTTTTTGCATATCATGCAGCTCTTTTTCGATGTCTTTTCTCTTGGCTAATCACGTCTATGCCGTTCCGGTTTGGCGTGCATCTTCTAGAGATATTATTTAAACAGCTAGTAATCTTTCACATGCTGCTTTTTCTCTTAGCAAGCCATGTTAAATCCAGCTTATTATTAACCTACAACAATACAAACATTCTCTATGGCCCACTCCAACATGGCGATGAATATTCTTACTCTTGCACATGATGTAGTCCACTTTTCATGTCTTTTTTCTTGGCTAATTACGTTTATGCCGTTCCGGTTTGGCGCGCACTTTCTAAAAGATACTATTTAAACAGCTAGCATTTCATAGCGCGCCACACACGCCGTTCCAGCCGCATTGCAGACTCTAACCTTGGAGCTTTTCAGACGTACGAGAGTATGGTCCAAACATCGGGAACGCAGTAATCTTGGAGCCCTGCATCGTTCCTGCATGCACTTGGTTCCTCGCTGCGTCCCTCTACTTGCTGACCTCTAAGGTAAGAACTAGCTCGTCACAGCCTTCTCTCTTCTCTTAAAATACCAATGCTAGATTTTTCCGCTATGTTGTGGCATTTATTTAATCTTTAGCCACTTTTTAATTTCTAGCACACATCAGGCTGTTGCAATACCGTCATCTGTTTTTCAATTACACAGTTATCGACGGCTAGTTTCAAGCTCTGTGAGTTTTTTTCTTTCCGTTTTTTTCTTGCCTTTTGCGTTTTCTTGGTAGCATGTTCACTATTACCCATATTTCTCTTCGTAATTATATCCTGAGCTGTAGGCTATTACCTTAGCATATAGACTCTTTCTGTACCTAAATTAGGCTTCACATCATAATACCATACTGAATTGATAGGAGACATATTAAGCCTCTAAACAGGTCCAGCCCGAATCTTGTTGTTTTTCTCTAAATATGCAACATATTATCTGCACTTTTAGCAACTTAATCGGATATATACATACATAATTAAAATCTTTATGCCTATGAAATCATCGATATAATTGTCTCTATATTATACGTTGGGCACATATTTACTTTCCAATCGCCCTATCATCAATATGTGCGATACATATCTATCATACAAGTGGTGGCCATGAGAATCTTTTAGTTATACCATCTCTGTAATACATACAAGATCGTTTATTCTCAATTTTTTGAATGAATTGGCAACATAGATATAAGCTTTACAACCAAGTCTTATAGATAAATGTCTAATCTCATACATTTCAGAAACGTCCAGATCCAGTGTATCACTCTGGAGTGAACCTTGATAACCTCAGATGTGAAATCTCCATCATTCACCTCCTGACTACCCAATCAAAACAAGAGGACTCTATACTTTACAGGCCCTTTTCGAGCGCTGCATTTTCATTCACCAGCAGTAAATGTCCATTGTCTGATTAACAGTTCTCATACCTTCTGTTTTTTTATTTACAAATACCTTTTTTCGTACTAGTTGAAATACAGCTTATGTATTCACTCCCATTTTTGTTCTGTCGTTTCTATACAGAACTACTTCTCTAGCTTGAGGTTCCATATTATACCTAACACTTAACATCCTGAGCTATAACGAGGTATATTACAAATTACCTATTTAAGAAACGTATCAATATCACAGAATGTTGGGAGTAACATTATGCATGATCTTTTTAAGTCACTTTTCAATTCTAGAAACTTTCACAGACCATATCTTGGTGTTTCTTCTACTCTCTGGGCTATAGCTTTCACAACCAATTTTTCACTTTTAGGTGGCTTTTTGGTATTGTTGATCCTATTCTATTCCTTGATGATGAATATCTATTAAATACGGCACACTGTTAAACTGTTTCATTAGATAAAAGTCTCTCTGTTAGTTATAATTGGCTTGCAATTAGTGTTTTAATCTCTCAAGTCCCCAGGGACTCAGTTTTATCTTTTCCAAATCAATTGGTAGTTAATATTGTATTAGGACCGTCTCTCTTTTTTTATTCTTTATTAAATTAATTTGACTCATGTTTTGTTTATACATGCACCCTCTCTTTAGGTTTCTATTTTCTTGTACATGGCTTCCTGATGAAGGCATACAGCCGAAACGCAGCGTAGGATACAGATTTTCAAGGCCATGCCAGAAATGTTTGTCCTCTGAACACATTCATATAATTATCCTGTTTGTAAGTCTGTGACATTAATTGTAGTGTGTCAAATAATTTTCTATACATCAATGAATAACACTGTGTATATTATGTATCAGATTTTGTCAAAGTAAGAAAACCTTCTTTGTTATTTGACCCTCTTGAACCCAGTGTAAATATATATACACAGAGGACTATATATTTTATGATTGTTTTTTGTGTATTCAGTTATAATTATCTATATAAAAAAATAATAAAAAATATTTTTGATACTACTGAATCAAGTTTGCATGTATATATGTTTTTTATATTGTTCAGGTCCGCAAATGTCATAGTGGGATATGCCATCCTCGTCTTTTACGGAAAGTACTGTTTGCGCCTTATATCCCGTGCAGATTTTACGTGCTAGGATGTGTCCCGGTCTGCCTCCCTCTCCATATGTTCGTGCAATGTGGTTTTTCGAAATGTATTTGAGTTCGTCTTCGGCAAAGGTTTCATATTCCGACACAATTGTCCTAATATCGCTGAGGATGGACATGTCACCTGTCTGTTCATATCATTTCTCAAGGGCACTTAGTCTACTTTCCCGTTGCTTAAGCTGAGCCCGAATATCTCTGAGAAGGCCTGCATTTACACTGATGTATATGCCCCGAATAGTAGCTTTGAATACCTCCCATAATAAGCTAGGATCTTCTGTGGAAGTTTGATTGATACTAAAGTATTCAGTGTTCGCCTGCGCTATAGCCTCAGAGTAAATAGGGTCCCGTAGTGCTTTGGCGTTAAAGCGCCACACATAAGGTGGTGGCTTGTATTGGGGCAGTTCAATAGTTAGCATCACTGGTTTGTGGTCGGATAGAGTTTTGGGCAGATGTTTAATTTGCGTGGTCCAATTCATAACCTCCCCCGTACCTATCCAATAGTCTATTCGGGACCAGCTGCTGCGGGCAGTAGAATGATATGTGGCTTCTCTAAGGTTCGGGTAGCGTGCCCTCCAGATGTCTACCAGGTTAGCTTCTGACATAATAGCTTGCAGTACAGCCACTGCTTGCCGATGCGGCTCTCTAGCGGAATCTGACCTATCGAGGTGTTCGTTTAATGATAAATTAAAATCTCCGCCCCACAGCACGGTCAGGCCAGGAAAAGCCCCCAGCTTGTTCCACAATGATTTATAAAACCCTGGGTCATTGACATTTGGGCCGTATGTGTTGATTATACCTATATGGTGGCCTCGGAGTAGACCCACAACTATAATAAACCGGCCCATGTCATCAGTTATCGTGTGCTCTATGTGGAAGTGCGTTCCCTTTTTCACTAATATCACTACCCCTCTAGAGTATGAAGAGTATGAGGATGTTAAAGTCGCCTCCGCCCACCGTCGCCCGATTATGTTGTTAGCAGATGGGGCTATGTGCGATTCCTGCAGGAGCGCTATGTGTACGTGCAATCTATCCAGGTATGCGAAAATTTGGCGTATTTTTTGGGGGTTATTCAACCCCCGAACATTCCATGATAGCAGATTTAGTTGTGAGGGCTGTACACTATCCATCCGTGAGGTCGCTTACTATTCCTGTGGCATGAGTTCGTCGATCATGCATGTTTTGAAGGGTCACTACGATTGGAATTAGCTCGTAAACTCGGTATAGCCTGCAGTAGCTATGTAATATTGATGTGCAAAATGGTTTAGGTAGCTTGTGAAACAACAAACATTCCCCACCCATCCCACCCCCTCCCACTTTGGCATCCCAATCATACCAAAGCCATCCCCATCCCAGATGTAACAAAAGAACAAGAACTGTGTTGGGGAACTCCCTCATTGGGGGGATCCGCCGAGTACACGCATCAACATCCACCTTGGCAGATGTGGTCAGGGAGTACAGTATCTATTTGGGTGCCTATGTCCAAGCTGGACGTGTTGTCAGACTTCCGTGAACCATTAGTCACTTGGCCGCCAGGGATTCAGCCCCGGATGGACCATTCCACCACCCTGGCCCGCCCCTTATATCAATATGCACTGGGATCAATTGTAGCGGGCATGGGTTGTAATGTTCATGCAATAGTCATATAGTTCAAATCACAGCGTTCTCTGTGCGGTTAGCACATGGGGGCAAGGCAATCCCCGTCCCCTTATCCCCGAGCCCTCTGCCACTGACCCACCTCCCAGCAATGTTTTGCTTATAGGCAGAATGGCTTTTGTGCAGGTCAACGGACCAGTCTATTTGGTGATAGAGTTATTAACCTGATGGATGTGCCTCATATTTAGGGTCGTCCCATACTCCTGTGTATTGTGACTCACCGTTAGTGACTGTCTGTTAGTGTCTGTCATCGAGCCAGTCTCAAGGCTATGTAGGCAGCAGATATCAGGCACCGCCGCGCAGCCCTCGCTCACCCCTCAGGAGCCAAGGACAGGTCATGAGCTCAGCAGATATAACCCATCTGGCCCACCTCAGGTCAACCCCGCACTCGTGCCGCATAAAATAAGTACATCCTAGTTTGTGGTTGCATCACAGTTATAGCCCCTTCCCGAAAGTGCCATTGTCTTTGGTGATCTTACGTCGGATGATCAATGCATAGCCGAAGACGGTCTAGTTCGAATCTTGATCCGATGCCCTGCTTCCTTGTGTCTTTCTTCTGGTCAGCGTCCTCTTGATGAATTCCTGGGCAGCCTGGGGTGATTGTAACATCGTGATCCTTCCCTCGCAGGTCACTCGCAATCTTGCCGGGTATAGCATTGCGTACTCAATTAATAGCTCTCGTAGCTTCTTTTTGGCAGAAGTAAACTCCCTTCGGGCCGTCTGGACCGCCATTGTGAAGTCTGGATAGAAGGCCAGATTGTTGCCTTTATAGTTAATTTGTTGTTTGTCTCGGGCAAGTCTGAGAACCGCGTCACGGTCCCTATAGTTTAGGACCCTAGCGATTACTGGTCGAGGCGGTGCTCCTGGTGGAGGTTTGGGCGCTAACGATCTGTGCGCTCGTTCGATGATCAAAACCGGGGAGAAGCTATCAGTTCCAAACACTTCCCGTAACAGATTTTCCACATATGTTTCCATTCTTCCTGTGTTTGTACTCTCGGGAATACCTGCTATGCGTATGTTATTTAAATCGCGATCGAGCCGCCAAATCCTCGGTTTTGCTCTGGATCACTTCCAGGATCTTTTCCATTCCAGTACACTTGCGCGTTGAAGTGTGAGCTTTATCCTCCACCGCAGATATGCGCTCCTCAGCTGCATCAAGCCTTTCGCCTTGCTTGTCCAGCTTATTCGATATGCTGTCCACCCGCTGGGTGAGCGTATCTAGTTTCCCGTTTATGGCCTGAAGGCTCTGTTGTATGGCCTGTAGCGCAGTCTCCATACCCGTGCGTGTGGTGTGCTCTGCATCAAGTTCTGTATCCGAGTGCGCCGTCGCCCCCTTCGTGTTGCGCCTAGTGTCAAAGGACAGCTTCGACTGTTGTTTTTCTGGTTTACCCATGTCTGTAGTCTGGGAGAGCCCCCACAGAGCGCAGGCTGCACCACAATGACAGACGGCAGTTAGTGGGATGATCGAGATATCAGTCTATTCACTGTGCATGTCTCAGCGCTCCAGGTCACTCGTCACCAGCCTCAGCACTGTCTATGTGTCCCTGCGCAGATACGTTTTTCTCAGCAGCACATTACCTTGGTGCCAAAACCATAGCGTGCACAACTGCAGCGCCGCTCTCAGTGGCGCAGTTGGTCAGTGTAGTTCACGAGTGCAGTCACAGCCATCAACCCCTTGCGGCGCAGCAATTATCCCTGTTACTCTGTTGATGCGGGGCAGCTTCAGGGCCCAAGTCGGCATCCCACGCAGCCCTGCCCCCCAAGCATCCCAAAATGTGCACTCATCATTTGAAATCCCAACTCAGCTGGAAGCGTGTCGGGTCTGCAGGCCACAGGAGCACATTGTACCCTTGGAGATCCTCACGCTGCAGCTTCAGTTTCACACATCAATTGAGGGTTGTTCTTGGGCGCTAATACCCAGCTCGCCGATCTGATCCCGCACTGATCGTAGGGAAAGAGGCATCATCGATGTAGCGCCACATTCATCAAGGCCAGGGGGGGTTATAATTGTGTATAGCTGGTTATCTGAATGCAGGCCTCACTTGCGCTACAGTCCCGCACTGCCTCTGGCCTCCACTTCGGCATCTACGCGCTGGTGATGTTCGCAGGCCGCGCAGCCGCCATTTTACCTGCTTCTCTGTTTCAGGTCCGAGAGCCCCGCTGCAGCGCTCGAGTGGCCAGTTTTATTCGGGAAGGCGGTCAGAGCAGCAGCCACATTGTTCTCGACTTCTTCAGCGCATTCCGCACTTTTCTGCTACCTTCAGGTATGCTGCCAGCGCCAGCCCGTGTCCTGTTTGTCCCGCAGCTAGTCTCCGATCAGAGCCGCCATCTTAGGTCCGCCGTCGCTGCACTGCAAATTCTGCCCGTTTCACGTTCAGGAGCGCCTCTTTCGGGAAAGCGATGTTCGCCGCTCAGTGCGCAGACATTCCGACATATGACCCAGTGCTTTTTAGTTATTTGGAACACCCATAGCAGCGTATAAATGCCAGATTTTTTTCCTGACCGGCGGAGCAGCTTCAGAGAGCAGCCATCACGCAGCGCGCCCTCTAGCGCCCATGTCACTCCTACTGGAGCGAGATGGCCCAAGGGGAAAAAAAGCTCACTGCGCCAAACAGAACACTATATTTTTAAACTGGCCTTCCCACAAAACTCTCAAGAGATTCTCGCAGACCGAACTATCCAGATATATAAATATATTTTAAACTTATGTTCTCTAAAACTACTGAACAGATTTACACCAAATTACAAAAAGCACAATCTGCGGACAAAGATCTACCTTCCTGCCAAATTTGGTGCAATTTCTATAAGTAGTTTTTGTGGTATTTCTTAAAGAAGTCTATGGAAAATGCTTGGGGATTAAGAGTTTTGGGACCCTGCTTTTTCTTGCCCCCTCCACTTGCTGGATCACCCGAAACTTTCAGGAAAGAGCTGAAGTGAATGTGTTTTTTTTTTTTAACTATAACATCACTGTAACCTTTGGTTTGTTTAATATATATGTATATATCTATTGTGGAGTGCATCCTTACATCAGGGCGAGTTGATGAGGATATATATATATATATATACATATATATAAAACCTACTGGCTATCACCAGTAGGTAGTTATAATTTGTTCCTAGTTTCCATAGGAAGAGCATTTTCGTTTGCCACTAACTTTTGCATTGTCTGACGAATCTTCATGAAATTTTCAAATCGGATACAACGTTCACTTCAGCTGCTGCCTTAAATGTTTTGGGGTGATTGGTCAAGCGGGGGCCAAAAACCAGGGGGTGCCTAAAAGCGCCTTTTCCCCATGTTTATTCCCATAGGAGATTTAGACACGGCTACAGCCTGAACTGCAGAACGGAATTACACCAAACTTGGCAGGAAAGTAGAGGTTGGTCCAAGGAAATGCCTTTTTGTGATATGGTGTAAATCCATTCAGTAGTTGCAGAGAAATTTAAAGAAATTTCCAGTATATATAGGGATGCAGAGGATCCGCGACCCCTCCCGATCTCATGCTGAGATCTGATAGGCTGACAAAACGTCAAACCATGAAGTGTTGGCAGACATCTTGTGACTCAGTTGAACCAAGTCTTAGAAAAAAGATTGAGAAATAAGAAAAGGGGGCAGGGTAGAAATACCCTGACCCCCTAGGCCTCTTGGTGGCCCTCAAAGGCAAAAAAGCATTTTTGTTAAAAAAACAAAATCGGCGGGAGTCGCGCCTGGATCCGCCACCTCCCCGTGGCTAAGGAAAGAGGCAGCTTGGCCCCTTTCCCGGGCTTAAAAGGCCCTGGGGACCACCACCTTCCCAGGGCTGGCCTTGAAAACCAAAGGAGGGGGGCTACTTGGCCCTACTCCTGGAGCCATACATGGTCATGGGATCCATACCCTCCAGGGCCGGCTTCTGCTAAGTCCCGGGGTGCCCATCCCTGGGGCATATCTGTTTGCTTTTGCTTGGCAGGAGCTGACAGCTCAGTTTGCAGTGGGTGGGAGCTGTCAAAGTGCTCCGGCCCGCTGGAAGCAGAGTTTCCATGTGGGCAGGGAAAGAGATAAAACGATTGCTCTCACAGACTGGGAGCTGCATGTTTACCAGCTGCCGGTGTAGGAGAGCTATGCTGGCTCAAGCAGGAGGTAGAGAGCCGGCTGGGACCGCGTTGGCCTTGAGGCTTCCCTGTGGTCCCATTGCACACTGGGTGCCCTGGGTAGGTTCCTGGGCACCCAAGGAAGCATGGCCGGGCTCCAGGGATGGGGTCCCCAAGGCCAAAATCAGCCCGATGAGGCAGGCTTTGTGGCCACCCTCCCCTATTCAATGAAGACTGGGCCCAGGAGGATGGGGTCCTCAGTGCTAAAATCAGCCTGTGTAGGGGTCCACGTAGCCCCCCCTTTTGATATCAAATATTTATTAAAGCCAGGCACTGGGGGAGTGGGTTACTGGGGCCGAAATCAGCCCAGAGAGGGGGGCTACATGGCCTCCTCCCCCATTTAATTAAAGCACAAAATAGGGCAGAAACACAAGCAGAGAAGGCAAAAACAGAGGGCAGATAAACAAGAAGGAAAAGTCAAAAGAGAGGGTAGAAAAACAAGCAGAAAAGGCAAAACAGAGCAGCAGAGGGCATAACAAAGAGCACATAGAATCAAACACATCCACTCACAGACCCACTCAGAGAATCATGTACCCACACACAGAGCTACCTTGACACATACGCACCCATTCAAAGATCCAGTCAAAGACCCATGCACCCTCTCACAGACCCACTCAGAGACTCATGCACTCACAGACCCACTTAGAGACTCATGCACTCACTTACAGACCCACTGAGAAACTCATGCACCCACTCACACACTCACTGTGAAATGCATGCAGCCACACACAGATCTACTCAGACACTCACACACCCACTCAGAGACTCAAATAGACTCACACACCCATTCACAAACCCACTCAGAGACTCATGCACTCACAGACCCACTCAGAAACAAGCACCCACTCACAGACCCACTCAGACTCATGCACCAACTCACAGACACACTCAGAGACTCATGCACTTACAGACCCACTCAGAGACTCATGCACTCACTCACAGACCCACTCAGAGACTCATGCACTCACACACAGACCCACTCATAGACTCATATTCTCACTCACACACCCGCTTAGGCTCACACACCCATAAACAGAGAGCCGACAGAAACTCATACACCCACTCACACACCCACTCAGAGAATCATGCACCCACGCACAGAGCCACCCTGACACTCATGTACCCATTCACAGATCTAGTCAGAGACTCATATACCTACTCACAGACCCACTCATGCACTCATTCACATACCCACTCAGACACTCACGTACTCACTCATGGACCCACTCAGACACTCACACACCCACCCACTCACAGACCCACTTTTAGTCTTATACACTCACTCACAGACCTACTCAGATGCTATTGTACCTAATCACAGACCCACTAAGATACTTATGAACCCACTCCCATAACCACTCAGACACTCACACAACCACAGACACACTGAGACACTCCTGCACTCACTCACCGACTGAGTAAGACACCCATGTGCTCACTCACAGACCCATCCAGACATTGACATACCCACTCACAGACCCACTCACTCACACACCCACTTACAGATCCAGTGAGACACTTATGTACCCACTCACAGACCCACTCAGACACTCACACATACCCACTCACAGATCCACTGAGACTTTCATGCACCCACTCACAGACCCACTCAGACAATCAGACACCCCCTCACAGACCCACTCAGACACTCACACATCCACTCAGACACTGACACATCCACTCACAGACCCACTGAGAGACTCATATACACACACTCATAGACCCACTCAGACACTCGCACACACTCAAAGACTCACTTAGAGACAAGCACCTTCTCACATTTCCACTGAGATACTCACACACCCACTCACAGACCCATTCAGGCACTCATGCACCCACTCACAGAGCCACTCAAACATTCACATACCCACTCACAGACCAACACAGGCACTGGCACACCCACTCACAGACCCACGCAGACACTGATTCATCCATTCACAGACCCACTCAGATACTCATGCACCCACTCACTCACCCACTCAGACACCGATGAACTTACTCTGACATCCACTCTGACACTCAGGCAGCCAATCACAGATCTACTCAGACATCTATACTCCCACTCACAGACACACTCAGACCTCATGCACCCACTCACTCAGAGACTCATGCATCCTCTGACAGACCCACTCAGATACTCACACACCCACTCACAGACCCACACAGACACACTCACTCATGAACCCACTCAGACACTGATATGCCTACTCACTGACTCACTCACTCATGCACCTACTCACAAACCCACTTAGACACTCACTCACTTACTAAGAGATCTACTCTGACAATCAAGCAGCCACTCACAGATCTACTCAGATGTACACCCACTCACAGACCCACTCAGACACTCATGCACCCACTCACACACCCATTCAGATACTCATGCACCCACTGAGAGACCCTCTCATTCATACACCCATTCACAGACCCAATCATGCACTCAAGCACCCACTCACAGACCCACTGAGACAATCTCATACCCACTCACAGACCCACTGAGACCCTACATATTCCACTCACAGACCCACTGAGAGACTCATACACACACACTCATAGACCCACTCAGATACTCGCACACACTCATAGGCTCACTTAGAGACAAGCACCTTCTCGCATTCCCACTGAGATACTCACATACCCACTCACAGACCCATTCAGGCACTCATGCACCCACTCACAGAGCCACTCAGACATTCACATACCCACTCACAAACCAGCACAGGCACTGGCACACCCACTCAGAGACCCACGCAGACACTGATGCATCCATTCACAGACCCACTCAGATACTCATGCACCCACTCAGACACTGATGAACTTACTCTGACATCCACTCTGACACTCAGGCAGCCAATCACAGTTCCACTCAGATATCTACACTCCCACTCGCAGACACACTCAGACCTCATGCACCCACTCACTCACCCACTCAGAGACTCATGCATCCTCTGGCAGACCCACTCAGATGCTCATGCACCCACTCAGAGATCTACTCAGACACTCATGCACATACTCACAGACCCACTCAAACACTTATGCACCCACTCATTGATACTCTCATAGACACAAACACCTACACACATACCCACTGAGACACGCACCCACTTACAGACCCACTCAGATACTCACGCACTCACTCAAAGAGTTACTCAGCCACTAACACACCCACTCACAGACCCACACAGACACACCCACTCATGTACCCACTCAGACACTGATGTATCTACTCACGGACTCACTCACTCATGCACCTACTCACAAACCCACTTAGACACTCACTCACTTACTAAGAGATCTACTCTGACAATCATGCAGCCACTCACAGATCTACTCAGATGTACACCCACTCACAGACCCACTCAGACACTCATGCACCCACTCACACACCCATTCAGATACTCATGCACCCACTGAGAGACCCTCTCATTCATACACCCATTCACAGACCCAATCATGCACTCAAGCACCCACTCACAGACCCACTGAGACAATCTCATACCCACTGAGACACTCATGTACATACTCACAAACCCACTGAGACACTCACTATCCCACTCACAGACCCACACAGACACTTATGCACCCACTCACAAACCCAGATGCTCATGAACCCACTCATAGACCCATTCAGACACTGATGCACCCACTGAGAGACCCACTCAGTCACTTATGCACCCATTCACAAACTCACTTATACTCTTACACACTCACAGACCTACTCAGATGCTATTGCACCTACTCACAGACCCACTCAGATACTTATGCACCTACTCCCATAGCCACTCAGACACTCACACACCCACAGACACACTGAGATACTCCTGCACTCACTCACAGACTGAGTAAGACACCCATGCGCTCACTCAGAGACCCATCCAGACATTGACATACCCAGTCACAGACCCACTCACTCACACACCCACTCATAGATCCACTGAGATACTTAAGTACCCACTCACAGACCCTCTCAGACACTCACACACACCCACTCAGACTCTCATGCAACCACTCAGACCCACTCAGAAAATCACACACCCACTCACAGACCCACTCAGACACTCACACATCCACTCAGACACTGACACATCCACTCACAGACCCACTGAGAGACTGATACACACACACTCATAGACCCACTCAGATACTCGCACACACTCATAGACTCACTTAGAGACAAGCACCTTCTCGCATTCCCACTGAGATACTCACATATCCACTCACAGACCCATTCAGGCACTCATGCACCCACTCACAGAGCCACTCAGACATTCACATACCCACTCACAAACTAGCACAGGCACTGGCACACCCACTCAGAGACCCACGCAGACACTGATGCATCCATTCACCGACCCACTCAGATACTCATGCACCCACTCAGACACTGATGAACTTACTCTGACATCCACTCTGACACTCAGGCAGCCAATCACAGTTCCACTCAGATATCTACACTCCCACTCGCAGACACACTCAGACCTCATGCACCCACTCACTCACCCACTCAGAGACTCATGCATCCTCTGGCAGACCCACTCAGATGCTCATGCACCCACTCAGAGATCTACTCAGACACTCATGCACATACTCACAGACCCACTCAAACACTTATGCACCCACTCATTGATACTCTCATAGACACAAACACCTACACACATACCCACTGAGACACGCACCCACTTACAGACCCACTCAGATACTCACGCACTCACTCAAAGAGTTACTCAGCCACTAACACACCCACTCACAGACCCACACAGACACACCCACTCATGTACCCACTCAGACACTGATGTATCTACTCACGGACTCACTCACTCATGCACCTACTCACAAACCCACTTAGACACTCACTCACTTACTAAGAGATCTACTCTGACAATCATGCAGCCACTCACAGATTTACTCAGATGTACACCCACTCACAGACCTACTCAGACACTCATGCACCCACTCACTCATCCACTCAGCAACTCATGCATCCACTCACACACCCATTCAGATACTCATGCACCCACTGAGAGACCCTCTCATTCATACACCCATTCACAGACCCAATCATGCACTCAAGCACCCACTCACAGACCCATTGAGACAATCACATACCCACTTACACAGACCCACTGAGACACTCATGCACACACTCACAAACCCACTGAAACACTCACTCTCCCACTCACAGACCCACACAGACACTTATGCACCCACTCACAAACCCAGACACTCATGAACCCACTCATAGACCCATTCAGACACTGATGCACCCACTGAGAGACCCACTCAGTCACTTATGCCCCCATTCACAAACCCACTCATACACTTAAGCACCCACTGACAGACCTACTCAGACACTCACACGCCCACTCACATATCTACTCACAGACCCACTGAGGCTCTCACACACCAACTCACAGACCCTCTCTTATACTTAGGCACCCACTCACAGATCTTCTCACTCATGCACCCAGTCACTCACCCACTCAAAGACGCATGCATCCACTCATAGACGCGTTGAGGCACTGATGCCCCAGTCAGATGCACTGACTGACTTATATAGTTGTAAGTTTAAAATGTGCTGGTATCTACTGAATGCCTGCTTTTGTTTTGCGTATTTGCAACCTATTCGCAAAGTCGAAAAAAAAAACTTTAAAAAAGGGATCTCAAAAGAAAATGAACCAGTGTTTGGGAAATATGGTGGCTCTGAGAAGAGCCTTTGTGCTTAGTGTGTGTAGATGATAACTACACATAAAACAGGATGCAGCTTTTCAAGTCGTTGAGGAACACCCTATTGCCTTTCTCTCTGAAACGAACTCCAACACTTCTATAGATACCATCCATGTCAAAGCGTAAGTTGTTGTTTTAAATAGAGCCCATGTTATGGTCTCTGGGGAATGCAGAAACAGTTTTATTGACATATTTCATGGTTTTGTCTATCTGTGGACAGCATTCATTTGATCACTCCGATTTCTGCCTTTGGCATATGTTGGAGAATACCAAGGCAGTCTGAGAGAAAAGTGCCATTGACTGAGCAAAGGTATCTTTCATTAGGATTTCCATTCCTACCCCAGTAAGTGTCCCTAGGTAATTGCCCCCACAGTGCACAATCATGATGTCTGGATGTTAACACTCCATAATGCTTTCAACCAAAGGCAGCAATTGATTATGCGTGGATGGCAAACTATACTCCGCCAGCAGTGTTTGCAGAGTTTTGCTACTCCACACTTCGCTTTAATAACGGAGTTCAGCAAAAATTCCACCATCTGCCATGTGGAGGAGTTTACCGGCACCCACCCTAATTTTAAAGCAATTTGGATGTACTTTAATGCAGTGTCATGAGCAATACAACACTGCATACCTGAGTACCTGCATTCCTCTGGAAAGGAACCTTGGCGTGCGTGAATTCGTCTTTTCTCTATGTCTATCGACATGGTTGCTAAGCTCCGAAGTAGCAGTCCTAAATTCCAACTTCCAACATGAGCAGCATGTGGAGTAGTCCTTCCTTTGTGGCTATGGAGGTACCACAGTTCCAGGGGACTTGCGGCTGGTGCCTGAGGTGAATGAAGTTCCTTGGTAATTAATGGAGGCTGAGCCCGAGAGAAGCCGCCGATGGCCAGGTACAGTTACTCCACTACCTCCGTTGGCCTGGGGGCAGAGCTGCTCCTGAATGTGTTTCCGTGAAATACCATAATAATGATGCAAGTGCCTGCTGGAAGAACCCACATTAAACATTAGCCTCTGCAGGGTACAACACTGCTCTTCACAGATTACTTTCTGTGAGGCCACATGTGGCTGCAAATTGAACATTGATACTGTGCTCCGCATCCCTTTAAATAGATCTCGCCACATCTTAGAACACATTAAGCCATGTGACTAACTGGAGAGTCCTCTTACTGATAGGTGACATCGCAACATTTATATTTCACACAAATTGTTTAAAAGCTTGCACACTGCAGATCCAATGGTGCACTGAACTCCTTGATCCATCTGCTTTACCTTATTTGGCATGCGCACCACAGATTTATTGTTCCCCTTGCACCACGACTCCTCGAGCTAAGCGTATGCATCTCCCTTGACTCCTGGCAGTCTCTCAGTCTCTGCAGCTCATGGACAGGCACTGGCTCCACTCCATGAGGCATTAGTTGAAGGTCGCCCTCTCTTCCCTAGACGGTTCCCCTTTCTCATGTCAATCATCCAGATCTGCCTCTTGCAGCCTGTGAACACAAGGCGCTACAGGCTCACTTCAACTGTGAGTGACAGGAGCACAGTTTTGTAAAGGTGAAGGAACAACACAGAGTGTACCCTACTTAGATAGAAAAGGGGGTATGAAGTGGAGCAGCAACCTCGGCTGCCAACTGCCCACCACAATGGTTGAAGGTCACCTTCATGGACTCCACAGGGAGTAATTCATATCATAACACATGGGCATCAAACCACTGAGCTATCTTGTCCCTTTTGTGGACTGCGAACAGCACAAGCACAAGTGATTTCCAAGAGGCAGCAACACAATCAATAATACCTTTGTATGTTAAATATGGAAGGATTAGGTGACAAGATTTTAATCACACTTACTGTAAAGACACAGTTGAAACAAGAATAGAATGCAGCACTTAGTGGATGAGGTATTGTTATTGGTAACACTGAAGGAGGGCACCTTTCACAAGAAAGATTGTGGCGCATTTACCAACCACACATGTATTGCCTGACATGGAGCCAGCGAATATCAACGTAAATCAGAAGCACCTCAATATCAATAAAGTAAATTAATACTAAAGCTTTTTTGTACCAAGGGCAACTGGAATTGTGAGATTCCCTTCACAGGAGTCAGTTTTATGTGTGTCATAATAACAGAGCACTGCTTCTTTCAGAAAACACTTTTATAAGAGGCCGACTTCAGAGAAGTGTTTAATACCCCTTTGTCCGCCCGCTTGCTGACCTCTGTGAAATTTCACAGAGTTTCCATTAACTCAGCTGAATTTCGTAAAGTGAAACTCCATGAGCTCCACCCAGGCCAACAATTGATGCCACGATAACCTTCTCTGGCCAACCCAAGTAATGTCCACATTAGGCAAACCCAAGTCCCTGTCAATGCAACTCTTTCTAGCACACTCTCTTGACCAAGAAAAGGTTACAAGGACATTACAGTTAGGAAATAACATTAAAAATCTGTAGAAATTCCCTGAAAAATACAAAGGTTAGAGGGATGTTAAAGCTAGGAAACAGAATTAAACCAACCTTAGCAATTCACTGAAAAAACAAAAGGTTACAGGGACATTATAGTTAGGAAATAACATAAAAAATCTGTAGAAATTCCCTGAAAAATTCAAAGGTTAGAGGGATGTTAAAGTTAGGAAACAGAATTAAACAAACCTTAGCAATTCACTGAAAAAAACAAAAGGTTACAGGAATGTTATAGTTAGGAAAAAGCATTTTAAAAAACTGTAGAAATTCACTGAAAAAAACAAAGGTTACAGGGACATTATAGTTAGGAAATAACATAAAAAATCTGTAGAAATTCCCTGAAAAATCCAAAGGTTAGAGGGATGTTAAAGTTAGGAAACAGAATTAAACAAACCTTAGCAATTCACTGAAAAAAACAAAAGGTTACAGGAATGTTATAGTTAGGAAAAAGCATTTTAAAAAACTGTAGAAATTCACTGAAAAAAACAAAGGTTACAGGGACATTATAGTTAGGAAATAACATAAAAATCTGTAGAAATTCCCTGAAAAATCCAAAGGTTAGAGGGATGTTAAAGTTAGGAAACAGAATTAAACAAACCTTAGCAATTCACTGAAAAAAACAAAAGGTTACAGGAATGTTATAGTTAGGAAAAAACTTTTTAAAAAACTGTAGAAATTCACTGAAAAAACCAAAGGTTACAGGGACGTTATAGTTAGGAAATAGAATTAAAAATATCCTTAGAAATGTACTGAAAAAACAAAGGTTACTGGGACATTATAGTTAGGCTCAGATTTCACTCGAACCATTGAAATTCAGCACTTATAGTTCTTTGGTCTAACTATAATTTATGTCCCTGCAGTGCACTGCTTATGACCTCACATATTACATCACTCATGACATGATCAGTGACATCACTGATGACATCACCAATGTCCTATCAAAAGACATCTCAAATAACATTACTGATTTACCTATAAAGCCACTGACACAGCCACTCACTCACCCATACAATCACTCACACAGCTACACAATCACTTATATAACCATTCACACACCCATACAACCACCCACACACCCAATCACTTACCTATACACACACTCAGCTACTTCCTCACCCATACCGCCACTCACACAGCCAATCAGTCACCCATACAGCCACTTGTACACCCACTCAAACACTTATGCAGCCACTCACACAGCCACTGACTCACCCATACAGCCACTCACACATCCACTCACTCTCCAATACTGCCACTCACTCACCCATACAGCTACTCACACACCCACTAAGACATCCATACAGCCACTCACACACCCATACAGCCACTCAGATCAGATATATTAGAAATAGTTTGACTAATTACTAGTACAAAAACAATAGTAATTTAACATACACAGTAGCTTAGGATATATCTTTAAGTCTCAAAAACATTTATGAAACACTAACACTCACTGGATGCTCTCATCAGTGATGTCATTTGAGATGTCATCATGAGTGATGAGTGATGTCATCAGTGATGTCATGTGATGTGAGTGATGTAATATGTGAGGTCATAAGCAGTGCATTGTGGGGCCTTAATTTATAGTTAGCCCAATTAAGTGTAGCTGCTGAATTTCAATGGTACTGTAGGAGTGAAATCTGATCCTTACTATACCGCCGCTATTACTTTTGTTTTTTTAGTGAATACATATATATATGTGTGTGTGTTGCACAGTGTTGTAATCATGCTATCATTGATATAATTTCAAATGTTGCTGCAGTCATGTTATCAATAGTGTCATAGAACATGTAGTGTGATAATTTGCAGTGCATGGCAAAGGCGTGAGTTGGTGATTAATGTAATGTGGCAGGTAATTAGCAATGCATGGAGAAGGCATGAGCTATAGTTACTTGAGATACCTATAACTGGTGAATTTCAGTGGTTTTGTACTTTTAAACCAGTATGTTTTAAATGACTTTTCACCTAACTATTATGTTCCTTTAGCCTTGTTTTTTAAGTGAATTTCTAAGGCTTTTTTAATGTAAAGCACCATAACTATTATGTCATATTAACCATTGTTTTTTCCAGTGAATTTCAATCATTTTTTTTAATGTAAAGTTAGATGTGCATTGCTGTGCGCGACGTGGGGTTGGGCGTTCAATGCCCTGCCATGAATGGTCTTCAGACCTGACCCTGCACCCAATCTGCCCCCCTGATACCCACACCCCTACCATGCACAGCTGACTGTGCCATGGAACAATATAAAGGGTGTCATTTTAAGTAAGGGAGAACTATTGGATTTGTAACAGGGTCAGCGGGCTTGTTGGCTTTATCAAGGACACAGCAAATCCATGTATGTTAAACAGACCTATTAGCTTAATCAAAAAGTCACCAATAAATATAATCAAATGTACATTTCATACATTGACACAATCAAATGTTCAATGGTGATGATTATATTTTCAATAATCATTATTTAAAGTTACACATTAAACAGTACAGCAAATCTCTGCTGCCTGTTTTGGGAAAATAACATCCATCAGGAAATGTTTATGTTTTCTGCCGGAAGAGAGCCATAGGATTATGGTCCATGCATTGGTAACCTCTCAGCTACATTATGCCAATTGCTTCTACCTGGGGTTGCCTGCCTACCTGATCCACAGGCTGCAGATGGTCCAGAGTGCCGCAGCAAGGCTAATCCACCGGGTCCCTTTTTGCCATCATATTTCCCTGCACTTGAGACAGCTACACTGGCTCCCAGTGGCCAGAAGGGTTGAGTTTAAGGCACTCACCCTCGCCTTTCGAGCCACTCACGGCAAGGGCCCTGGCTACCTCAGGCAGAGGCTTAGCCAATATTGGCAGGAATGGATGCTGAGATCATATCAGCTGCGTCTCCTCTGTGTCCCACGTTATGCAAAGACGCGACATGGGTTAGGTCCTTCATGGTAAGGAGACCCAAATTATGGAATGCACTGCCTAACCACTTGCGCTTGTTAGAAAAAGAACATAAGTTTAGAAAGGCCCTAAAAACCTGGATCTTTAGGCAGGGGTAGTAGTATCATTGGCTGCTCAGTCTCTCTAGTCTGTTTGCTAGCGACCAGACACCCCGGGCTAGGTAGCTGTGCGCTTTATACATGGCCATTGATTGATTGATTGATTGAAACATGTCTTGAGACGTTTCTTAAACATGTTTCAGGCCACAAAGTACAGCCATAAAACCCACCACAAGAGGTCCCTGCATTCTAGCTGAGAAACATACAGCTCCAACTTGGAGTGCTTTAAGAAATGTGGTACTCTCCTGGGGTGATGCATTCAGTGACCCAGGAGACTTGCTGTTTTTTTTAATTGTTATGATGCTGGGGGACTGCTGTGCTTCAATTATCCCTCCAGAACATTAACAATATGTTTGGTGATGCCCTTACCCCTTCTAGGGGTACCACCAAGATCTAAAAACACTATTAGAAAGCCCTCACAGGGCATTAAGGGGGCGGTTTCTTGCAAGGAGCAGTGAATAATAAATGAGCATTATTATCTTTTTTTAATTATTTTTTTGGGTGTCCCGGTGCTCTCCGGGGTTTGCTGTTGAAGTCCGTGCCCAGTGGAGAGAGGGTTAGCTGCAGACGAATGGTGATAGATCTTGCGTTCCATTAAAAAACGCATCGAAATTCACTAAAAAACACAAAAGTTAAAGTAGAGTTATACGTAAGTAAGGTAGTCAAATGTTAACTCACATTAAAAAAACCTTATAAATTCCCTTAAAAAAGCAACGTTTAAAGTGGAGTTGCATGTGGGCTTTCTAATATCATTAAAAACTAAAGTTTAAATCATAAACACACTGAAATTCGCCAGTCTTACTTAACTGACCTAGGTATAACTTGCACCACCATGATGTACTGCTTATGACCTCACATATAACATCACTGATGACATCTGAAATCTATGGCTGTGCAAGCTATGCTTAGGTCAGTTACGTATCACTGGTGAATTTCAGTAGTTTTCTTGTTTTTAAATGTTAGTATTTTTATTATTAGAAGTCTTATGTAGAACTCCACTTTAAACTCTGTTTTTTAGTGAATATATTTATATATATTAGATCACTTAAACTTACCTGTGCAATAAATAATGCTCAAAAACACAAGAGGAGCACCAGGGTGTAAACAGTCAGGTCGCGCCCCACTCAGTAGATTATAGACACAAAAAGACCCGACTTACTCAGAACAGTTAACTATATTTTTAAGACATAAAGAGAGTTTTTAAAGACATTAAACTTCCCTCACAGGACAGGCTCACTGCCACTAACCTGTTAGTCCAACTGTTCAATTTAAAAAAACATCAATACAATACATTGCGTACAAGTATCAAAAGGAAATTTGAAACCACAAAAGATTTGTGACAAAATTAGTAAAACGTGTGAGAGAGGTCAGAAAGTACCTCACAATAGCATCACCGAGGGGGCTGCTGGTTGGTACTCACTAGTTTGCCCACATTATCATCATCGGTAACTTTTGTGACCATAAAGAAAAAGAGTGTGTGTTCAAATTTCTCGGAGGTGAGAAATCCAAAGAAAGAAAATCAGTGAAAACGTGTACAGATGCACTGTGAGTGCTTGTGTCACTCAGTGCCCACTGGTCCCCGTGAAACGAGAAATACAGTTCTCGAAATTAAAATGGGGTACAACTCCCTTGCGAAACATAATTTTATTAGGTGCTGTGAGTGTCCTCAAATTAAAAGAATGGTGTATGCTTGGCCATTTTTCAGAGACAAAAGGCCAACATGTTTCGTTGCCAACCTATTTACGGCAACTTCATCAGGGTTGATGGGGAAACCAGTCTTCACCTCACTTGTAAATCACACCAGACCTGTGGTTGTATGATGAAATTAAAAAGAAGAACGTGCCAATTATAAATAAAACGTAGCTTCAAAAATGCACTAGAGCATTCATTTAAGCCTACTCCTTAGAATTGCATAATTACCGAGTGGTTGCTGTCTTCCTTCGTACCTGCGAACCACTTTTTGTGTCAATAAATAATGCTGCCTGCAAAGTAATAAATATAAAATTAAAAAATTTTAAGGATCACTTACCTATCTATGTCCCCTCAACACCAAGCAGTTCGAGTAGGTCCTGCTCCTGGTTCCCAGCCCAGCGGTGCATGATCTGCTGCTGGGTGTGGTAGACCCTGGTGTGGAGGTGCATGCTGGTTCACACTCTCTCTATAGCATGGCTCATTCCACTTGGCTTTAGTCCTTGCCAGGTCTGCCACCTGCTGCCAACATGAGAGGAGGTGGCACTGTGCAAAAAACACCAGTGTAGCCACCTTCTCCTCTTACAAAATGCTATGTGGGGTGACTGCGGCACCCTTGCACCGATGTTTGGGTTTCAGCCTCCTCTTGTGCCACACTGCCTGCCATAATTGTGGGGGTAGGGGTATCAAAAATACAAGCAAAACAGACAGGAAAAAAATGGAGAAAAAACGCACAGGGGCACGGGGGCGTGGCTTCGGAGCCACCTAAGATGGCTGCCTAGTGGTGAAGCTCTGCCACACTTTGGACCATTTGTGGCATTTTCGGCGCCCTACTGATGAGTTGCAGGAGGAAATCATCTCTGCTGGATGGCGGAAGGTGGTGGGACACTAATGCACTCTTTCTTTCAATTATCTGATGCCTTGTTCAGTGTTTTCTCTGCACTGTGAGAGCTCCCTCAGCTGCAGCCGCCATTTTGTATTTTTTATCCGATGCCGCAGGAGCATTGAACAAGCGTCCAGCACTCTCTCTTGTTGCCAATTTATATGATGGACATGTGACTGTCTCTTTTTGTGTCTTATTTCTTACTCTTTTTCTATATCTTAAGCTTTTGCCTAGTTTGAAGTGCAATTATACCATGAGGTATATATTTCTTTCGGAGGCAGCGTGTGCTGGGGCTTGAGGAGGATTTTCTTTTTCTGGTACCTATGAAGCTTAGTCCTTCATTGGTCTCTGCATTGATTTTATGCACTGCACTAGTTGTAGTCTAGGCAGTCTAGGCCCTCAAAGATATATCTCCATAGAGGTGCCTGACTAGCTTATTCTATATTTTCCTTTTTTATGAAAAAATTAAAGAAGCTGCAGTTTGTTTTTTCACCCATGGTGCATTCATCTTTAAAATTGAGTGCTGGGTCTCCTCCACCTCTATTATCCACAGATAAATTGGACTCTAATCACATGGCTACTTCCATTGCTACTCGTACGGCTCCATTGCCAAGTAAAATTCCATCACCCTCTTCTGCTTCCAAGAGATTGATGCAAGGTCCTCCTTCACCTGAAAAAGCTATGTCTCCTATTTCTTTAGAATTGTTGTTGGAGGAAATTCAGGCACTAAGCCCTTTTGTGGAAAAGACTAATAACCGGAAACACCATTTAGATGATAAATGGCCAGCAATGATCGTGTTTCTGTGGTGGAGCAGCAGCTTGTAGACTTGCATGATGAGGCTAATAACAATTCTTGTCTGGAAAAAGAGGTCTTTAGACTTAAACAGCACACAGAGGATTTAGAAAATAGAAACCGTCGCAATAATCTATGACTTTATGGTGTTCCTGAGTCATTGGAAGGGAATGATCCTGTTTCCTTTTTCACCTCCTTCCTTCCAAAATTGCTTGACATGCCCTTCTCTATCTCGCTGAATAGTCAGAGAGCTCATATGCTTGGCCCTTGTTCTACTTTGTCTACAGCTCCTGTCAAACCCAGAGGAGTCATCATTCTTTTTTTTAAATTCACCGACCTACTGTACTTTCTGGGGCTAAGGCGAAACGGCAAGTTACTTGGATGGGTCAATGAATTTTCTTGTCTCGAGATCTCTCCAATGCTACTGCAGTCAGAAGGAAGGAGTTCCTTAATCTTTGAGCTCCTCTACGTTCTTTGGGTGCCAGATATGGTATTTTTCATCCCTGCCTCTTTAAAGTGACCTTCCAGAATAATACTACCATTTTTGAAGACCCACCTGAGCTTAAAAAGTTTATTCAATCACATACGTTGGTCAACATCGACACAGCTGGTCCTTCTATTGGTTGATTCTCCTTTCTTTTTGCTGGAATTTTTCACATAGTTCACAGTGATTGTCCTGTATTGTTTAATATAGTCTTTCAGTCATCATTGGTAATGATTTAATATAATATTTTATTTGTTGTTTCCCATTACAGATCCTTTTTTTTTTTTTTTTTTTTTGCAGAGCAGAGGACATAACAATATTATAATAAAATTGGTCATCAGACCACATTTTACACCAATACAGATTCTATACATTTATCAAATGAAACCCTCAAAACAGAGATAAACATATCCTAATTGATCAATATCAATTAAAAAGTCCGACAAAACCATATATTCATAAATATAAAGGACAATTACAGGAGTCCATGATAACTATCTAAAACCTTCTAACTTATGCAAAAATAACTCTATTACAGTTCAATCAAATTTCCCCTAATATATAGAGGCTTAAAGTGCAATGTGCTAAAGTGCTAAATTTTTATCACTATATCCCAATGACAAAAACAATCAGAACCTTTCAATTGTAAAGGCCTAAAGTGCAATGTGCTAAAGTGCTAAACTTCCATTGATACATCCCAATTATCAAAAAACCTCCAAACTGCTGTAAACTTTTTATTGCCCCAACCCGTTTAGCATATGCTTCTTCGAATTTCCTTATCCTTAACATTTTATTTATCCATTTAGAATAAGATGGAATCTCTTCCGATCTCCAATTTTGGAGAATTAGTGAACGTGCTACTATCGAGCAGATTGTAATGCACGCCTCTTCGGCTTTGGTCAAATCTGACCTTACTTTAGAAAACCCAAAGAGGGCCACTTCTGTCTCGGGGTCGATCTTTTTTAATAGCCTGGCTTATTGCTAAAAGATATTACTCCAAAAAGCTTCAAGCTTCGGACATGTAAAAATATATGAAGCCAGTCCCCTCACCGTGGGACTGGCATCTAAAGCATTTATTATCCACTTCCACATGACGCTTGTTTAACTTTTTCGGAGTATAATAAGCCAGCCACCGTGACAAAAAGGCCATTCTTTTAAAATTGGCTGCTCTCAAGGCCTTACTTCCTACCTGGGCTATAGCCTGCCATTCTTGGTGAGAAAAGGAGCAATTGGTCTCCCGAGTTATTTTCCCCAAAAATTCATCGACCAGGGAAATGCCCTATGTTTTATCAACAAAGAGTACCAGTTTCCTACCCCCTTTAATTTTGCTTTATATAGGGCATTGACCTGGTCGATTGGAACACCACTTGGTAGGAGATTGTATTTTTTTATAAAGTTTACGATCTGCAAATATTCCAGAAACCCTGGCTTGATTCGGTTACCAATTCTAGATAGAACCTCATCCCAAGATATTACTGCATTAACAATTAAGAAATGGCCCAGATCCTCAAAGCCACTGTCCTTCCATCTCTTAAGGTGACTAGAATGAATCTGCAGACCAAAAACCCTACATTCCTCTAACTTCAAGAAAACAAACCCAGAAGAATTCACCTGCTTAAAAAAGGACTGGAGTCGATCAGAATAGTCACGAATAGTCTTATAACGGGACTTTTTAGGCAGTTTAGATGTTTTTTTAAAAATTGGAATTTGTGTGCCAGACTCACAAATCATTTTTTCAAAAAAATATGTATCTATCCGATCATTAGGTTCCAATAGACATGCTGAAAGGTCTAATATAGCTGCCTCGTAATAGGTTTGGATATTTGGTAAGGCTAAACCCCCTTGATTTATCTCCAGTTGTAATATGGGCAATTTAACTCTTGAGGCCTTTTTATTCCAAACAAATTCCTTAAACATTGAATCAATGTCCTTAAAAAATTTAGAATATATTTTTAATGGTACATTAATAAACAAAAATATTAATAGGGGAAGAATTGACATTTTTAAAAGTGCTACACGACCAATCAAAGTCAATGGTAACAGGGTCCACTTATCCAGTAGAATTTTAATTTTATTTCGCATAGCAACATAATTCAAACTAAATAATTGTTCTATATGATTAGACACAAAAATACCCAAATATCTAATCGGCTCTTCTTTCAGTGCCTGGATTCTTAGATTAGTAGGTAAAAAGTTACAATCCCTATTTAGCATTAAAACCCCCGTCTTCTCTTGATTAATTTTATAACCTCCTATTTGTTCAAATTTACTAAATTCTAAAAGAGCTTCTTCCACAGTCTGCTTTTCCGGGCATAGATACATTATTATGTCATCCGCAAAAAGTTTCAACTTGGCCAGCCCTTCGATTGGGGCTTTAATCAAAGGATTTCCACGAATTCTTATTGCTAGGGGTTCAATGAAAAAAATAAAAAGCAAGGGTGACAAAGGACACCCTTGTCTGGTTCCACGGTTTATTTCCACAAGCCCTATTGAATCTCCATTAACTATAACCCGGGCATGGGCACCTTGATAAATGTTTTTCAACATATTTAATACTTGAGCCGGGAAACCAAATTTCCTAAACCAAAAAAAGTGCATCCCAGTTGACCAAGTCGAAAGCTTTTTCAGCGTCGACCGAAGTAATAAGAATCGGTATTTTATTGTTAGTCGCATAATCAAGAGCCTGAATTAAAAACCCAGTATTAGTAGACATGGACCTTCCTGCCACAAACCCAGTTTGATCACAATGAATCAATTCTTGAGCAATGGGGGTAAAGCGTTGTGCCCAGATTTTCATTAATATTTTAAAATCTGTATTGAGAAGGCTAATTGGCCTGTATGAATTTACATCTTTACCATTTTTCCCCTTTTTAACAAAGCTAACCAATATAGACTCCTTAAAACTTGAGGGAACGGAACCTCCCTGTTTGATATTATTAAAAAGTTTTGCCAAAAAAGGGGTCAACTCTTTAAAAAAGGTTTTATAAAATTCAATTGGGAGTCCATCGGCTCCACAGGCTTTAGCCCCTGCAATGGATTTTTATTACATTTATGATTTCTTCTTCCGAAATATCTAGCTGGAGCTGATTCACCATTGGCCCTGATAGAATAGGGAGATTAACCTCCTCAAAATAATTGATAATTTGATTAGCTCCAGCTTCATATCTGGTCGTATATAACTGCGAGTAATGTTCTAAAAAAACTTGAGCTATTTCTTCTGAATCCATTAACGAGGTTCTAGTCTTAGGGTCAATAATTTCAGTAATCATGGCTGCTTCTTGTTTCGTTTTGGTAGTTCCGGCCAGCATCTTGCCGACCATTTGACTCTCCTCGTACACTCGCTGTAGATATGTTCTGGAGCTAGCAATCTCTTCTAATATAAAAAACTCCTTCAGCTCGTATTTGGCCCTATCTATCTGGGCTCTGGTGTCCCCCCCAATGGGTTGTGTAGATCTTAATTTTGTTGTTTCTACTACTGCCTGCTGAAGTTTGAAAATTTTCTCTTTCCTATATTTAATTTGGAAGGCAGAAAGAGCAATCATTTGCCCTCGAAAAGCTGCCTTAAACCCCCCCCAGACTGAAAAAATTTCTGCCGTGTTCTCATTTATCTTAAAAAATTCGGCAATCCACTCCTTTATGTCAGCCACCCATTGGGGCTCCTGCAGGAGGAGACGATCCATCTGCCACCTGGATCTTGGCCTCCTGCAAATCCCAATTTCCACTTCGAGTTTAATAAGAGAATGGTCAGAGAATGGATTAATATCTATATCAGAGGTCATATAGCCTAGGGATTGCGATATAAAAAAAAAATCAATTCGGGATGCCGTATGAAATTGATTCGAGTAACAAGTAAATTCCAATTTAGATGGATTAGCATCACGCCAAGGATCTATCAAAATATGTTCCTGTCTTAATATTTCTATCACCTTTTTGGTTTTGGGTTTAAGCTCTTTTTTATTTTTATTCGAAGTATCTTTCTTTAGGTCCTGAATAAAATTAAAATCACCACCCAAAATTACCTTCCCAGGTACCCCCTAAGTATATCACTAATCTTTAGCAGGGCTGTGATGTCATCTACAATGGGACCGTAATAATTAATAAAATATAATCTCGTGCCATTTAGTTTGGCCTCAACCCATATCCATCTCCCTTGGGATCTCTCAGAATCTGGCCAAATTCCCAGGAAGACCCTGCAAAAATATAAAGCTACTCCTCTTTAGCCAGTCCTGCCGAAGCAAAAAGGCATGCGAATACCACCTGGGAAGGAATAATCCTGGGAAATTCGTTTTTAGGTGTGTCTCCTGTAAAAATCAAACCTGTGGTGAAAAAGAAGCTAACCATCTAATTAGCGCCCCATATTTCTGTTTATTTAATATCCCATTTACGTTAAGTGAAAGAATGCAACACTTACTTGTCATTTTTAAACCATGTAACTGTAACCCTACCACCTACATCAATACTTCTCACAATCCTGACCATTTTTCCAATCATATCCCTGCAACTGCTCATTTTACTACTGCTTTTACCCCTCACCAACCCTCCCTCCCCCAAAATGTGGTCTTCTCTAGCCCCACTAACCACATTTCACCCCCCTTTCTCTTAATGGGATGCCCTGACTTTGCACCCTCAGTGACCGACCCCACCCAGATGACAAAGCGATTTTCCACAGTGAACAGAAATTGAAAAGCAGATTCATCTTATAACAGTAATCTCTTTCAGGAATTCCTGTGCTTCTTCTACCCGCGTAAATAAGTGGAACTTCCCTTTCACCAGCACCCTTAGCTTTGACTGCTGTGCAATGGATGCCTGAGCCCCCTGCGCTTTAAATAACAATAGCAATTTCACAAATTCTCTGCGTCTTCGCGCCGCCCCTACTGACATATTTGAAAAAATTCGACATTTTGTACTCTCGTCAATAACAAATTGTCTCATCTGAATAGCTTTGGTTAAGACATTTTCTTTGATCCTGTAATCAGAAAAGTTAACTAAAATTGTACGCGGATACTTAGAGTTTGGAAAGGGTGTGCTGGAACCCGATGGGCCCTAGTTAACGTGAGATCCCCCGCATGATCAGGGAGCACTTTTTGTTTAATAAAAGTTTCCACCCAGCGGAGGGTATTGGTCCCTTCACTCCCCTCTGGGACTCCTACTATTCGTAGATTTGACCGGCGCGAGAAGTTCTCCAAGTCTTCTAATTTTGACTCGAGAGTAATCTTATCTGCTGTCACCTCATTAACTTTCCGCATAGTGGCACTCATCTGCTCCTCCAAGTAAGCAATCCTTGATTCTGCCTCGCCGATCCTTGCCGGAGATCCAGCAATAGATGCCTCAATTTTTTCCAGCCTTGTATGTATTGTAGCAGTCTCTTGTGCCTGGGATTTTTTCATCTCCCTAATTTCCTCCAATATTAAATTCAGGAGGTCTTTCACTTCCATCTGTTGTGGGCTGACATCGGAGGGAGGGACCTCAGACTTTTCAAGATGATTCTCATTTCTCCGACTTGCTGATTCCCCTCCCTTCTCTACTACAGCACCCGACATATCTTTGGAAATCTGCGCATTCTCTTGCGGCAGCTGTATTATAGTATTTTCCACACTTGAGACTGGTTCAGAAGAAGGCTGCTGAGCGGGTATAGTGAGTATGGCGTCTTGACTTAAGGGGCAAAGTACAGAATCCCCTTCCATTAGGTCTACTAAAACTGGGGAAATTGCTGAAACAGTCACTGAGGATATCACAGAGGGTTTCGTAGCTAGATATATAACCTCATGAGGTGGAGTAATATGCAACCCTTCAAAAAGATTGATGGTTATATTGTCCTTGGGAGCTACCAGAGAGGCTGAATTAATTAGCGATGGACCCTGAGTCGCAGAGGGCTGGATATTCTTTTTAGTAAACAGGGGGAACGTTGCACTCCCGGTTGCTCCCGTGGTCAGTCCCTTAGAGACCTCCATGAAAGTTTTAGATGCGGGGGTGGGAATCACCTCTTGTGGTGGCAGTAGCTCTTGCAGGGGATATATCGCTGATTGGAGCCCCACATGTTCTTCTGTGGAGCTCTCTGAACTGGAACTTACTTCAGATTGGTTCGTGGAGACAGGGGTTTTTATTACAGAAGAAGAAGCCCCCTTCACTTGTATTAGGCGCTTTTTGGCTTTCTTTCCGGTCGCCACCTCAACCCTGGCTACCGCATTAATCTGCCTTTGATGTCTTCCCATTGGTACCAATTTATAGATTTCTTCACCCTTGTTGCTGTAAAAAAAAAAAAAAAAACTTGCGGCACACCAGCAAATTCACCAAGCACCACTCACCCCCTCTACCAACTTCCTCAATGCGATACCAACACTCCTTATCCTGTTCGAGCCCTTTCGACTCCGCTCCCTCAGTCACAGTCACAGTCCACTCAAAACGAAGGCAGCCTTCTCCTAGTCTCCTGATGCTTCAGCCACTGTTGTTCGGCTTCAAGTCCCTGCAGCTAGCTGCTCAAATTGTGCCTTAATTTAGTAAAGTCTTTACACAACGGGATTACAGACGAGTGTTTGCTACCTCAGTCGGAGGCTCTTACCAATCAAGGTATTCAGGGAAAAGGCTGCTCAGCACTCTCCGTCTTCGTCGATGCCTCCTCTGCCTCGGTATTTAAAGACTTGAAAATCTCCTCTTACTGTTCTCAATTGCAGCACCTATCAGCTTCTCAAAGGAGCATATGTGCCTTCTGCGCCTTCTATTTTGCTGTTTTGCAGTATGAGCAGCCTTGCTACTTCGCCTTAAGCTTCAGCGTTGAGCCTTTTACCAGAGTATTCCAGCGCCGGGCAGCACTCACTACGCTCTTACCGCCAATGACAATTGGAACGTTATTCCCCCTTGAGGCTGCTGCTGCTTTTCACCCTCTGCCTCCTTTAGTCATTCCTCGATGTTTCAGCAGTATTTGGGGAGCAGCAGTCTGTGCTCAGACCTTCAATTCGGTCTCTCTGGGGGCTCACGGCAAAGTCCTCTGCAACATAAAGCACTCCGTTTAATCCTCCGTTTATCCTTGATTTTTTCTCCCTCAGCGAGTCAGCGAGTCACAGCGGCAGCTCTCGACAGCTCTCGGCAGCTATCAGCGGCTCTTTACAGCTCCTTAAACTCCGCGTTTCAAACCACCATTACGGCGTTCGGCGTTCACTGAGGTCTTCGCTATGGTGGGAGGAGCACTGATCACCTGTGCTACGGAGAGGCGGGAATCTCCATAGCAGCCCCATTACAGATCCTTATTGTATATTTCCATTGTGCGGTTCTTCCTCCTGAGTGTATTTGGCCCGGATGTGCGGTGGATAACTTTCCTATCGGTTCTGTCATTGTTTAATGTGTCTTTTAATGTGTCTTCTCCACCCGAATATCTTTTTTTTGTGACTTATTCAGGAATGTTTTTGCAGTCATCCTTTCTTGGAAATGTACTATCTCTTCTTTTTGTTTTTCATCTTCCTTTTACCCTTTCCCTCTTTGTCCTCCTGGTCTCCTTTATTCTTCTCTTATTTCTCTTTATATATCTCTACTTCTTTCTCCTTGGTCTTCATCTGGCCTTTTCTTAATTATTTCATTGTAATTAAAAAATATATTTCTGATTTGTCATATATAATTTCGAGTAATATTTTAGAACATTAAAGGATCTATTAATCCGGTGAAACAACAGAGAATTTTATACCAACTTGGCAAATCTAGTCCAGATCCAGTTCTCCTTCAGGAAACTCACCTCTCTGAATTGGAAGCTTTAAAGTTTAAGAGAACCTGGGTGGGAAATGTGTTTGATTCTCCTTCACTGAACAAAAAGAATGGGATTGTTATATTGTCTAACAAATCACCTAATGTTACTTTGACCTCACAGGAAATAGATGATATGGATTCTTGTTAACCTTCTCATTGATAATGTACCACTTACTGTGTTAAATGTATATGCTTCTACACTCCGTGATCATCACTTTTGGACCATTATAACCAGGAAATGTACACATTATCAAAATTTACATTTTATTTCGGTAGCGATTGTAATCAAATTATAGATCCTTTTTTAGATAGATGCTCTTCTATCCTATTTGTGTCCTAGTTAATGCATAAACATTTCCTTTCTACACTTAATAACAGTGCCCTAGTGGACTCATGGCGACTTTCTAACTCTACATCAGGGGATTATACTTGCTATTCATCCTCTAATGGTACAGTTTCACAATTAGACCACGTTTTCCTTTCAAAATCACTTTCCCAACATCTTATACAATTTTATATTTCTCCTATTATGATTTCTGATCATGCTACGGTTATTACGGACTTGGATTTGGTTCCTCCCTGTTCCTCTTCTCATAGATGGAGGTTTAATAACTCTCTTCTACAAGATGTTCAATTTTCTAGTTCCTTTATTTCTTTTACTTCTGAACTTTTTCTTTTAATGATAATCCTACTATTTCTCCTTCTTTACTTTGGGATACTTTTAAAGCATCAGCAAGGGACTTTATTTTAAATTATGTTTCTCAGTTGAAAAAGAGTTGTGCTAAGGAGCATACTGCGTTGCTTTCGCCCATTAAATCCTTAGACAACATTTTTCTTCTAAATTGCCTTCTGATCTTCATAATTTAGTACAAACAAAACAAAAATGTAACTCTATTTCTACTAATGAAGCTACTTCTATGCTTCTTCGGAAAAGTACAAGGTATTATGGATGGGAGGAATAAAGCAGTTAAATTATTGGTGAATTATCTCAAAATTTGAAAAGAGAGACGAGTTATTGAATCTGTGCTAAATGCGCTGAGTAGTTCACTTGCTAATCATACGGATATTTTAGAGTAATTTGTTAGCTTCTATAAATCCTTATATACACCTGAGCTGTCGGCTCAATATTCTACTGTTTCAGATTACCTAAGCCAAATTTCTCATCATATTTCAACTCATTTTTGTTTTCTTTCCTTAGAGAAAGATTTTACTTTAGATGAAGTTTCTTAAGCATTCCAAGCATTAAAATTGGGGAAAACACCGGGACCTGAGGGTTTTACACTGGAGTTTTATCTCCACTTTTCTACTACACTTCTTCTCTATTTATTTTGCCTGTTCAATCATTTTGCTAATTACTCTTCCACGGCTGGTACCTTCCAGGAGGATATAATATGTCTCATTCACAAGGACGGTCTGGATCCCCATGATTGCAAAAACTATGGGCCTATTTCTTTGTTAAACGTACATTATAAGATTCTTGCTAAGTGCCTGTTCTACGTTTAGGATCACTCCTCATCTATCTTATAGTGGGAACAATTTGGTTTCATTAAGAATAGGCTTATATCAGATAAATCTTGTTTATTATTTAATGTTCTTAGTAGAGCCTCTTTATTAAAATCCTTGCTTGCGGCTGTCACAATAGATGCATAAAAAGCATTTTATAGGATTATTTGGGAATTTATGTTTCAGTTATTAAATTGGCATGGTTTTAGACGTACATTTATAGCTTTTGTTTCTCTCTTGTATCAAGCTCCTCGAGCGGCGGTCTTGGTAAATGGAAAGTTTCTTCCTATTTTCCTCTATATAGAGGTGTGAGGCAGGGCTGGCCGTTATCTCCTTTATTGTTTGTTTTGGCGCTTGAGCCCTTTCTTTCCTGGATTCATCTTAACCCCTCTATTTCTGGTTTCATTTCTGGAGATCATCACTTAAAACTCGCTGCATATGTGAATTATATTCTTTTGTTTATTTCTTCTCCAGAAAGATCTTTACCTGCTCTTTTGCAGGAATTGTCTTTATTTTCAGAGGTCTCTGGATATAAAATTAATAAAAGCAAAACAGAAATTCTTCCTCTTACTAAATACACCTTTAGTCAGCCTTATTTAATTACGGGCTTTCAATGGTCTGACTCTGTTAATATTAAGGGGCTTATTTACAAGGCCCTTGCGCCACTTTTTCGTCATTTTTAACATGGGAAAAGTGACGCAAAAGTGGCGCAAGGGGCTTGTAAATCTGCCCCTAAATATTTAGATTTTTGGGTTACAAATTCTATTTCAGAAACTATACGACTTAATTTGAAAGAATTAACAATGAAAGTTAACAATATTTTGTCCTCTTGGAATCCTTTATTTTTATGGTTTTGGGGTCGTTTAGATGCAATTAAAATGATGATCTCTCCTATCTTTTTATTTCTTCTTTCTATGTTACCAATTCATATCCCCAAGTCCTTTTTTAAACGGTTTAACTCATTACTTCAAAAGTTTTTATGGAATCATAAAAAAATCACGAATTCCTCTGACTTCTTTGCAACGTCCTAAAACGGCTGGTGGAGTTAACTTTCCAGATTTCTTTTCTTATCATAGAGCTTTTATTTTGCGGCATGCTGGTTGTTGGACTTATGAAGTGATTCCACCTTTTTCTCCATTATGGTTGGAACTTGAAAAAACATTCCTTCTGCCCTTTACTTATAAAGAAGTCTTGTCCCTTTCTTCTTTTAAGTAATTTCGTCATTCTCCCATCTGAAAGCATACAGTTTCATTGATTAGGTCCACTTTTCTCCCTATTCAATTGTCTCCCTCCATATTTCTTAAAATGCCCCTATGGTAAAATTCTTTAATCCAAATTAACAATAGACCTAATTTTGGGCGTGCTTGGAAGTATAAGGGCCTTATGTGCGTGTATCAATTCTTTCAGGATAATGCTTCTCTTTCTTTTCCTCAATTTTGTCATATTTATCACTGTCCAAAGTCTTTCTACTCCGGTTTTAGTTTATTGATGAATGTGATCTTGGACCAGTATTTCTCCATTTAATCCTCTCCATCTCAGTTAGGCCCTTTCTCCTTTCTGGTCTTTACTGCGCTCCTTAGTTCCGGCCCTAGAGCATCTGTTATTTATAAATATCTTTTGAAGCCTGACCCCGCTAGAACCAAATCCAAGGTCAAACTTTTATGTGAGAAAGGCTTAGGGGTCTGTTGGGATGTTTTTTTTGGGATAAAATATGGGCACATATTTCTAAAGTTTCTAGATCAGCTAGTGTTACTTAATCGTTATTCTTAATTTATCACAGATGTTACTTCACTCCTGTACAATGTTCTAAGTTCTCTTCTGATGGTTCTGCTAAATGTTGGTTGTGTGATTTTCTTCAGGCAGATTTTATGCATATGTTATTTCACTGTCCTAAGACACTTTCATTTTGGCATAGGGTTTGGTCCCAGATTTAACAATTTTTTAATATTCAACCTTCTTTCAATATCCTTTACTTATTTTGGGTACTTTATTTCAGTCCCTTTCTCTATTGTTTCCCAGTGATACGGTGTTAGATATTTTATTGGCACTTGCATTTCAGCAAATTGTTCTAAATTGGAAATCATCAGACTAATTATCATACAAAATGTGGTGGAATTCTGTATATTTACATCATAAAATGGATACTTCGAACATGATGCAATGTTTACCCTCCCATAATGCCCCAATGTTATGGTTACCTCTTGCTCTTTTTCTTAATCAAGTTAGTGGTACTGTGTTGCATACTACTTCTACATTAACTGAGAATTGTTATCCTCCATAATTATTTTATTCTCTGTCTTCTATTACACTCAAATGTGCTTTATATTTATTAAAGCTAATTGTTTTATAGTTTTCTCCTATGTTGTGAAGTAGATGAGGATGTGTTAATATGACGTGGTTATACTTATTTATATTTTATATCTCAGAATTGTTCTTCCCCTCTCCCCTCTCCTATGCCCCCCTTCTTAAATATATAAAGACTTTGAAGTTTTAATGTGTCATGCAGTTAGCAAATACTGGTTTCTTCTTATATTTTTTCCTTTGCATGTGTTGATGTATACTATAGTGCTAAATAAAGCCTATTGAACAGCAAAAGCACAGGGGTACAAAAAGGAGCCAAAAAAGTTTAAAAAAGTGGAAAAGAAGGGAAGGATAGGCAGCAATGGGATGGCTGGAGTTGGTTTAATGAGAACACAAGTGGAACACAGCTAGTAAGTAGCATGCTAGAGTCAGAGTGCCACTTTCTGATCAAATTTGGCACACACGTGTCATGCCATTTCAAATTACTTTTTAATGCTAAATGTGTCTTTGCATCATTTTTTGGGCAAGGAGTCACATTTCATGTAATTCCATGAAATTTCGTGTTATAATGCTAGCAGTTATTATGCAAATTTCGCACACCCCCAATGTCAAGTCAGAAAAGAGAAACATGAAAAGAAAACCTCTGGCTCCTGTAAACTTTTTATGCAATTTTTCCTGTGATTGGTTACCATCATTCACTTGATGGTACTACTCACTGAAGGTGTGCTTCCCGTCTCCTCGCCAGGTAAGGGTCCCTTTCTTCACTTTTAATCATTTTCAAAGTGTACTCTGAGAGTTGTTAGGGAAGTGAACTGGAAGCCAAAACTAGGCACGCCCCGGGACAAACCAAGAGCAAACATACCGTGTACCAGACATACCTGCCTTTCCCGCTAGTCCCCCTTTGCTTTGTCTGTTCTGTTTAATGAAGGAAGTTTCAGATTTCTTTTCTACCGCCGCGTATAAGGAAGTGACCGTTGTTTTTCTTTTTTTTTTTTCGACCTCAGCTGTCCCCTCCTCTCTGAACGTGCACGCTTTAATGAAACAGGTGTGGCTGCATAACACTCGTAATAGCTACAGAGAGGTCCTGAAGAGAAATAGTTGATGAATAGTTCGTACATTTTTCCCTCATGGACATCACTGGAAGTTCATTTTGTCAGGTAAGGTGTCCTGCTACTTTCTACTTTTACTCACGCCCGTCGTATTTCAGCTAGTTTCAGATCTCGGAAAGTGTAGAGCTCAGGCAGGGTTGCTGACGGAAGACAGTTAGTTAAGTTATAATGCAGCGATGTCCTCTTTAATGAATAATATATCACGAGTTGAAAAACAAAAGACGATTTTGAATGTTAGTATTTTTAACCACGTGCCCGTCTAAAAGTTCATTGTGAGTAATACTTGTTGAGTCTTGTGTTTTTTAATGTGCCCTGCGAAGGTAAATGTGGTTAAAGGTCGGACAATTCTGCGCACTGCCTTCCGTATTTGCTGAGAGGTTAGAAGTTGCGGTGCTGAAGAAAATCCCACAGTTGCACCTCCTCTCTGTCACCACCGAAGAGACAGCTGGTGGTCTCAATTGCCACATTTTATGGATTAGGTAGCTTGTATTTAATGTTTCCAAATGTGGCATCTTTGATTTTGGTTTTGAATTTTTACTTTGGTTCATCGATTTTTTTTTTCACAAATGATGCAATGCTTACGTTTTCTAGCTGAATATTACCGATATCAAATTGATGCGTAAATGTGACATAATTGTGTAAAATGCCACAGTGTATGTTAATGCATCGGATGCAATGCATAGGTTATAAGCCTGGTGCATTAATATATTGTGCATCATCTAAGGGACATAGCTGTCGATGGAGCTGCAGGAGCACTGGCGTTCTGCAGGGCTTTAAGTGGGATGAAAAAACTGGGGGGCCTCTAAAAGGGGCGTGGCAAACCTGTTAAAGGGGAGTGACCAATTCAATTAGAGGTGTGGCCTAAATCGTGGGTACTAGCACTGCCTGCTTAAGAAAATCATGAGGTCTCACTCAGCAAAGAATAATAAAATAGCAAAAATGTATATTTATTAACCATACGAAATAATAACAACAAACTCTTTAGAAAAACATATACAAATGATTTACATTACTTAGAAATCTATTGCAGGGTTTCCCAAAACCCTTGAAGATAACCACTGTGTCTATTTTGCTGGGGTTTCTCACAGTAGTTAAGGAGATGAAGTAAGCAAAATTAGGGAGATGAATGGCGAGGGCATGTGAAGCAGAGAAAAAGGTCAAAGGGAGAAGAGGCGAGGCTGAACAAGATTGGATGTGATAAAATTAGTGAAGGCAGAAGAGTCAGGGTTGAGGAGAAGGGAAGAGAAGTGCTGAAGGGGGAAGAAGGAAGGCTGAAGAGGAGTGAAGGAGAGGCTAAGACTGAAGAATGGAGAATGCTGGAATGAAAGGACTGAGGGAAAAAGAAGGAGCAAGGGAATTCCACTTGTCAACAAGCAAACATCACTTTGTAACTATGGACTTAGGAGTAGCACAGAAATACAATTTCACAGGGACATAATTAAAAGTACTATAAGAAACTCAGGACAAAGTGATACCACAGAATGTTATCAGAGTTTTAAAAGCACAGGTATGTCAATTCAAAACTGCATAAATGTAATTAATTAGCTGGTAAATTGCTAAATGCTAAAGGATGAGCGTTGCATGTTCATGGGCCCGTTATGGTTCTGTGCAGCAATGGAACATTTTATAAGGAAAAGTTAGTTCTGGCAATTAGAGAAAGAAAACAAGCGTCGGGCAGCTGCAGTGCTGTGCATTTATGTTTGGTAATACAATCACGTTTCTTAAAACATGGTGGGTTTTGCATTTAAACCTTTTGATCAATTATACGGCCTTGACGGCCGGCCCTTTGTGGCTGGTGCGTGGCCTCCCGGTTGCTTCCGGGTCACGAGCACGTCTTCCTGTGGCCTGGCCGGGTGGGAGACGCGCCGCGCTTGAGGTGTTCCTGGCCTTCCCGGCTCTGGCGTATCTTGGTGGTTGCCTTGGGCTGGCTGTTGGAGTGGGGGCCTTGTTCCTGGTGGTGTCCCGGCACCCGCTCCGGGTGAGTTCCGCATAGCAGTGTTTTCTCTCTTCCTGCGGGTGTTTGGCTGTTTGCGGGGGGAGCGGATGTGGCTCGCGGCTGGACTGCCGCCCTTGGAGCTAGGAGACCGAGGTTCATGCCTCGGGGTCGGCTTCGCTTCCTGTGCTTCTGGGCTGCTCACTCGGTTTGCGTGCTTTCTGGTCTGGAGCCCTGCAGCGCAGTCCTTCAGCCTTTCGGCCCCACAGCTGCTGCAGCTCTTTGCACGCATCTCCGGTGGCGCCAGGTCCGGTCTTCGGGTGCCGCAGCTCTGTTGCTTTGGTTCTGGGTCGTGCCAGCTGGCAGTCCCTGCCAGGGTGTGGCGCTGTGCCCGCTGGGCCGGCCTTGGCATGGCCGGTCTGCTCGTTGGGGGACTGGGCTGCTCCTTCTTTGCAACCATGTTCCCGGGATTGCTGTTGTCCTGCTCCTCGCACTTGCCCTGGGGGTTGGTCCTGTGGCCTGTGCGGTTCCATTACGCTGCCTCTGTCGCTGCGTTCTTCCCCTGCTTCTCCCTGTGTGTGCTCCTGGTTTGGGCCCTGTGCTGCCTGGGGATGCCGGGGTTTGAGCCTGGGGCCCCCTGAGTGCGCGGAGCCCTTCTCTTCCTTCCTCATGTTGGATCTGGCCTTTCTGCCTTTGGGCTGCTTCGTGAGGGATGGCGGGCTGGTGCAGTGTCCGACTGCTTGTCTCTTCCGTGCTGGGTGCTGCTGGTGTTTGTTGCTCGTAGCTCTGGCTCTTTCGTTGCGCTGCTTCTGGCTTCTGTGGGTTCCTTGGCGTGGTCCTTGTGTTTCCCTGCTGCTGCTGCGCTCCGCTTGCTTCTCAGGGGATGCCCTGGCGGGTCTTATGGCCTTGGCTTTGTGGACTCTGCTCTGTTTCCTGTGCGTGCCTTTTTGACTTTGGCTTGCTTCGGTGTGTCCTGGCCGCACCCTTCTCCTTGGGTCTGGCTTTGCCTGTTTCCTGGCTCCGCCGGCGGTGCTGCTCGGTCTGTGGCTGCTCCTGCTGCAGCCCCCTTTTTGCTGGATGCTTCTGCCTGGTGCCTGTGTCCTCCTGTTTCGCGGCTGGTGCTGGTGTTCGGCCCCTGCTCCCTTCGGGTCACGTTCCCACTCTGTGCGGTTCCTTTCGGAGGTTGTGTCTTTGGTGCTAATTGTGGCACTGTGTTGCCAGGGCTTCTGGGTGGCCTACGGCCATCCCTCCCTGGATGCACCTGTCCTTGTCTGATCTCGGACTTTGGCTGGGTCCGGCCTGGTTGGTGCTTGGCTGGGTGTCTGCTGGGCCTACCTGGTGCTGTTGCTTCCTCTGTTTTTTTGTGGCTGGTGTGGGTTGGGCTCCTGCTCTTCCTTTGGTGTGCGGTGCGACTTGGGGTCTGCCTCTGGTTTTCCGTTGGGGGCCTTGGTGCTCCGGCCCTCTCGCGGCCTGGCTGTCGGCTGTGGGTTGGTCTTTTCTGCCCCCGGTGTGCCTGGCGCCCAGGATGGTTGATCCTACTGCCCTGGCGTGGTGGCGTGCCTTGGGCTGGGGGGGGGTGGCGTTGTTCCTTTCTCCCGCCCCCCCTGGGGTGCGTTCCGTGTGGCGGTTTGCCTGTTTTGATCCTTTTTCTGGTGGTCCCTAGGGGTCCGGGGTTCCTGCTGCAGCTGTTTGGGCCGGGCTATCTTTCGCTGGTGCTGTGTCCTGGTGGTTGGCCCCTGGTTTCCTCTCTTCTCTGTGGTTCTCCCTGTTGGGGGTCCACCTGGGGTCCTGGTGCGGTTGCTCCCTGGGGGCTCCTGGTCTCGTCTGGTGTCAGTCGTTGGCGGGTGGGGCCTGGCTGGTGCCTGGGTGGGGGGCCGCTTGGGCTTTCCTGCTCCTGTGTGCTTTTTGGCGCCTGTTGGTCGCCTTCTTCGGCTCTGCGTCCTTGCCTGTGCGCACTCTGGGTGTCCTGGCGTGGCGCACCGGTGGTTTTGGCCAAGCCCTTGCGTGCCCTTCTGGGCCTGCTCCTGCCGGCTGTTCTCTTCCCGGGCTTGGTTCACCTCTGGTTGGGTGCCCGCATTTTTCTGCCTGGTTCTGCTGGGTTTTCTTTGGCTGGTGTTGGGCTCCGGGTTTTTCCCCCATTGCCCTGGTGCTCCTCCTTCGTTGGCCCTTCTTGTGGCCTTTCCGCCCTGTTTGCCCCTGGGCTGCGTCTGGCTTTGTTCGGGCCTGTGTGGGGCCCTGGTGTTCTGTGCTTCTGGGTTCGCGTGTCCGGGGTTGCCTCCAGTCGCTCCTGGTCTGCCGGATTGCTGCTGGTTCGGCTTGGCCTCCGGCTATGCCTCCTTGGTTTTGCTGGCTGTGCTGTGGCTTCTGTGCCGGCTCTGGGGTGTGTTTTGCCTGGCGTCCCTGGTCCTTTTCTTGGTGCCGGTGTCCTGGCCCGCTCCTGTCTTCTCTGCGTGCTCCCCCGGGTCCTACTCCCGGTGTGTGTCTGTTGTTTGGCGTGCCCCCCTCCGCCCCCCCTCCCCTGTTGGGGTGCAGTCCTGTGGTGTTTGTCTTGCGACTGTGGGGGTCTGCCCTCATTGCTGCTGGTTGTCCGGGGTCTGGTGCTGCTTGTGCACCTGGCTTCTCTGCTTCCTCCGGTTTCTGCTTCTGTTTGTGTTCATCCGGCCTGCTGTGTGGTCCGGCGGTTGTGTGCTGGGGGTCTCTGTCGGCCTCCCTGCCCTTTGCTGCAGCCTGTGCGCTGCGTGGGCTTCTTCCAGGTGTGGGTTGGGCCGGTGGATCCTCCTGCCTCGGCGGGTTGCTTGGCTTGGGCCCTGGCTTCCTGGTTCCTTTTGTGTTTGTTGCACTGGTTGTGGCTGTTTTCTTGGTCCTGCGGCCTTTCGTCCCTGCCGGCTCCTGCTCTTGTCTCCTCTCCGGAGTTGGGTGGGGTCGGGCCAGGTTGGTTCCTGGTCGGGGGTGCTGTGCGCCCTGGGTTTTTTTTTCCACTGCTCCTGCCTGCCCTTGCTGCGTGCTGGGCCATGGAGTTTGTGTGCATGTGCGGTCCGTTTGGCTTCTGCCCGGGCTTCTGTCGCCTCTCTGGCTTGGCTGGTTTCGGGGGTTCGTTTTCCCTCCCTTTGGGGTTGGGGGTTTTCGGGGTTGTGGCCATTGGCCCTGTCCCGCCCCTTCCGTGCCTGTGCGGTTCCGGGTTGTTGGTCCCCAGTCTTTGCTGGCCTCTCTGTTGTTTGGTCGGCTGTCTGCCGGGTCTTTCTGGGGGCGTCTCTGGTTGGCTTGCTCTTTTGCCAATGTGGTGTGTCCTTGTCCTGTGGCCTTTGGGGTTGGCCTCCCCTGCTGCTCTGGGGTTTCGTGTCGGGCCCTGGTTCGGTTTGCGGCCTCGTTCCTTGTGGGGCTTTTGGCCTTTTGGGCTTTTGGTCTCTGGCTCTTTCCCTGTCCTTTTCTGTTTGGTTGGGGTCTGGCTGTCTGGTCCTCCTGGTTGGTGTTTCGTTCTTTCGGCGGCTGGTTTCTGTTGGGTTCGTGGGCCTGCTTCATGCTGGCTCTGTGGGCCTTGTGCGGCGACGTTTGTGGGGTTGTGTTCCTGTTTCCCCGGCTTTCTTGTGTGTCCCTTGGCCTTTCATGGCTCTTGGCCTGCTCCTTGGCTCTCGCTGTGGCTCCGCCTTCTGGGCTGGGTGCTTGGTGGTTGCCGTCTGGCAGCCCTGGTGGTGCTGGCCGTTCTTTTCTGGGGCCTGTGACTCCTCTGCGGGGCTTCGGAGTCTTTGTCCTCTGGGTTCTCTGGGGGCCGGGTCGTTCTGGTTGGGGGGGCTGGTGCCTGGCCGGTGCTTCCCTCCTTCCTGGTTTGGTCTGGGTGGTTGTGCCTGCGCCCTGTTGGCCGGCCTGGGCCTCTTTCCTTTTGCTTTCTCCGGTGTATTTGGGGTTTGCTCTGTGTCTGTGCTGCTGCCGGGTCCTGTGTGCCTTCCTGGTGGTGCTGGGCTTGTCGGCCTTTGTCCGGTGGGTTCCCTTGGCCGTGTCCTGTTGGGTTGGGGTTTTCCTTTTTTGGCCTGGTTGCTCTGTTTTTGGTTTCTCTGGTTGGCTGCCTCCTTGTTGTGGCTGTGGCCTTCTGGTTTCCTTGGCCCGGTTTCCGGTCCTTGGTTGTGTCCCTGCTGGCCTGTTCTGGCTTGCTGGCCAGTTGCTTCCTGCGGTTCCCTCCTTTTGCTTCCCTTGGGTTGCTGCCTTTGGTGTGGTTTCCTGGGTGTGCTTGGGGGTTTGGAAGGCCGGGTTTTCTGCTTTGGTATTCTCCACTTTGTTAATGAATGGGACAAGGACATAAGGGACCTGGGGGTAATGCTCTATTACTTACTGGTAATCTTCATTACTCCGGGTCCCGTTGTCCTTGTCCCATTCATATGCCCCGCCCTCCCTCACGGACGACCGGCCTTCCTGGGGGGCTTGGTGGTTCAGGCGGAATGCTGGGTAAATGCTGCTTATGTACTCCCAGTGGGAGGGGTGGGGTTAGGGTCCCAGTATTCCTTTGGTCTTTTTTCTGTCTGGAGATGGTTATCTCCACTTTGTTAATGAATGGGACGAGGACAACGGGACCCGGAGTAATGAAGATTACCAGTAAGTAATAGAGCATTACTCCCTCGCTGTCTCTTCTAGCCACCCCACCCCCACGCCTTCTCTATGCTCTTGTGGTTACTCCTATTCATACTGTCTTGTGATACTTTCTAGTCCCCTCCCTGTTACTCTCCGTATGTTTCTGTTAGCCCCTCTCATTGTTGTTATCCTGGGCTCTGTCGCTCTGCCTGTCTCCTTCAGTCTCTCGGGTTCTCTCGGTGATGGTACTGTTTTTGCTACTCCCCTGCTATCTCTGCATGTACTCCTATCTCCATTACTCTGTCGCACTTTCTTGTTCCTTCTCACAGCACCCCATCTGCCTCTCCATGGGGGCTCACCTTCCCCCTTGTTCTCTTCCCACCATGCATTGACAGCATTCGCCCGGCCCCTCTCATGCCTTTGTAGGTGGCTGCCATTTATTTGTTCCATCATAAGACTCTCCTTTCATCCTGAAGTCTGACGCAGAGAGGTCTGTTGTACTTGCTTTCATCATTTTCCTTTTTATTTATTTAAGAGCCAGAGCAGCAAACGTCCCCGAAAGGCCAGGAAGGCTGCTACAGAGTTCATCACACTGTAGACTGCTCACTGAAAGCCTCGTAAGGCTAAAGCTGAGAAACTCTCGTCAGGCCCGTCTTGCTAAAAAGACCAGTATAGTAGGGAACTCAGACTTCAAGTCAGTTCCATTTTTTAGCTCTCTCCATTTGATTAAGCAGTGAGCATGCTCACTCCAACCCTACCGTTTGTGTTAAAACCAGAGCATCTGTGCCAGGGCATGAAAAGAGAGCTCGATAGGGACCCTGTTCGATGTCCCATTTTAAAAACTGTCGGTGCTCAGCACCGGCAGGACCCGGCCTACTTAAAGTCCTGGCACCTCATACCGGGCCTGATCATCATGATGCCATTTTCTGCGCTGCACCAGTGCAGAAGGGATTGGTGCACTTATTTTTTGCATCTTGAGCACATACGTGAACTTGAATTGGCTCAGAGTTAATGCGTGTTTTTCTGATAGCAGAGCTCAGAAACATAAAGATGAATTTAACCCACGCCTGGCACTTTTACTGGTTGAAAGGGTCAGGTACAGCATTGGTCCTACTTATGGGGTCCTTGAGCACCCTTGAAAGAAAAAACACAGAAACTCAAACAGTGACTGACCCTGTTGCAAAATCCTTTTTTTCAGTTGTATTGTTTTGCAGCATTTATATAGCGCTTACTACCCTTATGTTGGGCACTGAAGAACTTATCTACATGTGTAGTAAGCTATGCCATGTAGGCTGTGGGGTTAAGGTGCTGAATTTGTTTTGTGATCTTATGTGGGAAGTGTTTCCATGTTGTGAGTGAGGACCACTGAAGTGCAGTTATCATTGTATGAGATGCAGCACGTCACACTGGGGTGGATGATGAAGTGTGAGAGACAGATGCGCCGTTTTATGGTTTTCAGTATGCTGGCAGCTATCAACATTCCTGCAGGTCCTTTTGTGGTGTTTCTATGATTATAGTCTGCTTAGCTAATTACTGCACTGGGTTGTCCAAACTGAGATTTTGTGTACAGTTGTGGTCCTGAGCTGACATGATTGGAGGGAGAGAGAAGTGAAGCAATCTGGTGCGATGGGCATTTTTACTATCATCCCGTATCTGAGTGTGACTATGAGATGCAAAGAAGTGGTCCGAGTGTATAGATATTTTGCACCTGCAGTGGTGACTTGATTAAAGTCCTCTGAATTTTCAAGCATGATGTGGGGCTTTTGTACTTATGGGCAAATAAAGGAAACGTTAATACTCTCACCAAGGGGCAGATTAAGCTGACGTTTTTAGAACGTTAAAAAAAGCTACGAATGGAAAATGCCTTTGATATGATATCAGTTCAACAGTATATAGATCTTTCTGCATGCACTGGTATGGAGCCTTACCTTTTGGGGATTAAAACACCTCAGCATAGATTTTATCTGTCATGTTTTCATATGAATATGATTCACTATTTAGGGGTGTTTCCGCCCAGAGGCTCTTGGTTTGCCTTTCTGACCCCTTATTTTTGTGACTGGATTACCGGTCACTCTACTAAGCATTTTGTATTATTCTGTCCACTGAATGCAGCCCATCGATCTCGATTCCTGTGCCCAATTCTTGAACAGATGTCTTTTAACTTGCACCTTTTTTGCAGCGCCTAGAGTCCCCACCGATTTGCTTTGCAGTTTTGAATTGTATTATTCAGGCATTGAGTTTGAGAAAAAGGTATGCACAATGAACTAAATTAGGCAATGTTGAGGTTGCATGATTTGTTTTTACTTGATATTTAATGGCTTTTTCGTGTCTTTCTATGATATATTGCTCATTTGGTGAATTATGCATGTATAATGAATTTAACAGGGTGATGTGGGTTTTAAGATTTTATACGACATTTAAACTGTTTCTTTTACGCCTTTTATATTCTTGATGTTTGTTCTCTTCTATGAGCTTTTATGGTCTTATATCAGACTGAATAAAGATTTATTTGATTTGATTTGATCTCTTCAGTTATTCAGTGCCTGTTAATTTGATGATGTGTGTTTGAATGAAGATATATCTTGTGTGAATGTAAGAGGTGTACCTTACAATTGCCATTGGCACTGACCACTGACAATTGTGGTCTAAGTATTTTAGTGGGCCTTAAATGTTATATTTGATATTAGATAAGTATATAATGCCCCTGCAAATCATACATCAGCCCTTCTTAGTTTACTGCTTATAAAAAGCAGTTTCCTGGTTGGGTAGTTTCCAATCTGTGGGTTGTAAGCTAAAGATAGCGTGAGGGTGTGGCTGTCTTTTAGGGCTCTTTCAACAGGATGTGAGGTGGTGAAGTTATCTTGGAAATAGCCATATTCTCAATTGTCTTTGGAGGTATACATGCTCCTGGGAGCTTCTACTACTTGCTAATAGGGAGTTCCAGAGCTTGGCAGCTTGTACCAAGAACGCAGTGCCTGGTACAGATTTCTTATGGTAAGGTGGTATGATTGTAAGTGGTGCAAGCCTGGCGAGAAAACTTCTGTTTTGTTTATATTGCTTTAATTTAACTTGTAGGTATAGTGTCCTTTTTCTAGGAGGCTCTGTGGACAATGCAGAGTGCCTTGAATTCTGCCCTTGTAGCTATATGTAGCCATTGGAGTGGTTGCAGGACTTTGGACATGCTTTCTCTTGGGGGAAGACGGAAAAGAAGCCTTGTAGTAGCATTTCGCATGAGTCGTGTTTTGTGTATGATGCATGTGGGTGCGCCAAGGTAAAGGCTGTTGGCAAAGACAAGCTTGGAGATTACGAGTGTGAGGATGGATTGCAGTTTATTTTGGTATGCAAGTATGCAAGGTATGGGAAAATGTAATGTAGTTTTTTCATTGTGACGTTGTTAACGTGTATCAAGGATAGGTTTGACTCCATGCTTACCCACAGGTTTCTAACTTCTCTTTATGTTGTTGGGGGGACCTCAAGTTCTTTAAGTCATATGCTGGTAGGCTGGTATTTTTTTCCATTGTCTGGAGGTCATAATCTCTGTCTTTGCAGCATTGATCTTTCAATGGTTATTCATCATAAATGTTTTTATGGCCTGGAGGCAGTAATTGAGTTTTGAATCTTAGAGGTTTTCTGTGCTATCTATTTTTTAAATGATTTGGGTGTCATCCGCATAGATGTAACAAGTGAGGTTAAATTATTTAATCAGGTTGGGTAAGAGGGTTAGTTAGATGTTGAATAGTAGAGGGGATATGATTAACCCCTGAGGGACGCCACAGTGTTGTGTGTGAGGAGCTGATGTGAAAGGTGATAGGTAAACTATACTTTGTCTGTGAGATAAGAATCAACCCATTTTAGAGCATTTTCACTGATTTCGAGTTAGTGGAGTTTTTGTAGCAGCATGTGGAGGTGGAAAATGTCAAATGCGGCTGACAAATCCAGAGGCAACAAGACAGCTACTCCGTTCTCATCCAATATGAGTTTTAGATCATTGCAGATGGATATGGTGGCTGACTCTGTGCCACTGCTTGCTCTGAAGCTGGACTGTGGTCTGACGTTAAGTCATTATGTTCTGTAAAGTTTGAGAGTTGAATAAACACTGGTCTCTCAAATCCTTTTCCAAAGAATGGTGTATTTGTTGTGGGCCTGTAGTTTGCTGGATTGGATGGGTCAAGGTTTTTCTTTTTGAGGAGAGGTCTAATATAGGAGGTTTGAAGCTTAGGTGGGAATTAACCTAGTTGCAGGGACTTTTTGAGAAGGAATCTGGCTACTTTCCCTGCCCAAGTTGTGTGAAGGATATCTTTAAAGACTTTGGCGGTACCGTATCTGAAGATGATCCTGATGGTCTGGCTGCAATGATAATAGTGAGGAAATCTTTTTATGATAGGATTTTGAAAGTACAATAGATATAGAGAGAGACCCCTCAAACACAAAGGGATTAGAGTACCATTTCATAGATAAAGATATACTATCCCTTAATGTATACCTAGGAACAGGTATTGTCTTGAAAATACAATCCTATTATTTCACACCAAGTCTAAAAATATTAATAATCCAACTACACATATATGACAATTACTATTTTTATTAAAACCTTAGTATCCAATATACATAATTAAAAACTGTCCCAAATCATGTGACACAATCTTTTCATAACAAAACATATGCTTAAAAATACGATAAAAACAAACCCCAAATACATCATACAAAAACATTTTCATAGAAAAGATAAAAGAGAGAAAAAAGAAAAGAATTATGACAGTACAATTTATCATTAATATTGCATATCACATGAGACAATTGATCACTAGGCCTTTATGTCCTTAAATTAACCACATCTAAAGAGCCAAATGTTCCCCTGGATTATGCAGTTGATTTTGCGTCGACGCGTTTCGATGGCTTCTATTGATAATCCATCTTTTTCAAGACCAAAATATGTTTTAATCTCTCTGTGCCATTCTTTTATGGCCATTAAAATTTCCTGTTCTTAGAATCGACTGTATAGAAGACCCAGACTCTTCTTTTACTTTAATATGTCTCTAAACTTCCATGCACTCGCTTTCTTGTTCGTGCTTACAACTAGCTTTCGCATTCCTCTTTCATATATATGGATCCTGAACGAGATTCGCCTATTTCCGTAGTCTTACTCCCTCTTACTGTTTTATAATTCTTTGTTTAAAATGCGAATTGGAAACTTTATTAATTGTATTCCCAGTCGATTTCAGTAACAAAAATGTGGGACCACACACTGTAGGGTTCCTCTCGCTAATAAACGCGGTGAGCTTGGGACAATATCGTTACAGCCTCAACCGTCCTTCCTGTCGCGGTTGAGGCTGTAACGATATTGTCCCAAGCTCACCGCGTTTATTAGCGAGAGGAACCCTACAGTGTGTGGTCCCACATTTTTGTTACTGAAATCGACTGGGAATACAATTAATAAAGTTTCCAATTCGCATTTTAAACAAAGAATTATAAAACAGTAAGGGGAGTAAGACTACGGAAATAGGCGAATCTCGTTCAGGATCCATATAATGAAAAGAGGAATGTGAAAGCTAGTTGTAAGCACGAACAAGAAAGCGAGGTGCATGGAAGTTTAGAGACATATTAAAGTAAAAGAAGAGTCTGGGTCTTCTATACAGTCGATTCTAAGAACAGGAAATTTTTAATGGCCATAAAAAGAATGGCACAGAGAGATTAAAACATATTTTGGTCTTGAAAAAGATGGATTATCAATAGAAGCCATCGAAATGCGTCGACGCAAAATCAACTGCATAATCCAGGGGAACATTTGGCTCTTTAGATGTGGTTAATTTAAGGCCATAAGGCCTAGTGATCAATTGTCTCATGTGATATGCAATATTAATGATAAATTGTACTGTCATAATTCTTTTCTTTTTTCTCTCTTTATCTTTTCTATGAAAATGTTTTTTGTATGATGTATTTGGGGTTTGTTTTTTATCGTATTTTTAAGCATATTATGTTTTTGTTATGGAAAGATTGTGTCACATGATTTGGGACAGTTTTCTAATTATGTATATTGGATACTAAGGTTTTAATAAAAATAGTAATTGTCATATATGTGTAGTTGGATTATTAATATTTTTAGACTTGGTGTGAAATAATAGGAGTGTATTTTCAAGACAATACCTGTTCCTAGGTATACATTAAGGGATAGTATATCTTTATCTAGGATTTTGAAAGTATACATTGATGTATGATTATTGTTGTCCCTTTCTATGATGGTTAGGTCATGTTTTGTTGTGGTGGTGTCCATGCTGTCTTTAAGGTATTTTTCATTCTTTTTAATTCTTGTGATCAATTAATTGGAGATTTGTCACAGAAGTCCTGTGATTGTGGCGTTTCTGTGTTGTGGCACTCTGGAGTTCAAAATTCTGTTAGAATTTTATGTAGACCTTTAGAAGGGTAGCCGGCTTTAGCTATGCGTGTGGAGTAGTGGTGTCTTTTCGTGGTTCTAACGGCTCTTAGGTAGGCTCTGTTATAGTGTATCACAGGCTGCTGACAGGTCTAGCAGAACCAGGATAGCAGTTCCTCCCTGATCCACTCGCCTGTGAATCGCATCCGCAGTAGTGATGAGTGCTGATTTGGTGCTATAAAACTTCTTCAACCCATTCTGTGAAGCGCCTAAGAGCTCTTGATCTAGGAGATAGTTAGCTGGTTTAGGGTTTATATGCTTCTCTAAAATCTTTGCCGGGGCAGACAGCAACAAAATAGGGCACACATTTTTCAAATCACTGTAGTCACCATCAGGTTTCTTCTTCATAGGGATAGCAACTGGCTCCTTCCAGGCACGAGGATACACTCCGGTCTCCAGGATCTCAAAATAGTTAATCTCGATAGCCTCAGCCATGAGGTCCGGGACCAGCTGAAGAACCCTAACCGGGCAAGGATCGTCTGAGGAACCTAGCATGGTCTTGATTTTACATGCGGGAAGGGGAGAGATTCTGGCTAAACCACTGGGGTGGGTTGTTCTATGGCTGCCCCGTCCTCATCATAGTCTAACTGTGACCCAGAATCTCTGGACTCATTGTTAAGGTTCGGAAAATCCACATGGATCTTCTTGATTTTCTCTTTAAAGAACTCAGCTACCTTATTACAAAAGATTTGTGAGTTCTCCAATTCCCGAGACACCAGAGGTGACATAAGTGTACGTACTGTTTTAAAGAGTTCCTTCTGGACATTGATAGCTGATCTAATTCAATGGGAATAGTATTTTCCTTTTGCTTCTTTAATTGCCCTTTTATATTTAAGAATGAACTCCCTGAGTTTGATTTTCTCTTTTAGCTCCTGGTCAATTTCCATTTCCACTCCTGTCTCCTACACTGCCTATGAATCTGCTTTAGCTCTTCAGAAAACCATGGGCAGAAGGTTTCTTCCTGCCCTTTGAACTTCCTCTTGTCACAGGGGCCACCTCTTCTATCGCCGACCCTACCCAATTATTCAAATTCTCAGCAAGAGAACCAGGGCCCAGAAGGACTGTTTCCTTAAATTTGTCCAGGACTTAGGCAAAATCACCTGCTTCAATCTTGCCCTAATTTCTAATGCACTTGGTAATGCTCTGCACACGTAGCCCCATGCATGCCATCTGAAGCTTGAATGGAATTATACTGCTATCAGTCCAGTCTAAATACAAAGATTCGCTAGTGATCAGGTCCTCATGACTGGAATAGTTCCCATCCCATCTGATTTATACCTTGCTATATCTCTTGAATGTTTGGCCCATTGAGGCAGGCCATAGCTCAGCACAAAATCCAGAAAAACTCTTGAGTCCCGATCTTGTTTTACTTCTAAGTGAAGATTAAAATCCTCCAGAATAATGAGGTTGTTGCAAGAGATGAAGGACTCTAACACATGATGCCAATTAGAGATGAATTGCTTCACAAAGGGGACTTTGGGGGTGTTCTCCCCCTGGGAAAATTTTGAAAAAAGAGTGGGCAAAAGGTGCATTTTCAAGAAAATCTGAGAAAGCAAGAAGATTAATAAAGCAAGTGTGAAAGTGTAGTTTGACATCAATAAAAGTATTGCATGTGATAATGATGTGGGTAGCTGCTTGTTCAGTACTCGTGGTGCAGCACTAGCAGATTTAAAAATAGAATGTCAATTCTTGTAGCTAGCACTGCACAGGAATGAACAGCAGTGAATGCGCCATGTCTTACTGCAATATTTATAGCTTAAGGCTTTAGACAATGCAGAAACTACAACAATCCACTTCCGCAGCTTAACATACCTGGCAACTCCCTGCAGTGGACTGTTCACAAGAGCACAGTGCATCATAGGCAAGTGGGGCCTCCTGGGATTTCCTGTCTCAAAAATTAAACTAGAATAGAGTACAGCCCAAGGCAACACATCAGTGTCATCCCATGGAATCTGTTACCAAGCCATGGGTTTTTGTTTATGTCCTGACAAATGGTTTGAATTTTATTGCTTGCATTCGAAAGCGCCTGCTTTCAGCAAACCAGTTTATGTAGGCTGCAACCATTTGTCAGGCCATAAACACAGCACATATGGCTCAGGAAGGAGTCAGACGGGCTGTAAACGTGGACTGTGACCTGGTGCTGCATACAATTAATACTGGTAATAGAGGGCTGAAGACAGTGCCAGGCAGAAAAGTTTAACTTGCCCAACAAGAGAGATTAGATTATGCAGCACTGCACTGTCACTCAATATCTCGAGGGCAGGTAGAAACTGACATGTGGCACTGACTGCGCTCAAAACCGTACTGCTGCGAGAGATGCGGTGAAAGTGCGGCTTGAGAGGGAAGCCAAAGAACGCACCCGTACTACAGCGGATGGCAGCACTGTGGGGGCACATAAGGTTTGGAAGTGCGCAGTGCTTTATGATTAAGGCTCCCGGTTTTCCGTTTTTACGGAATTTTACAGATAAATAAAGACAGAAAATAATGTGTTTTCTGTCTGCATTTATTTTTGAAAAGTGGATACATACAGAAAATGGGGCTTTTTTTAAGGGACTCTGGGGCATATGTACAAGTCCTATCGCCACCACAACGTCACTTTTACCGACTTTGTGGTGGCGACAGGGGCTGCGCCTTATGTACAAGGCAGCGTTAAGCAACTTAACGTGGCTTAACGCTGCCTTGTACATAAGGCCCCCTTTCACGCTATGGTTAGCGTGAAAGGGGCGTTTCACCGCAACCCCCATTGTATTTGATGCTGCCCCCATGTACAAGGGTGGCGTACATAGGAGGCAGCGCCAAAATTAAGACCAGGAAAACCCTGGTCTTAAGTTGGCGATATGAGGAGAAATGCATTATTTCTCCACGTTTTTTCTTTTTCCATGTGTGCTGCCTTGTGCAGCGCACATGGAAAAAGAAAAATGCCATAGTTTGTTTATGTACAGGAAGGTGTCCCTTCCTGTACATAAGCAAACCTTTAAAAAAATGCCATTTTGTCACTTTCATGTGTACTGCATGAAGCAGCACACATGAAAGTGACAGAATGGCATTTTAGTATTGTTTATGTGCAGGAAGGGACACCTTCCTACACATAAACAATCCTCCCCTGCACACAGACACCCTTGCACTCTGGTTGCTAAACTTAGCGCCATTACAGGGGGAAACGCAAGGCTGCACCACATTCTTGTAAATATGGTGCAGCTTTGCGTTTCAGAAGTGGCGGAGCGTGTCGTTAAGCCATGGAGGCTAACGACACGCTCCGACACTACCTTGTACATATCCCCCTCTGTGCTGTCTTTTATGAATTATAGGCCAACACCTGAGCAGATGGACAGCATGGTAAATTAAAAAACACATGATGCAATTTCATTAAATAATGCCATGTGTCAACATACATTTGTGGTATAATGCTAATATTTACCAGTGGATGGTTTGGTTATATAATATTTAGCAGCTGAAATAGCTAAAACAGACAGACATCAAAGTATGAGTGCACGTCTATCAGTTAAATAAATATGGAAATGTGCAGTTTTACAACGTCATTTATCCGCCAAACACAAAATAAATATGGATAAGTACAGATAAAGTGGGCAAAAAATAAATATGGATAAATACAGACGGAAATGCTAAAAAAATGAATACCATAAAAACGGGAGTCCTATTTTTGATTACAAGAAACACATACATTAACAGTGCAGACCACAGTTCTACGTAGGATTACAAAGAAACGCTGCCAGTCCCTAGACAGTAGAGTTTAATGTGCACAATGAGGCACTGTGCAGCAGTGCTGCCTTATATTTTGAGGTAAAAAGATGTGACACTGACTGTACTCATGACACAAGCTTTAGTGCTGCTGCTGCAGGGTTCACGGTGAAAATGCCCCCTACTCACATCTAGCAACAGGGAGCTGAAACTCACTAACTTGACGCTCACAATAATAGGCAAAGCAAGCAGACAAAATGCAGACAAAACTTTCTTTTGACCAAAGTCAATCTACTAGTGGTCAGGAAGAGGAGGGCACCACTGACACAGGACAGGCAACCTCAGGTCACAAGACTAGAGTGTCATCATAAAAGGTAAGGCTCTGATACAACTCTATAGAAAATAAATATATAGAAAATAAATATCGCAGCTTAAATGCAGTGTTCGCCACCCATGCTTTAATAACGTTTCCTCCAGGCATTGCTTTCTGTTTAGGTCTTCCTCTCACCCTCAGTGCTCCCTTCGCACACTCGCTCTCTCCCTGGTATTGCAGTAACAATTTTAGGGCAAGGGCTATGAATTTGGCAAGTGCTCTTTGCCTTACAGCTAACAGCTAGCAGGTTACAGGCTGTCTTGTAAACGTTTTGGAAACTTCTGCTGTGAAATTAAAGGGACTAGCATGTGGTTAGAAAACCAGGAGTGTAGATGACCGTAGAGTTACTGATTGAAAGGCTGTGCATCTATAGGACCAGTGTGGATTTATACCAAATAATTTGTAAAAAAAAAAAAAAAAACCTATAGTCAAGGCCTTGGTTGTGAACAGTGGGCTTGATTAACTGTTTTTTAAGGTTCTGTTATTATGAGGACAGTCCCCACTATTAATTATTATACTTGTGTTTAATGTCTGTCTTACTTCTGTCCGTGGTTTTGGTGTGTGTACGATTGTAATGATTTTATGTAATAAACACAGCCAATATAATAGAATTATTATTACGTTCTATTATGATTTTAACTAGCTTTCCCTCTCACTGCCTGATGGTACCGCCCTCTTGTTCCCTGTATTCTGTTACGGTTACTATGACTCCGTGTCATCAGGAATACCATAGGCCAGTCAAGGGTTTCCTCTGACAGGTTGTTGCATCCCGGGAGTTGTAGTCTTGATTCATTTAAACAGGACAAAGAATGGACTAACATACCTAAAAAACACACAATGATTTGTAAAAGGAAACTCTGTGTCCCTGAAGGCAAATGGTCATCTAGTAACTCTACACTCTATAAAGGTCATTCATGGAGTGTTTCCTCATCATGCATGCCCCCTCTCTCTACTTTTTTCTTGCCCTCTCTTTGCTGCTGGTTTCCTGTCCTCTACCTCGCTGTCATCCCATCCTTCTCACTCTGTTGGCTCATCCCTTTAGTCCCCGTCGCTTCTCACAAACTCACGCACAGGCCATGCTCTCTGTGCCTCCCTCTTTCAGTTGTCCATCGCATTCTGGATGCTGAGGGCAGCCCCCCTCTCTGCTTCTATGGCAGGCCTCAGACTTGAATTGGATTCTGCTCCTTAACACATTGGCTCTTGTGCGTACTCGCTTTGAGTGGCGGTCACACAGTAAGGCTTACTGTGTGTGACCAATCAGGGCCATCGCCTCCCTGGTGTCTAATGCTTTCATTTCTAACGATAATGGCATTACTCCTAGTCCTACTCCCTCGCCTTCCTTCAATACAAATGAGGCCCCGCCTCCCACCCAGACCCACCCCCAGCATAAAAACTCTGCCCGCCCCCACCCCCACCTGTACGTAAACAAGCCGAGCTAGCACTCAGATGAACCGCACCGGGAGGGAGGGAGGGTCCTTGAAGGAAGGCGAGGGAGTAGGACTAGGAGTAATGCCATTATCGTTAGAAATGGAAGCATTACCTCCCGTCCCTCCCTCGCCTTCCTTCAATACAAATGAGGACATAGCAAGCAGAAGAAAACAGAGACGGACAGCTGAGTGCGAGAGAACACCAAAACAGAAACAGTGCCCCAAACACAGCAGATCAACATCCAAGGAACCCAGCAGCCCAGAACAGCAGACAAGCGTTCCAGACACGCAAACGGACAGCGACAGTCAAACGGAGAGGGAGAAGACCAGGACGCAGTCCAACAGATCCCACAGAGGAGCCCACCCGACAGGACACCACAACCGGCAGGGACCACAGCAAAGCACGCCGGACATCAAGCAACGCAGCCACCGAAACCGCCAAACAGCGAGAGGAACACCCCCAAAAGACGGACAGTCAGCAAGACCGGGGACCAAAGCCAACGACCCAACAGAGCAGAGGAAGGCCAAACAACCACCGCAACCGGATCAAAGCAAAACGAGAACCCACAGCCGAACCAACACCCCCAAGCGCCGCGCAGAGGGGATGGCAACCAAAAAACAAGGCCCAAAAGACAAGAGCCGCAACCCGAGACCCCCAAGGGGACCAAAGGGAGGACAGCCAACACCAGCAGCCAAGACCCCGAAGGGAAGGATCAGACAGGGCGAGGGGGCAACAGACCCCCGCTAACCCGCAAGAACGCCAGGAGCATCAAGAAGCCAGAGAGCCGCCCACAGCACCCGCAGAGGAGACACCGACAAACCCAGAAGAGCCCCACCAGGAAGGAATCGCCATGCCAAACACAGGCCAGCCACCGAGGTAACAACCCCAGAGCAGAACACCAGGCCGAAAAGGTCTGCCCATGCCAAGCACAGGACAGCAGAGAGGAGGACCGACGGGAAGGCAGCCAAGCAACCGCCAAACGGACAGGAGCCCCCAACCCAGCAAAGCCCAGCCGCACCACCACCAGGCAGCAGGCGAAACCCTGCACAGAACCCAGGGGAAGGGCCGGAAACAGCAAGAGAACGGAACCACCGGAAGGACCCACACCCGAACGCAACAGAAGGCGGACAGGAGAGGAGACCAAGGCACCCCAGGCCAACGGGGAGCAACCAACAACCCCCGAGCACAGAGCCACCCGACCAGAACCAGAAAGGCCCGGAGCAGTGGAAAAAAGGGGGGGAGGAAGGCACCTAGAAGACCCCGAGGCACAGGAGAGGGAGGGCCAACGACCCCCGAGCCCCGGGACCCCATCCCAGAGACCAGAACCGGGCCACCAAGGCCCCCGGATCCGCAACAGGACCACCACAGGGAGGCCCCAACGACCCACCAACAGGCAGGCCACACGGGGAAGAAGAGAGAAAACGCAGGAAGAAGGAATGACCCAGCAAAAACAGAGCCGCCAGCCCAGAGGCCACTCACCAAAGGGAGAGAGCCGACAGCCCCAGCCCCCAGACCGGAGCCAGGGAAACAGGACGCAGGCAAACAAGGAACAGAACCGGGACCCACCCAGAGGGCGGACAGAGGACCACCTCCCCAGAACGCCAGACTGAACCAACACCGCATGGGCCCCGCAGAGAGCCACGAAAGAGCACCAGGGCAAGCCCCCAACAAGCGGCAGCAGGAGGAACTCCGGGAGACCAGCAGGGACCAGCACCCCTGAACCCGAATAGACCCCAGCCAACCCCGCACCCGGACAGGCCGGTGACCAAAGCCACCACAAGCGGAGCCGGAGGAGGCAGCAAACAGCCAGCCAGAAAGCGACGGCGGGAGAGCCACCAGGACAGCTCCCCCCCCAGACACGGACCGACACGGGCAGCGGGGACAACAGACCCCGGAGACCAACCCAACAGGATCCAGACGGTCAGGCGGAGAAGTAGAAACGAGCCCCGGAACCTGAAAACACCCCAGAAGCCACGAGCCCCCGCAGCCACAGGACCGCCGGAGGAGCCCCCGGGACAATAAGGCCCGATCCAGAGAAGGAAAAGAGACCAGGTGCAGGCAGGACAAGGGAACAGTGCCATGCAAAGGCCACAACGAGCCTCAACGAACACCAAGCCCCGAGAGGGGACCAGAGAAGACACACCCCAGGCCACCAACAACCCCGATCCCCAGAAGAACCACCAAGGTCCCCCCGAAGAGACCGAGCAAAAAAGACACTCCGGCCGCACACAGCCAGAGGCCGACCGACAGAGAAGGACGAAGGAAAAAAAACCCGCACGAAGGAGAGCCACAAGAGGCATCAGGACCCGCGGGAAGACCCAGGGCGAGGGCCGGAGGCCGAAGGGAAGGACTCAAAACCGAAACGGGCCTCACCCACAGCGAACCGCAGAAAAGAAGCGGCGACTGGGAAGCGGAGAGAGGCGTCCCCGAGACCCACGGCATGCCAAAAGATGCCAGGCAGAACCAGAGGAATGACGGCCGAAAGGACCAACACACGGAAGGGAAGGGGCCGAACCCAGGAGCAGACCCACAGGAGAGCCAGTACAGGCCGAAGCCACCGGACACCCCGAACCCCAGAAACAGAACGGAGAGGGGCCCAGGCCCGGGCACCACGACAGGAACCCAGCAGACCGACCACCTGGCAACCAAACAGGACACCCAGTCCAGCAGAGCCACCCCGCGGGGACCGGAGACAGGCAGTGGAGGCAACCGAACCCCCGAATCCGGAGGAACCTGCACCAAGACGACCCTGTACACAAGAACCAAAGTACACAGGACCCAACCACCAGAAATGGGCCGCCGCCACCGAGGAAGAAAAGGCCGAAGACGACCCCCCACCATAGGGAACCGAACAGAGAGCAGCGACAGGGACCCAGCCGGGCAGGGCCCGCAGGAGAGGAGGCAGGGAGCCAGGGCGAAAAACAGGCCAAACTGCACCCACCGTAAAGGCGGAGGAGAAGCCCACAACGGGGACAAAGACCCCAGGACAAGGCACCCCAGAAAGGCAGGACGCCCCACACAAGTAAAGGCACACAGAAGCCTCAAGGCGGCCAGAAGGACAGAGGACGTGCAGCCCACAGCACCGAATAGTCCCAGGCAGCCACCCAGCCAGGCACGAACCAGGCCAGACTCCACCAAACAGCAGAGATCCGACAAGAGCAGGGGCCCACCAGGCGCCAAGGCCGGAGGCCCGAACAGCCGCCGCCAAATCCACGAAACCCCACACCAAGGAGGGCACAGAAGAAGCCGAGAACAGGCCAGCGCCACAGCAACAGCCAAGGAGAACAGCCGACCCATCAAGCAGAGCGGCCAGGACAGAGACCAACAGCCCAACGGGAGGAAAGGGGCGAACACCCCCAACAAGCAAAGCCGCCGGAGGAAGCAAGGGACCCGCAGCACCGCAGGAAAAACCCACTGATGCAAAAGAGGGCGTAAAGGAACCTGAAACCAAACAGGACCAACACAGCACAGAAGGAACGCCCAGGGCGGAGGGAAAGAGACCGCACACAGCAGGCGCCGCAGGCAACCGACAAACAGTCGCCAGCCGGGCGGCCCACAGTGGACAAAGCAGCAAGCACAATGTACACAAAAGCGGAAACAGCAAGCACGGGCAACGCACGCCACTCCCACAGCACCTATCCCCACACCGGGACAGAAGGGCAAGCCCAACCAGGCGGGCCAGGAACACCATGAATCCCACAGGGCCCGTCCAGCAGGGAAGAGGAAAGCCCAGCCGACCAGCACAGGAGCCCAAGCGACCCTCCACACCCCCCAGAGCCAAAGGCAACGCCAGAGGCGGGAGAAGGCCCAGCACCCCAGGACCCAGATGGAAACCATCCGCCCACAGGATCCGCCGGACGAGGACGGGACAGACCAGAAGGCAGCGGCGGAGCCCGAAGCACCGGACAGAGCAGCCACAGCCAAGTCCTGCACCAGCCACAGACAGGAGAGGCACCTACACCCCCGCGAAGTCCATGCAGCCAGGGCGCCCTAGGGGGACCGGTGACCAAGCAGCAGAGGAAGAAGACCCCAGAAGGCCCCCCAACAACCCCAAGCGACCCAGGGCAGCAAGAGGAAAACAGCCCCCAGCAGCCCCAAGACAAGGCGGACAGACCCCCACGCCAGTCAAGGGAAAACAGCAAGACACAGCACCCGGTACCCCCATACAGCGTAAAGGAACAAACCACGGGTCAAAAACCCGTCCTACCAGGACACCGTGAAGAGTGCAGTCCGGGAGCAGAGGCAGCCAAGCAGGCCCGACCCGGAAACACAGCCCCAGCCACAGGAGGGCCGCCAAACAACGCAGCGGCTTCCTGAGCCACCGCTCCGCCCCCATCCACGAGGGAGACGAGGAGAGGAGGCAGCGCCAGGAGAACTCCGTCGAGGGCACCGCAGTCGCAGAGAACCAACTCGAAGACTCCCCGGCACCGCCACAGGGAGGAACTGAAGGTAAGTCTCACTAGGGAGACAGAAAAAAACAGGTGGGGGTGGGGGCGGGCAGAGTTTTTATGCTGGGGGTGGGTCTGGGTGGGAGGCGGGGCCTCATTTGTATTGAAGGAAGGCGAGGGAGGGACGGGAGGTAATGGTGTTTTCTCCCTGAGGCAGGAATCCGGCCATTGTCATCCTGCGGGGTCATTATCCCATTACCAGGCCCCAGGCGGCTGCTGAAGAGTTATTGATAAACCGCCCTTAGGCAAGGTGGGTGAGAGTTCCACCCGGCTGCGCCACGACGACAGGCACACTCCACAGACAGCGCTTGGAGGGCTATGCTAACAAAGTTGTTAAGCACAGAGTTGTGAAGTAATTATAAAGTTAAAAAACGCCAACATGTAGGAGATTCGTGACAGAAAACAAGAAGACAGGCAGAGACTGAGCGTCATAATTCTGATAGCACTTCTCCGAATGAGAGTTCATGCAGATTATTTCCAGAAGTACTGCAAATCAATTTAAACTATCATGTTACTTTAGGAGATGGCACGATTCTTACCTCAACATTTCTTGCTCAGAACTCACAAGGGCTTGCATAATGAAACCTTGAGACCGTGTGTTTGTTGAACACCTCTGCCCTCCAGTCCCTCCCCACCTCTCCTGACTTTGAGCCAATCTAGACCCTGCTCTCATGCTGTTTATGTTGGTAAACAGCATGACAGCAGCACAAGGATTGGCTCAGACAGGTGAACCCAGCGCTCCTTAGGAGACATGTGGGCTGCAGCTGTAATTCCCAGGGCTCCTAAAATTGCAGGTATAGGACAGGGTCGAAGTGCGCATGTCGGGCTGGGCACAAAAAGGCACCTGTCCAAATCAGCATGCACACTTCATTTCAAGGCCCAGCTGTCACTCTGAATCTGTCAGTTCAGCCCCACCCCCATCCAGGTCCGCCCTCACTCATGCTGAAAGACAAACTCACATGTGCTGCAATAAAACAAGCAGTGCACTGCGACGGCTAGGAGAAAACAATATTGAATCAAAACATTCTGGGGCCCAAGGGCAACAAAATAAACTGGGGGGACAACGTCCCCACGCCCATAGAAATAATCCACCCCTGAGTGCGGTAATCCCAATTCCCGTAGTAAACTGTAAGGCAGCCATATGAGTTCCACTCATAATAACGCCTGATAATTCCTTCTCTGTATTATCGATCTCCCAGTATCAGTAACACTGGGGCAGGGTTGGAGATACCAGAGATAACTCTGGGGCTCTCATTATGAGGCCACGAGTGTTCCTTTTCCAACACCAACCTGTGCCTGCCGCAAAAACTACCAAATGATGGTGACAGAATCAAATTTTTCCCTGTATTTGTTTACGGCTCAGGTTGGGTATTCTGACTTACTATGTAAAATAATTTATATTTGCATCCCCAACATAACGTGCTTTTGTACAATGAAGTCTCTTGCCCTAATGCCCCATTGAGCGTTGATCTCGACATCATAAAAAATACATAACAGAATATTTACATGATGTTATTCCATACGGTTATGATAGAAATAGCTCAGCCTTTAAGTATCCCTTGGGTAGCAAAGAGGCTGCCCTGTGTGAACGGGGTCAGCCTGTACTTAGTGCATTTGTCCCGTTTCTTGGCACCGACACAGAGGACATTGTATACAATGCTGACACCATTTTGTGAGCAGATCCCTTTTCTGCTCTTGACGCACTCTTTGATTGAACTGTACCAATAAAAGGACCCTGAGTCTCTTTAAAAATGCACAAGGGAACAGAAGACATACAGTTTGCTTTGAAATTTAATCAAGGTGTAAGATGCATTCTGATACAGAGATAAGGACCTTACAGACCTCAGTTACCTTTTAAAAACGTGCAAGGATTTCTGACGATTCTTAAATTGAATAATTGCGAGCCCTGAGGGGAGCCATCGCGTTTATTAATATATAATTTTGTTCCGCCGAGAGGTGCATAATTTCAGTGGTTGGTGTGTCGTGACATGTGACAGACTTTTTCTTCAACACGCCTCGCTGAATACTAGAAGGCACGGAAGAATTGCCTGTTGGCTGCACAGATTTGCAAGGCCTGGGAAGTTTGCCAAGAACTGTGATTCTGGTTTTTAATCTAGTAAATATTTGACTAGCTGGTAATTGCATTCAAGAGGAGGAATGCAATAATAACGGAGCTAAATGAGTGGGAAAAAAACATCACAGGACCTGGCTAGACCCTTAATCGGTGATATTTTATAAACGACTCTGCTGAGGAAATCTCAACCTATTATTACCAACAAATAAAGATTTTAAATCTTGGGCTCTCTTAACTACTTATTAATTTTGATCAAATAATGCAATTTATATGAGGCAAAAATGAGGAGAGGAAAGATTTAGTTCCCCATTAAGACGTCCATGAAGTGCTCTATCTATTCCGAGTTTTACAGGGTACTGCACTCAGGGGTGCAACTAGACTCGAACTTCAGGAGGGGCTAACAGGTCAACCAATGGAGGCCGGCTAACACTACAATCAGTGGTGCAAAGCGTCCGTTATAGCCAGTGGCGGCTCGCAGAGGGAGTGCTGCGGGGCGGTGGGGCGGGGGAGGGGCTGGTTGGGGGGTAGTGGAGTCCGACATACGACGGGCAGGAGTAAGGTAAGTAAATAAATAAATAAAACTATTTACCTTGCGCTCGCTGCATCGCCGAGTTAGTAGATCCTTCCTATAAAAAGTAACAGTAAAATAAATGTTGAAATTTAGTTGAAAAAAAACAGTCATTTGTATCTACGTTTTCATCAGTAACTTCTTCTTACTATGGCAGATTTTCAAAATCAATATACCGTTACGTCCACTGGACCCTTCTGGTTGCTGGGATATATGAGGATAGTAGGTTATCCAAGACCCGAGGTACCCAGAGCCAACAACCAAGCTGCACCTTACAATGTTTTTTTATTGTGTACCCTCTACATAGCAATTTATATAGTAAATTATAAAGAATGGAAAAAGGGTACAGAGGGAAACTCTATATTTCTGAAATGTACACCAGATACTGAGTTTAGGAGCGGTGGTTTTTTGTACATCTCTGAATTTATGGGTACCCATACTAGCATGTGTTTCAGAATGTATTTTGTAGAATGTCTTTTGTATTACATACTTGCTTATATTTGAAAGGCACAATGACAGACCGATTCAATTGGTATTAACAAATGTTCTACTATTCTATATTTCCACATGTCTCCAGATAAAAATGTTACCTCACTTGTGTTGCTGAGCCTTGCACCAGCGACACAAAATACCCTAAAATGTGACAGAGGAGACATCATATTTCACCCAACAGAGTGCATGTTTTTTTACAAGATGGCTAGCTGTGGATTTTGGGCCCCAGCTCAGCCGGCACCTAGGGAAATCTACCAAACCAGCGCAATTTTTGAAAACTAGACACTTGGGAAAGTTTAGGATGGGGTGACTTGTGTGGCTCTCACCAGGTTTTTTTTACCCAGAATCCCCTGCAAAGCTCAAAATTTTCCTAAAAAACACATTTCCATTGCATTTCTGTGAGGAAAATTCCTGGAATATGCAGGCAGTCACATATTTCCTACCACCCAGCATTACCTTAAATCTCCAGAGAAAAATGGTGCCTCATTTGTGTGGGTACGCCAAGTGCCTGCGACACGAAAGGTCACCAAACACTATTTAGACACATCACATTTTTTCACTAAAAAACAATGTGTTTTTTGCAATGTGGGGAGCTGTGGATTTTGGGCCCCAGCTCATATGACACCTAGGGAATCCTATCAATCCAGCAGATGTTTGAAAACTAGACACCTTTCATACGCCCACATGACTGACAGCAATCATACCGGCTGGCGGCTGATGCAGTGTGTCGACTGGCGTTTGTCTGGCAATGTATGTGTAGTGACCAGCAGCAAGTCACTCCACAGACACTGCCTGTAAAATGCCAGCTCACACACACTACCAGCCAAGTGCCAGTCCATGCACTCCACCAGCCATATGCCAGTCCACGTACACCGCCAGCCAAGCAACAGTCCACACACACCACCAGTCAAGCGCTATCCACGCACACCACCAGTCCACGCACTTCGGCAGACAAGTTCCAGTCCACACACTCAGCCAGCCAAGCACCAGTCCATGTATACCACCAGACAAGCGCCAGCCATGCATAGCACCAGCCAAGCACCAGTCCACACACACCCGCAGCCAAGAGCCAGTCCACACACACTGTCAGCCAAGTGCCAGTCCATGCACACTGCCAGCCATGTTCCAGTCCACACACTCTGCCAGCCAAGCCCCAGTCCATGCATACCACCAGACAAGCGCCATCCGTGCACTGCGCCAGCCAAGCACCATCCACGCAGAGCGTCAGCCAAGCACCAGTCAACACACTGCCAGCCAAGCGCCAGTTCACACACAGTGACAGCCAAGCATCAGTCCATGCACACCGCCAGCCAAGTTCCAGTCCATGCACACTGCCAGCGAAGCGCCAGTCCACACACACTACCAGCCAAGCGCCAGTCCACACACACCGCCAGCCAGGAACCAGTTCACACATTCAGCCAACACATTTTTTTAAACAAAAAAACACAAACCAATTTGAAGGAGATGAAAAAATAACTATGGCCTCAAATGAAACAGGTCTAACTAAATACATCAAACTACAGCCAACCATGAAACTGAACAAAAAATATAAGATGATACAGACCAGTCAGTTCATTTTTACGCTCACGGTTGCTCCCAATAAATCCATTGCTTATGGTGCAACTTAAAACATGCTGGCATACATAGCCCTGACTTAGTAGGACATTTGGGGCAGTTCAGAAGACTCCTTCCGAACACCTCTTTGGACACAGACTCTACATCTCCTACAGAGAACGTTTTTTTCGGCATGGGAGGAATATAATCAGGAAAATGGCAATCTTTCAATTCAGCCACATCCTCCACCACTCAAAATCTATGAACACTTGCCTGCTCCACTACAACAAGGCTGCCTATCACAGCCTGCTGAAACTGAACAAAAGTAATCTTTGAATCTGGAGAACAATCCTTGAATACAGCAAAAGCATTGAAAGTTGCCAAATGAAACAGATGGACAGCCAACTTCTTATACCAAATGTGTGACTTACGAACAGCACTGTAAGACTTCAACATCTGATCTACTCTATCTACACCACCAATGTGCTTATTGTAGTCTAAAATGCACAAAGGATTGCGCACTTCAGCAACCTGACCCCAAACAGTCACAGGTAAAGTACTTTCCTCATGAATGGTAGTCAGCATGTATACATCTCTCCTGTCTGAAAATTTCACAGTTAGAAGTTCATCACTATGCAAGGCACTGCACTGTCCCCTCTGAAGTATTTTTACAACAAGCTCTTTAGGGTAACCTTTATGGTTAGAGCAGATTATGCCACATGTAACAGTGTCCACTTTGAACAAATCCTTGAAAAATTGCATACCAGTGTAGAAGTTATCTATGGACAAATGGTACCCTTTGTTAAAAAGTCCTCTACCAAGTTCCCACACAATTTTCTCACTGACTCCAAAAGTGGACGGACAACCAGGGGGGTCAATTGTGGAATCCCCACCAATGTACACTCTGAAATTATAGACATATCCAGTACTAGTCTCAGACAGCATATACATCTTCAATCCATAACGTGCCCTCTTGCTAGGAATGTACTGCCTGAAAATCAAACGGCCCTTGAACAGGACCAAAGACTCATCCACAGCTATTTCTTTACCTGAAACATAGATCTCTGCAAAGAAATCTACAAAATGATCAAGGACAGGCAGAATCTTGAAGAGAAGGTCACAATCAATGTGATCCCATGGCAATGCTGAGGCATTATCAACAAAATGCAGCATCAAAAGCAGAAGCAAATATCGATCATGACTCATGGTTGCAGGAAATATAGCAGTTGACATAAAGAGACTAGTAGACCAATATGAAGCAAGTGATGGCTTCCTTATCAATCCCATCAAAAAAGATAAACCCCAGAACTTCTTCATCTCAACCAGATTTGTGGGAGTTCACCGGGTAGCTATAGAGTGGAGCGTAAGTCTGGCACTGTTGTCCCTCACATGCTATTCTGCACACAAATTAGTCTGTTCAACAATCTCATTCAAAAATACATCATCCATTAAAAATGGAAAGAAATTTATAGGAAAAAAATTTCAGTATTGACTCTACACCCTGAGACACCACTAAAGGCAGGCAACATCGGCTACATTATGTTTTGGGCAACCCAGAGTTCAGCACTGCCAATGAGAAGCCTTTCAGCCCCAGGCTGCAATTTAAATGCCTATTGCTGCTCTATCAGCATATCAGGTCCTCATCTAAAAGAGGCACTTGCTTTGCACTAAGATTGGCTTCATCATCAGATTATTTCTATCGAACAGAAAATTCACTACCAGAATATTGGACTTCCTCCTCTGCCACTGATGCAGAATCAGTATCAGAACCATGGTCAGAAGAAGATTCAAAAAGCAAGCTAACAACCTGCTGAGCGGTAATCCTGTGGCTAGTCATAATCCTCACTAATAAAAGTAACACAACAAATAAGTTAACAATAACAACATTGTGTAAAATACGTTATTGTGGGCCATATGTACGAAACTTCCATTTTGCATTTCCTAAATAGCGAATCCTAAGAAATCGCTATTTAGGAAATGCAATCGATCAATCAATCAGGGGTTTGTTAAAGCGCGACTACTCACCCGTAAGGGTCTCAAGGCGCTAGGGGTGGGGGGGGTGCAGGTTCCATCCATCAAGGAGGGGGTCTGTCGAAGAGTCAGGTTTTGAGGTTTCTTGCGAAGATGGGGAGCAATGTTGTCTGTCTGAGGTGGAGCGGAAGGGCATTCCATGCTTTGGCCACGAGGAAGGAGAAGGAGCGGCCTCCCGATCTGGTCTTTCTGGTGCGGGGGACCATGGCGTAGGAGAGCTGGGCTGATCATAGGGTCCTTTGGGGTGCGTGGAATTTGAGTCGGCTGTTCAGGTATGCTGGTCCGGTGCTGTGGAGGTCCTTGTGTGCGTGGGTGAGCATCTTGAAGGTGATTCTCGCCTCGACAGGGAGCCAGTGGAGTGTGCGCAGGTGCTGGGAGATGTGGCAGTGTTTTGGCAGGTTGAGGACCAGTCTTGCGGCGGCGTTCTGGATGTTCTGTAGCTTGCGGGTGAGGTTTTTGTTTATTCCGGCGTAGAGTGCGTTGCCGTAGTCGAGTCTGCTGGTGACCAGGGCGTGAGTGACGGTCTTTCGGTGTTCAAGGGGGATCCGTTTGAAGGTCTTACGAAGGAGGCGGAGGGTGTGGAAGCAGGAAGACGAGACAGAGTTGATCTGGCGGTCCATTTTGAGCTCGAAGTCCAGGATGATTCCCAAATTGCGTGCGTGGTCCGTGGGGGTTGGCGGGTTTCCGAGGGCGGGGGGCCACCAGGTGTCGCTCCAGGCGTCGGGGTTTGGGCCCATGATGAGTACTTCTGTTTTGTTGGTGTTTAGTTGTAGGCAGCTGTTTTTCATCCATTTGGCGACGGCTTCCATGCCTTCTCAAAAGTTGCGTCTGGCGGTGTTGGGCTCGTTGGATATGGAGAGGATGAGCTGGGTGTCATCTGCGTATGACACGATGTTGAGTCCGTAGGTTCTGACGATAGGGGCGAGTGGAGCCATATAGACGTTGAAAAGCGTCGGGCTGAGGGAGGAGCCCTGGGGGACTCCGCAGGTGGTAGGTGTGGGGTCCAAGAGGAAAGGGGGGAGTCTGACCCGCTGCGTCCTGCCGGAGAGGAAGGAGCAGATCCAGTCGAGGGCCTTGTCCTGGATTCCTGCGTCGTAGAGTCTGTGTATTAGGGTGCGGTGGGAGACTGTGTCGAACGCCGCTGATAGGTCGAGGAGGATGAGGGCTACTGCTTCTCCTTTGTCCAGTAGGGTGCGGATGTCGTCTGTTGTGGCGAGGAGGGCGGTTTCCGTACTGTGGTTTTTTCTGAATCCGGATTGGGAGGAGTCGAGGATGTTGTGTTCTTCAATGAATGTGGCGAGTTGGCTGTTGATGGCTTTCTTGATGACTTTCGCTGGGAACGGGAGCAGGGAGATGGGTCTGTAGTTTTTGAGGTCGGTGGGGTCTGCTGAGGGTTTCTTTAGGGGGGGATTGACCTTGGCGTGTTTCCAGTCGTCGGGGAAAGAGGCGGTCGCCAGGGAGCGGTTGATGGTGTGGCGGAGCATGGGTGCGATGGTGTTGGCGGCTCTGTTGAAGATGTGGTAGGGGCAGGGGTCCGTGGGGGCCCCTGAGTGGATTGACTTCATTGTCTTCAGTGTGTCTTCGGTGGTGAGGGCTGTCCAGTCATCAATCGCTGGTTTCCGGGTGTCGGGGCTGGTTGGTGAGGGTTCAGTGTGTTGGTTGTCTTCGTCGAAGTTGTCGTAGATGCTCTTGATTTTGTGGTGGAAAAAGGTGCTGAGTTTGTCGCAGAGGTCTTGTGAGGGAGGGATGTCGGTAGACTCGCTAGTGGGTTGGGCAAACTCCTTGATGATGTTGAAGAGTTCCTTTCTGTTGTGCGTGTGGGTGGAGATTCTGTCTTCAATCGCTTTTTTCCTCGTTTCTCTGATGAGTTGATGGTGGGCATTGGTGGCAGCTCTGAAGTTGTTGTGGGCTTCTGTGGATTTGGTGTTCCTCCAGGCCTTTTTGAGGCGGCGGCATGTGCTTCTGGACTCTCGAAGTTCGGTGGTAAACCATCTGGCTTTCTTGGCACGGGTATTGTTGTTTTTCTTGAGGGGGGCTATGGTGTTGGTGCTGTCCGAGATCCATCTATGCAGGATTCGGGCTGCGGTGGGGGGGTCGTCGTTTTCCACGATGGTTGGGGTGGAGTTGTTGAGTGAGGAGGTGAGCTGGTCGTCGGTGATTTTGGTCCAGTTTCTTCGTGGAAGCAGGTGCTGGTGTCTGTGGATGGTGGGTGTTCTGAAGGTGAAGTGGACGCAACGATGGTCGGTCCATGGGAGTGCGGTGGTGTGGCTGAAGGTGATGGAGTTTCCTATAGTGAAGAGGGGGTCGAGGTGTGTGCTGCTGAGTGCGTGGGCTCGGTCACGATCTGGCGCAGTCCAATGTTGTGGAGGTTGTCCAGGAGGGATGTGGTGTTGGGGGTTCAGTTGTTTGTCGAGGTGGAAGTTGAGGTCTCCCAGCAGGGTGTAGTTGGTGGATGCGATGGCCTGCGGGGAGATAATGTCCGTGATGGAGTTGGCGAAGGGTCCGCGGGGTCCAGGGGGTCGGTAGATGAGGGTTCCTCGGAGGGTGGCGGTGGGGCTGGCCAGTATCTTGAAGTGAAGGTGTTCCATCAGTTCTGTGGGCTCGTCAGGGAGTGTGCTCAGGCGGAGGCTGGATTTGTGGACAGTGGTGATTCCTCCTCCTGGGCGGGTGGGGCGGTCCTTCCTGGAGATCTTGTATCCTTGGGGGATGACGATGTCCGGTCCCGAGGTGGTGTTGGTCCAGGCTTCGGTGAAGAATGCTACGTCCGGGGTGGTGCTGTCGAGGAGGTCCCAGATTTCTGTGGCGTGTTTGTGGAGGGATCGGACGTTGAGGAGGATGCATTGCAGGGTCTTCGGTTCGGTTGTGTTCTTGTGGGCGGGTTGTGCTGGATCCGTGTTCTTGGCGGTGCTGCAGGTGTGCCGGCAGCGGTGACAGCTGAAAGGTCTGTGGGTGTCGGCTGGTGATGCTAGCTTGCAGTTGTTGTTGTGGCCTGGGTTGAGTGCGTGGAGTGCTGCTGGGTCGTAGTGTTGGCGGGGCGGAGGTCCAGGGTTTCTGGCGCTGGTCGCGGATGGGCACGGACGGGCTTGCCTTGGACACGCCTTCGGCGCGCCCGCGGCCACTCAGTGGCCGCCATTAAGTAGGGGTGGGGGAGGGCTGGACAGCTGGGAGGCGGGAGCGGGGAGGGGAGCTGGATTGGGCCGGTCGCGGTGGGAGGGAGGGGCCACGGGGGCAGCAGCGGCGGGGAAAGGTAAAGGGAGGAAATAAGGGATAAAGAAAAAAGGGAAAATAGTCAGAAATAAGGCACAAAAGAGCAGAGATGCAGAAAAGTGCAGAAAGGTGAAAGATAAAAGAGGGTAGAAAAACGAGTGAAAACGAGTGAAAGAGCAGAAGCGAGAGGAAGGGAAAATGAGCAGAAATAAGGCACAAAAGAGCAGAGATGCCGAAAAGTGCAGAAAGGTGAAAGATAAAAAGGGTAGAAAAATGAGTGAAAGAGCAGAGTGAGAGGAAGGAGACAGAGGTCCACTGGACCACCAGGGATGAGGCGCAGGGAAACCTGTGGGTGGAGGAGGGCCTCGATCACCAACACTCGAGAGTGCAGGGGCAGGGGCTGGCCTCACTTAATGGTGGAGCTGCGAGGGTGGGAGAGCAATTTCACTGACAATGAGTCAGTGGTCTTGCTCCTGCAAAATGCAAAATGGAATGTACTAAAATTGCAACTTCCTAATAGCGATTTCTATAGGGTTGCAATCGCTATTAGGAAATCGCAAATTCGAAATGCAAAAGCAATCGTACCTATGGGCCTAGGGCCCCCCTACATCTTAAAAAAAAAGAAAGTGGTGCGTGTGTAAAGCGCTCCAATGCCCTTGTGGCAATTGCTCGCACATGGCACTGCAAAAAGTGCATTTTGGGTGCCTTTTCCCATTATGCACATGGCTACCATTGAATTGGATTCAATGGTAATAGCATTTTCTAAATGCCCATTTCGCATTTAGGAAATGCTTTGTACATGTGATTAGAAATCGCAAATAGGAAATCCTATTTGCAATCTCCTATTTTGGTAATCACAAAATGCAATTTCTACGGCATAGAAATCGCAATTTGCAACCACTATTCTTATTTTGTACATATGGAAAGCCTATTTAGCATTTCTTAATGGTCTGAAATAGTGATTCAGTCTGTTAAGAAATGCTTAATGGCTTTGCACATATGGGCCATACAAATTGTGACTTTATCAAACAGTAAGTAAAACTACTGGCATACAGTAATGTGGAAGGATTAGTCAATCAATACCTATATACTCAAAAACTATACCACTCACTTGCCAGATACAGCTAGACTGAGGATCACCTGCACCTATACTCTGCACAGACACAGCAAGCACTAATGATATCCCATTAGAAAGGAAAAACAAAAGAAAATTACACACAAGACAACACAATACACATCTTGCACAAATCCAAGAAGAATTTGACACACAATAAACAGAACCTAAATATGCTGATATTGTTACACCATTTACAAAAAAACACATTCATGCTGGGAAATGATACTCATTTGGAGTAAACAGTACAAATATGTTTTTCTTACCAAACACATGCAACTACACAAACTGTTGATCTGCCAGTGCCGAAACCGCAAGCAGGAGTCTCAGCAAAGGAAATCAAAAGCTTTGCACTAGAATAAAAAGGAGTAATAAAACATTACGATCACAAATGCAAATGATGACAAGAAATAAAATACTTAACATTATAAAACACTATGAAGTCTGACCATCACCATCCAAATGCCAGCCACACACATTGACAGCCAGAAGCCAGTCAACATACACTGTCAGCCAGAAGCCACACACCACCAGCAAAATCCCCAGTTCCAACACACCATCTGCCAAATTCCAGTCAACACACACCGCTGGCAAGTGCCAGTCCACAAACACCCCCTGGCAAGCACCAGTCTACACACACCCCCAGCCCAGCTCCTGTCTACATGTCCCGCCAATCAAGCGCTAGTCCACTAACACCGCCAGCCAAGTGCAAGTTCACACACACCACCAGCCAAATGCCAGTAAACACACAGCCAGCCAAACACCAGTACACGCAGAGCATCAGCCGAACTCCAGTTCACACACACCCACACAAAGATACTTTCCCTGATATCTAGTGGTTTTTACCTAAAAATATCACTGATCTGCCCCCAAGGGGGGCCGAAAACAGCCAAAATGTGTGCCTAAAATAAAGAGGAGGTCCTGAATTGAGCTATTGTCCCTGGTGTCTAGCGGGATTCTGCAAATCAACCTAAAAATATGGCTGGTCTGCCATCAAGGGGGGCAGAAATGGCCAAAATATGTGCCCAAACTAAAGGGGAGCGATCCTTGCCTGAGGGGAGGGCGAAAAAAAAAAATGCTCCCCAAGGGGAGCAACCCCTGCCCAAGCGGTCGCTCCCCCAACAACAAAACAAGCCCTGGTGGTCTAGTGGGCTTTTATCACCCAGGGGGCAGATCAGCCTAAAAATAGCTGATCTGCCCTTGGGGTGAAATACAAAGAAAATGGCCCCCAAGGGGAGCAACTCTTGCCCAAGGGGTCACTCCCCCAACAACAAAACATGCCCTGGTGGTCTGGTGGGCTTCCACCTCCCCTAGAGGACAGATCAGGCTAAAAACAGACGGTCTGCCCTCTGGGTGGGGTGGGATTCCCCAAAACATTCTCCCCCAAGGGGAGCAATCCTTGGACAAGTGGTCGCTCCCTGTAATCAATGCCAAAATAGAAAATCCCTGGTGATCGAATGGGTTTCACCCCCCACCCGGGGTGCAGATAGGCTGTAAAAAAGGGCCATTCTACCCCCCCAGGGGGTCGAAACATGGATAAATGTGTAACCCCATGGGGAGTGACCCTTAGCCAAGGGGTCACTCCCCCAACACAAAAGAAATCCCTAGTGGTCCAGTGGTAGGATTCCTGCTCAACGATCACAGCCCTCACCGCAATCGTGGAACAGGAATCCACTCCAAACAGTCCTCTCCCCATGTGTCTGTTTTCCCCCAACTCCACCCACACAGGAAGGACTCACCAGAGAGAGGTCCCCTTTCTGGGCGCGCTGGAAGCAAATGGCTTCCAGCGCATCGCTTGCTGCATTTGATAACGGCGCAGCGCACCAACATCATCAGATCATCAAAGGGGGGATTGGGGTTGGCAGCAGAAGCGCATCCGCTGCCATCCCTGGTGGGGTGGCTTTAGAGGGGCAGCCTACGGGGGGAGCGCCAGCACTTGGAGCCATCCTCAGCACATGCCCGCCATGTACAAGGATGTCTCCAAGCCGTCCTCGGCACACAAGGGATTAAAAAGCTCTGACTTTTTGTGCTGTTTTTCATCACCCTCTTTGTGACCTTTCTGTTCTCTTTCTTTCATCCTTTTCTGACCTTTTGTGCTATTTTTCAGCTCACTCTCTCTCTTGTTGTGACCTTTTGCACCATTTTCTCTCACTCTCTCTCTCTTTTGTGACCTTTTGTGCCACTTCTTTCTCACCCTTTGTATCCTGTCAGCACTCTGCTCCTCTGCATTTTTTGTTTGTGCCCGCTCTGTCTCTGTCTGACCCCTCCTGTGCTCCTTTCCCACCCTCTCTGAACTCTCACCACCTCCCCTGATCCTTACCTGCTCCTCATGCCTCTCGATCTTTCCCGCTCGCCTGCAGACTGCGCTTCTTCTCAGCCATTCCCACCATCCCCTGCACTCATTCCCCTTCCAGGACCTACTTAATGGTGGTCATAGTCCGGACGCGCTGCTGGCACGCCAAAGGCCTGCCATAGGCAAACCCATCTGTGTCCATCCATGCCTGAACTGCACCCAGTAACACAAGCCGTGGTCTGACTGATCATCAGCAATACTCAGCAGCACACCTCCTTGTGCTCTCCTAGCAAACATGCACTCCAAGACACACTGACATGCATGCTTCTCAACACCTCTTCGCTCAACAAGTACAACACAGACATCTGGGACTTATTTGACAGCAATGCCCCAGACCTCCTCTTCCTTTCAGAGACAGGGCTGACCTCCACTTCGGCTCCTGACATCACCATGACGATCCCAGTCTTATGCAAGATCGCAAGACAAGACCTTCAACACAAACCCGGTGGAGGAGTTGCCATAATTTTCAAGGAAACTATCAACTCATCACAACTGCAGAGATCGGAACACCCACTGGGAGCACCTGTACTTCATACTATGAATCTCTGCAAATTTCACCCTGAACGGACCCTTAGTATAACACCCACCTGGACCACGAGCAATCTTCACCAACAATATAATCGATTTTGTCGCCCCTCTCACTATCGATTCCAAAGGGAACATCCTTCTGAGAGACCTCAGCTATCACCTGGAAGATCACCTGGAAGATAGGACAGACTTCAACTCAGCCCCACTCCTAGAAAGCCTAGGGAACCTCAGATTGACACATCATGTCCCCGGATCTACGCATACCACCGGACACACTCTTGACCCCATTTTTTATTTTGTTCAATGTTCAATGGCATCAAGGTCAGCACAGCCTCGCCACTCACCTGGACTGACCACGCCATTGTCCACTTCCAGATCAATAACCTACGCAACAAAACAGAACTGGCCCCAAAGGTCAGGTCTGCCAAAGCTTGAAGAACATCATGGAAACAGACTGGCCACATAAACTATGCAATAACCACCCCAAACACACCGGAGACCTAGCCGGAGATATGAACCACTGCGACAAATGATTGTTAGACTCTGCCGACGCCCTGACACGCAGCAAACAAAACCACCAGGCGAGAACATAAAAGTAGGCTAAATGGAACACAAAGGAACTCCAAGCAATACAGAGGTACTGCAAATAATTAGAATGAAAATGGAGAGAAAAACAGATCACTTACAAATCCGCACAAAGACGCTACCACCAACAAATCAGAGGAACCAAGAAGGCCCTAGCCGAACACATAGAACTCAGCTCCAGCAGCAGCAAGGAGGTCTTTGCAATGATCAAGAACTTCACTTTTTCTACAGCCATGTCAACATCACCCCCTCTCAAGTCCTATTCAACAACCTATCTGACTTCTTCAGCAACAAAATCACATCTATCGACAACAATTTTTACTCTCAAGAGAACCCCAGCAGCCTTACCACCAACCTACAGGTGGAAACCACAGGAAATGCCATGAACACATGGAAACTAATTGCCACAGAAGACACAGCTACCATAATGAGAACCATACACTCCAGGGCCTCAGTGGACCCATGCCCCCACCATATGTACAACATGGTGCCCTTCCCAGATTCATAGAGACATGCTGTGGTCAATGCACTCCTAATGAAGCAACTGCCAGACCACCTTGATGAACACCAGCTTTTAGACACCATACAATCGGGCTTCATATCCAAACACAGCACAGAGACAGCCCTCATTGCAGCAACAGACGACATCAGGATGAACCTCGACCAAGGGGAAACAGTGGCCCTCATCATACTTGACCTCTCAGCAGCTTTTGATGTGATTTCCCCCTCCATCCTGATCAGAAGACTGCACGATACCAGCATCCAAGGACCCGCCTTCACCTGGATTTGCTCCTTCCTTATCAGAAGAACCCAGAAATTCCACATTCTACCTTACACTTTGGAAGCCAGGGACCTCATCTGTGGAGAGCCCCAGGGATCTTCACTTAGTCTGGCACTTTTCAACATCTACATGGCACCACTGGTCAACATAATCAGAACGCACAGCATCAAAGTACTCACTCACCTATTCAGCCTACACACAACTAATACTGTCCCTCAAGGACAAGGCGCTCAGGACAAGAATCAACTTCTCCGCCTGCATGACCACAGTGGCCACCTTGATAAAGTCCAACTGCCTCAAACTCAACTCGGACAAGACTGGAGAAGTGATTTTTCAGAAATAAAACCTGGCCATGGGACTCCACCTGTTGGCGGACATTGAGTAGGCAGTCCTACCCTGCCAATTATGATCAAACCACTATGCATGCGGTCGGAAAGTGCTTTTTTCTACTGCGGCTTGTGCCCCAGTAGAAAAAGGCACTTTCTGCACATCGATGCACTGTGTACCAGGCCCCATATAGTGCCTGGCAGATGGTGCATGGTTGTGTGGGGGGCACTACGTGTGCCCCTAGGGCCACTTAGCAGTCGCCCATGTGGGCACTGTTTGGGGCCCCCAAAGTACGTTTCTGTCTGCCTTTTCATGGCAGTCAGACCACCATTAAAAGCCAGTCAGAAAGGGACATCCTAATCCCTACGGCGGTGCCTGGCACTGCCTCCTTTGTAGGGTTAGCAGTCTGACCGCCACCTTGATGGGATTCTGGATCCTGTTGGAGGCGGCGGTCCTACCCCTGACCTCTGCGGTCCGACCAGCTGCATCAAAATGCGGAAGTAGGACCGATTCCCTGGGTGTCGGGCGGACTGCCACCAACAGCCTGTCGGTGGCTGTCCACCCACCATCGTAATTAGGGCCTAAGTATGAATATTTAATTATGGGCCATTTTAAAATGCATACAGTGGCTATCTAGGGTTTTTTGTGCCCACCTAAAAATCTCATCTCTTTAGGGATGCTCTTTTAATTAAATTATATCTGCACTATATTTTAGCACGGTAACTATAACTGAAATGGCCATGTCAATTACATAGATGCCAGTTAGGGTTCAGGCTAAATAAGCAGTTCAAAATAAGGGCATAGTCAAACAAAATTGCTGGAAGTTAGACTATAAAGGTGGGGCCTTTCATAGTGATGTCAGAACAGTCAGAACATAACAATCAACAAAACCACTGAGCATGAAATTTCAGTTTAAAAAGAATAGAAAAACCTGATGCATAGAGCTTGAACACCTTGTGATGCCCACCAGGTGTACCATTACATCCCTTCATAAGTGATAGCCTCAAGGGCCTTACTTTCTCATGTGAACATGACTTGAGAAAATGTTACTCTAAAAAAAAAACTGAGTAATATTATGATGTCAGAAAATAGATAAAAAAATAGTTTTTTTCTGTCTTTTATATCTTTTTCAAAAGGTATTGGTACATAATTTTGTTTTTCAATTATTAGAGTTTTACTGGTTTGTGTCTTATAAGTTGTTTTTATGTTAACATTAAGGGGCCGATTACAATGTCGTTAGGAAAGGCTCCGGATGGGATTCGGTATTGCAGAATATGGTTCGGAACCCTTGTTTCCTCCCAAATCATACAGATTTCCCAACGACTGATTATGATGCCCAGAAACCTTTTGAGCAGACCGAATCGATTCCGAAAGGCATCCGGACAGCACGAGTCTTTCAGAGCCGATTCGTACAGCTCTATGGACATGGTTTCCGGAGGAGCGATTACGATGACCGATTTGGACAGCCATACCGATTCGGTTTGCCCGAGACTAAACGGCTGCTGGAATCTGTCTTTGCGGGCCCCCCTTCATACTGAGACTTACAAATGTAGCCCGTGGAGTACCCAAGGTACCCTTCTTCCCAACCATGCTCAATGTGGCAGGCACTATGGGGTGCCCACTACAGGGTGCAAGGTTTTCCCCAACCACCCCTTTTTTCAATGGGAGCCTGTGTTCTCGTTCGAAACACAGGCTCCCATTGAAGTCAATGCGAGTCCGGCCGAACTATGTTGGGAAGCATCGTAATCGGTCCTCCAGACTCACAGGACCCAATTTGTTTGGAAACTATTCCGGAACCAATTCATTCAAGACATTTTCCTAACAACATCGTAATCGGGTCCTAAGTGTTTAATTATTTTTGTGTGTTGTTTTTTGATTTGGTAATACATTTTAAAGGTTTTTTATTTTATGTCAATTTTTCCCTGGGTTGTTGAGTTTGTAGTAGAATGGTGGAAAAGATTTTAAATATTTTTTGATTGATTCTAAACATGTTTTTATCAGATAATTATTTATGTAAATTATTGTATTTCCTTATTTTATTTTAAAATATAGTGATGGGTTTTTTACTTGTTAATTGGTTAATTGGATGAATATGTTGATTATTCAATTATCTTTACTCATTTGTATAGTAATTAATTATATTATGTTTACTTTTTTCTTTAAAAATTAATTTTTATTACTTTATTATATTTATAAGTAACGTGTATTGCCATTTTTTCTCTTACTAATTCAATTTGGTGTTTTTGGGTGTTGCAATTTCAGGGTAATGGGTGGGAATTATTTTAAATCTATTTTTTATGTTTTCAAATTGATGACATGTTTAACTATTACATATTATTTAATACATTTAAGGTTCATTTGTTCTGTTTATAATAATGTATGCCATTTATATAATGCTAAATTTAATTTTTCAATTTGTTTATGGAAATGTATTTTATGCTTTTTTATTTTATATATGTGTAATATCTTTGGTATTATATAGGATAGGGAAAATTAAATCTGAGATTTCTAAGGTTTATTTTTTTCCATACTCTAGTTTATGTTGGAGAAGGAATAATACATTCGATCCTTCCAAAGTCCAACATTTTCATTACTGCTGCTCAGGATGGATGGAGAATAGTAGATACTAACCCTCCAAAGACCAACACTTTCTCTACTGTTGCTCATGCTGAAGTGGGAACAGTAAATATGACCCCCACAAAGTCAAACAATTTCCCAACTGTAGCTTAGGTTGGAATGGGAATTGTAAATCTGACCCCTCCGATCTCAGTACTTTTCCAACTGTTGCTCAGGTTGTAGTGGGAGTAGTGAATTGTACCACTCTAAGACTTTTTTTTAATCTGACCTTTTTAAAGTTGTTTTAATATATTTGTTTTGCTTTAATTGTAATAAGTAGTTTAATGTATTTTTTGTATTTTTTTGTAGTAATTGTACTATCAATTTTTAAATTATTAGATTGAATACACTAAAAGAATGGTCAATATCCAGTGTTTATTATAATTAATTCTTATATGTATTTTTATTATGTTTAAATAATACTTTTATTTTTTAAATAAAATGTTTATCTTTTAAAGTATATTCGTTCATTTTATGTTTGTAAGTGATGACTTTTATGCATCTTTTGTTACATATTTTTTTAATGTACTATTACTTTTAATGTTAATATATTTTTAAGGTAAATATATTGTATAATGGTGAAAATTCAATATATCCACCCATTTTTTGACAATATTGTGGTGTTTTATATTCTTATTTTCAATGTTTTAGACTTCACATACAAAGTATGTAAAGTCAATATTTATGTTCATGATATCTGTTTGGAGATATTTTTGTGGCCAATATTTTTGGAGGCAATATTTCGTAAACTGACCCTGGGCCCAATCCCTGCTGCGTGCCACCTAGGTACTCTCTCGGCCAAGCTCAGCCTCATACCTCTGAGGACTTCCATTCACATGTTGAACTATTCAATATGTAATTTAATTAGCTGTTAATGTAGACCTTTATTATAAGAAGCTAGCTTGTCCACTATTGAATAGTTGTTACCATTTTTCAATGTGGTGGTATCATTATTTAATTTTGCACCTGTAATATTTATATGATCACTGGTTAATAACTTTTTTCACATATCAGAGTACCCTCCCCAAAAATTTGCAGGTACATTATTAAATACAATATTTACATTTAAGCATGAGCTGAGCATACTCTTCTTTTGGAATTACCTTTTTAACATACACTGGTGATTAACACAAAATGCCAACATTTACATAAGGTAAATACTTTGTCCAATACTTACTTCTACCATTAAAAAAAATATGCAATGAATGTTTACTAGTTTTCCCTGTATTGAAATAATTTTTGCACACCATATTTTATGCATTATGTATGCCTCATCCCTCCTGATGTCAGGTAGGATCCTTGATAAGCAGGAAAACTGCTTTTCCAAACCATGTGAACATTTAAAAATGTATAAGTATGTGTGTCTTAATCCAATTTGCATTGAATGTCTCTGCATACTACTCACTAAGTCCCCTGGGAGCAGCTACTTTTGCATACCCACTTGGAAATTATGGGCATGGAAGCTGTGTATATGTTTAATATATTAGCCTCACATTTATGCATGTTCAGGATATCTTATTGAATTCCCTGCACTAGTCACTTTCTTTTTTTAGGACTTTTTGGGATCTAACGGTCTGATTACGATGCCGGTCAGACCGCCCGTCCGACTGCCACGGCCGCGGTCCGATTCCAACCACCGAGGCCAGGAAAGCTCCGCCCACCGTATTATGATGCAAACGCTGCTACTGCGGATGTCTCATCATCGGCGGTGCCCTGCTCCCCGGACATGTCGTTGCAAGAGGGTACAAATGCACAGGAAACATGTGCAGTTGTACACACATGCATGACACATGTGGGGAAATGCCTTGTACGCCATGTACCCCATTGCTGGAGTGTGGCGATATGTGCACAGTCCAGTCAATCGGGATACATGCCACATGAGGACTTACCTGGATTCTGCCACCCACAGGACCATCTACTTTGAGGTGCAGCTGATGAGGTGTATGGAGGACCTGGAGGAAGGTATCCATGTGGAGTCCACTGGGGAGAATGGGAATCAGCTGAGTATTTACCTATTTTCCTTAGTTTCTGATAACTCGAGGCAGACGGTCGGATCACCACAGTCGGGTCATCAGAAACCCACATCGTAATTTGCATGACGGTCAGATATCCCTGTACTGCTCTATATCTGCTGTTCCTCTTTGACCGCCAACTCGGAGGTTGGAGGAAGGCTGTCGTAGTCGGCTGTCTGTCAGCGGTTGGTCAGAGTACAGGCTGGATGCATCGTAATCTGGAGCTCGGACTGACCGCTTCCGACTAGACCTTCGTCGGTCCCACCGCATCTGACAGGGCAGCGGAATGCGGTGTACCGGCATCGTTATCAGGCCATCAGCCACACTTACAGCTGTAACAAAGCTTTATAAATCAGTTTGTCTGTTTGTATTTCCTATGCTGTTCGGCAATATATCTCTTTCCTGTATTCAAAGACAAGCCTTGAGCTCAGCCAAGCTACCTGACAGAGTCAAGGGTACCTTTGGAGCTCACCTTCTTTTGATAATAGCTGATTTAAAGCTAATAAAGCTCTCACACTAATCTCAGGGAGATTGGTGGAGAAGGCTTACATAGTACAAACTCAGCCACAAGAACAGGAAAGGAATGAGCTTCACACCATGCTCGCGTTCAGTGGAGCAAGCAGCTGAAGAGTTGACGGCCACTAGCTGAAGTGCACATGGAGCAGTAACCAGTATCTCCGGCAGGCTCCGGCAGAGGGTCCCGCAAGGAACTGGCATAGCAAATGGAGGGGGCTCGGTGAGAGGGGATTCCTGGGCGTGTTAGAACAGCTGTGTTACTAGTTGAGGATGGTTAGACCCTCTCAAGCAGAAATCACAATTCTTCCCAGGGTGAAGTCTCAAGCAATTCTTAAATTAACCTGTGCTCAACCCTCGGGTAGTTTGGCAGAGAGCAGTCATGCTTAACTCAGAGGCAATGTGTAAAGGATTTGTACAACACTTTAAACAGTAACACAATGAAAACACACAACAAAAGGATCCCACACCAGTTTAGAACATTTTTATAAATAAAACAAGACCAAAATGATAAAACTCCAGTCAGTAGAACCAAAGGTATTCAGTTTTCAAGGGTTTAGCAAAAATAGCACCAAAAAGCACAAAGCTCCCACTGTGGATATCTGGTACCGCCAGACCAGGAAAAAGTCATAGCTTCAGGCGATGAAATGTTGGCTAGCTGTAGGGACCAAGTTAGGCCCACTGAACAGAGTACCTTAATCCTGGTTCGCGGAGCGATGCATCAGTTCCAAGATGCTGCGGTGCAAGGTCCTCCTATTCTTGGATCAAACAAATATGTTAAGCTTGAATGGCAAGTCATTAAAAACAATCAAGATGTGAAGCTTTGGTTTGACCTTCAATCGGCTATTATCCATCGCAAGATGTGTAAATTTTGGATTTTTTTTATAGTAAAAAGTCCAGGTAAAGATACAAAAAAATTCTGTTCGCAGTAGATGAAAGTTCTTACTGGCACATGCATCAAGCTAGGATTTTGCGAGTCCTTAATAGCGAATATTAAGGAATCGCAATTAAGGATTCGCAAAATCCTATGCATGTAGGAATCGCTATAATAATAGCGATTCCTTCACATTCCTTATTTGCGACTCGCAAATTGCGAGTCGCAAATAAGGAATGGCTTCCCATTCAATCCTGCCCAAAGGAATGAACGGGGAGGTATTCCTTAATTGCGACTCGCAGTTTGCAAGTCGCAATTAAGGAATGTTTAGAAATCGCTATTTTTAAAGCGATTTCTACATGCATAGCCTTTTGCTATTCCTTATTAGCGAATCCTTATTTTTCGCTAATAAGGAATCGCAAATGGCATTGTTGATGCATGTGCCAGATTGCATTTAAGGAATCTCAATTTGCGATTCCTTGAATGCAATCGCAATTTAAGTAATCGCAATTTAGAGATTACTTAAATTGCGATTTTTGCATTTGGGATGATGCATCCCAAATGCAAAAATACCGGTCGCAAGGGGGCAGATTCTGAGAATCTGCCCGTTTGCGACCGGTTTTTCTTTTGATGCATGTGCCTGTTAGCGCTCTTATTTTTGTGAGTTGTATGCATCAACTTCCATCAATCTTTACAACTCGAGATTGTTACTTCAAACCGTAAGTTCTGGCCATCTTGAATTTTGCCTGGATGAAATAGCTAATGTTATTCTAGAACCTGATGATAGTCAAGCACAGGGACCACATGGTATAGCAGCCTGCCTTGCTAAAGCAGAACCTTTTTTTATGGGCCAGAATTTTGAAGCCATTATTTAATTATTGTTTGAAGGCAGATGTAATTCCCAAGTTTTGGCAAGGGTGTTATATCATCCTTTATCACAAAAAGTGGATCATAATTTCCTGAAAAACTATTGTAAAATTGCCCTTTTTAGATGTCTCGTGAAAATGTTGGCTAAATATTTCTTAAAATGTTTAGCTTCTTAGGTGGATGCTATTCAGCTCTTGCGAATGAACAGTCAGGCTTTTGTAATGCTTGCTTCACAATAGTTAATATTGTGTGCTTGTATATGCTGAGCAAGAAGTATGTGAAATCTCGAAAAATGAAGTTATATCTGGCATATGGGTATTTCAGTAGTGCCTCTGATTCCGTAGATAGACTAACACTTTGACATAAATTTATTATATTTGGTATTCCGTATGAGTTATTGAGCCTACTGATTTATCTTCTTTTGGATAATTGGCTGAAAGTACTTTTCGGTACCAGGAATTAATCTTCCGATAAATTTTCTGAAAACAATGGCCTGAAAAAGGGCTGCATCAATATGCAGCTCCTATGTTATTTTCCTTGTATTTGTCTGATTTTCCATCTCTTTTAAGCTACGGTGTTACAGAGTCCCCCAAAATTAGGATCTAGGGAAATTTCAACTTTGTTGTATGCTGACGACCTGGTTTTGATGTCACTCACTCCGATCAGTCTGCAGAAACAACAAGACATCTTAGCCTCTTTTACACTTGCTCATAATCTCTCAGTTAAGGGGAGGACAACTAAAATTATGATAATGGGTGGAAAAGGTATTACATTTCCCAAGTCCTGTTTTTTTAATGCGGGAAAATTAGAGGTGGTAAAACAGTATATGTACCTGGTAGTGTGCATTTCCAATATTATGTCATGGATCCAACAAAACACAACACAGCTCTATGAGAATTGGCCTTTTTCAGTTCTTCAACGCACAGGGTAGAAGAGATGTGTAATCGCTTTTAAAGGTGTATATTGCAAACATACCACTTGTTGCATTGTACGGTATAGAGGCAAGGTCGATGTCTTCTCTTAAAAATATTTTTCATATTGAATCAGTTTTGTGGAAATAATAACTTGGTATCAGTTTCGCTAGTTCAATGAAAATGATTTGTCTTGAGCTGGGTCTGACTGGAGTAAACTGTCAATATTACTAGTTGCTTATTCCCTACTTCTTTCTATTGTTTTGCAGCCCATTAAATACATTGAAAAAAGTTATTTGGTGGTAACTTTTAAGAGATTGTACTTTTCAAGGGTTTTACACATTTGGTAATGTTTATCCCCACAGTCTTAAACAGATGCATTTGAATTGTGACGAGATCCTATCAAGTAAGAGTAGTGGTGTCTTAAACTTTTGTTTAAAAAAGGCTGCTAAGAAAAGAAGTTTAAATTAAGATTTGAAACACTGTTTTCAAATAACAAGACTGCATTTGAGTGGTATCCTTGTAAGGTGTGATGAGATGCAATTTTATTTGAAGGCCAATTTAAGTACCTCTATAGGAAGATTCTTTATGAAATCTAGGTTCAGTCAAATACCGATCTGTGAAAATATATAGGTTAAAAAAGAGGAGACCATCCTCTTATACTAGCTGTTAATACTGTGGTGCCAGAAACAGGATATGAATCACATTTTATTCTTTTGCCGGGGTCTTTTACATCTTAAGAGAAAATGTATTAATCCAGGTATATCTAAAAGGTTTATAGTAACGCATAGAAAACACTTTATTTACTGTTGAATCGATCCTGGGCGAAAGTTTGTTATCGTCTGATGAAGTTTTTGGCATTTTTTCTTGTATTATAATGATTTTTTAATGTGTCTCTTTTCAGTGAATATATTTTTTATAAACCGATGTATTGAATTATCTTGTGTATTTTTATTGTATTGTATTTATGTCTTTTTATCTATGTGTGATTTTAAGTGTATGCTGTGGAAGCACTTTAATGAATAAAATATAGTAGTATATCAAAGCTAATTTTCATGTTGTGACTGCTTAAACAGCAGTGGCGGTACCTCCGCTAAGGCGGAAGTGTGTTGCCCTTCTGCTCTTAGAGCAGTGAAAAAGGGAAAAAGAAAATGATAATAACTGAACGTTATCATCATTTTATTTTGGGTTGTTGTGGCACTGGGTTAGGGTGGGGCGTGGCTGGTGGCTCAGGGAGGAGGATTGGACTATGCACACGAAGGGCCTCATTACGATGTCGGTCGGAAACTAAACCGCTTGACTTCTTGTCGGATTCGGTTCCAACCGACTTGCGGTCGGCGCATCCGCCCGACCGATTATGATGCTTCCGAACACCGTTCGGAAGGACTCCCATCGACTTCAACGGGGGCCTGTGTTCCAACTGACAACACAAGCTCCTATGGGGAAAATGGGTGTCTGCGGAAAACCTTGCACCCTGTCGCGGGCACCCAATGGTGCCTGCCACTCTGTGCATGGTTTCACAGGGTGGTCCCTTGGGTACCCCCTTGACCCCAAACTGGAGAACTCAGGATGAAGGGGGGCCTGCTAGGGGCCCCCAAAGTCAGTTTCCGACAGCCTTTCTGTGTCGGACAGACCAAGTCAGAAAGGCTGTTGGAATCCGACATCGTAATCGGTTGGTCGGAAACGCTGTCCATTGAGCTGTACGAATCGGCTCCGACCGACTCGGATTCTCCAAATGCTGGTTGGAACAGATTCAGAATGAACGGTTCCCCTTCCGACCACGAGCATCGTAATCGGGCGGATGGGTTCCAACACGGTCCAGGGGAATCCAACTGTCGGTCGGAGGCTTTCCGCCTGACATCGTAATCAGGCACTAAGTGCCCATGACTGCTTGGCCGGCCGTTTTGGCTGGCCAAGCAGTCATGGGCAGTTTGCATATTCCCCACCAGGCTGTAAGGACAGCCTGGTAGGGAAAATGCACAGGCTCCCTGCCCCAATCTGACTGCGGATCCACGGCGCTCAGACCAATCACAACGCTGCATTGCAGCATTGTGATTGGCTCAGGGGAGCCTGTGTGCCCAGATGCTTCCTGCAGCTTCTTCCGGACTGGAGTCAGGAAGAGCAAAGAAGCAGAGATGCGGCCGACGGGAAAGGTAAGTGCGTTTTTGTTTTTTAATATATTTTCAACCCCCCACCCCGGCCCCCCGGCCCCATTCCCTACTAGCCGTCACTGTTAAACAGAGAGCATTCACTGCTTCCCTTCTCTTGCCCTTCTGAGACTGTGGGCACCAAGCCCACGATATTGATAATACAATTCTTGAACAAAGAGTCAGGATGAAATTGATTCCAGGCAATTCTGTCCTGTACAATTCACTAGCACTAGCTCACTGAATTTAAAAATGAATACATCTAAGAATAGACTGAATGTGTTAAACATGCTTCCGACACTACATAAACTAAAAGGAAACATTTTGCCTGATAATCTATCAAATATGTCACTCTATAAATGTCCTCAGCACCCACAGCATCAAACATTGTAACACATTTGTAAGATATTTTGATAAACGTGCATTTTTAGCAACCCATAAATATGCAGGAGTCATATTGAGGCCCGAAGGAAGTGAGCTGCACAGATGTTTGTAAACTTTTGTCAGCTTCTGTGTGCGTGTATACATGCATGTTTCTTGGTGGGTTCATGAAATATACAGGGCACAAGTCGAGGGTACACACAGGTGGATGGCAACAACCCACTTTTTTCACAGGGTGGACGCCATCTCCCTGCCAGGATGTTGAGTCCCACAGAAATACCCTGAGCTCGTCCCAGTATAATATTCAGACACTGGGACACATTCAGCAGCGCCTGCACTTTGTCTGCTTTCATTCTGAGTAGCAACGTGCAGGGGGCGAGGAGGCTCTCATGTTGCAGACTCCAGCTGGGCCCATAACAAAGGCTTAAGTTAAGCGGCCATCAGGCCTTCTTTTCAGTGACTATCCTGGCTGAGAGCAATCTGGAGCCTCGCACCTACCTGCAAATGCAATGGAGGGGAAACAAAGGCTCACAGCTTGTTATTACTGCACAGGTAATTAAGAGAGGCACGTTTTTGACTTTGTTCAAGCCCTGTATTTAAGACAAATGCATGCACTGTAAGAATGTCAGCTACTTTAGCCTGTCCCAGTATTTACACAAATAATTGAAATACCGCTGTTTTGTTGTATTTCTTTTATAGTGCTACTCTTCCCAATCCAGGGTGTCAGAGCTCTTTACATCCCACATACACATTATACATTGACAATAAATCTTATGTGTGTAAATCCATGTACAGAATGTGTTACATAAGACAGTGAGGGTTACAAGGTGTAGGAGTCAAATGTCGTTCATAGCTGACTGTGCTATATTAGAAGGACTACAATATATGAACTGCAAGTAACAAAAGGATTTCTGGGTTAAAAGCAGTAACCCATTGACCCATCAACGTAAAATAGAAATCTGTCATCTGCGCGTCAAATTATGTGCTTTGCAGGAGACATATTAACTTTCTATGCAGCTCTGATTCAAAACTGGGACTAGACAAAACACAGATCTCTCCAACAAGTGCAATAACCTCCAGAATTATCTTACAATTATTATTATTCCCTGAGATTTACTGAGCACACAAAGATCTATGCAGTAGGTGCTGTAAAGCTATTAGAAATGTTAAAATAAAGACTTTGCAACAAATTAAGCTGAACAGATTTACTTACTGTCATGTTTTTCCTTGTTGCCACTTTCTTTGTGGCAGAGTTTTAAAAACCAAGGGGCCGATTACGATTGGAGGTCGGAATGCCTCCAACCTTTGGTTGGAGGTTTTTCGACCCCCATCGTCAGTTTCAATTCGGACCGGCTGATTATGGATTGGCCGGTTAGAATTGAAACCGGCTGGTCATTCTGGCTGGATTCCGATGGGCTCCTTGAGTCCAGTCAGAATCGGCTCATAATCCCAAAGGGTGGGCCTTTCCACCATTGGGATTATGATGCACGGTTTCCGGCATGGTTACCATGCTGGCCTGTCTGACATGGAAACCATGTTGAAAAGCATGTTTGGGGGTCCCCAGCAGGGCCCCCTTGTGTGAGCGACCTCCGGTTGTGGGCCGAGTGGGCCGGTTGATCCCTGCACCCTGGGGCAGGCACCTTGAGGTGCCTTCCACGGGGTGCAGGGATGAACAGCACCTCTCATTTCCCTGTGGGAGCATTTACTACGGCAGGTTTACGGCTGTCATGCATGCTCCCCTAGGGAAATGTAGGAACAGTGTTCGGTCACATCCTAATTAGGCATTCGGGACCACCGACCGAAGGTTGGTCGGTCCCAGGACTAAGACGGTGTCGTGCGGATTTATGTAAGTAGGCCCCAAATGTATATGTTGAGGCCCAGAATTTGCATTAGAGTTGTGTCACTTTTTTGCCACAACCTCGAAGCAAAATCTAATTTGTTAAATATTGTAGTCTCCTCAAATGTACTGCTAAACATATTTGTGAGGTCTTAAGATCTGATGTCAGTTCTTGTGATGTCACTGTTAGTGAGGTCATGGATTGTGATGCCACTTTCTGTGATGACGCACGATGTCATGCTCAGTGATATCACCGGGTGTGATGTCAAGCGCCATGATGTCACTTGCATACTGCCTAACTTGATTAGTCTACCCCACTTCTGTTTTTTAGGACATGTGCCCTAGAAATATACCTTACAACAATATGTACTGATTTGTTATAATTTATGTAGCTGGGATGGAATTATAACAACAAGAATGAATACAGGTATACATGGACGTCAGTTTACCAAAATGCCTAGGGAAGCAGAAGGGACATCACATGCCCTTTAACCTTCGCTGTCACATACACACACACATATTCACTGATACACACATTCTGCTTACGTATACACACACATTCACTAATACATAGTCCTGCAAGCATGCACCCAACATATTTTTAACTTACCTCATCAAAGATTAACAGAAAACAAGGAGAGCTGGGCCCCAACTGGTGTCCATAAGGACAAGCTGGCCCTGCATTCCTGGCACTGATTTCACCACCTCTGGAGCTAGGGGTTGCAAAGGCAGTGCCAGCGGTAACAATGGGCAAGTCAGGAGTCGCAGAAGCGACCCCTGGTGACCCCTAAATGACATCCATGCACGTATATTTTTGGAAAAATGTTCATTTAATCTGCCAGGATAATGTTTAGTGCTAATGTAGGAAAGTGGAATATTATGTGGTATGTCTGGGTGGCCTTACCATGTAATATTATCACAATACCCCAGAGATGGTCCTTGGATTCACACTAATAAATCGCTAGCTCAGTCTTGGTAGAGTGGCAAAGAGCAGTCAGGCTTTATTAGAGGAACATGTGTTAAGCATTTCAGAGTACCAACATGCATGATAAGTAATTGACACGACTCAAGAGAAATCCAACACCAACTTATAAAAATAGAGTGTATTTTTATATTATTTTAGACACCAAAACGAATGGGATATCATACATAGAACAAGAGTTATTGTTTTTTGAAGCAATATTAAATCAGTGCAGTAAAATACATAGGGTCTTATCATGACTGTGGTGCTGTGGCAGTGGGCCGTCATGCCAGCGTCCCACTGCCACACCGCCAAAGCCATAATGAGACCGCCTGCTGGATCCCGACTGGTGGCAGGCCCACGGCGGTGCAGTGCTAAGGCTCATACTTGAGCCTTAGCAAGGCACCGCAATGGGAATGCCCTTGCACGTCCCTGCAGGGCATGGACCATCAAGTCCATGCCCTGCAGGAACTGGGGGGCATACATACAGGGGGGCACACTATGTGCCCCCCTGCATGCATCCCCTGGTGCAGAGGCAACAGAGGGCCCTGTAGGACCCCCTTTGTTTCCTCACTGCCACACTTTTCATAACGGGCTCACCGCCATGAAAACTGTGGCATTGAGGAAACTCCTAACATGTTTGGCAGTGGCCAGCGGCACTGCCTGCATATTAGGGGCCTCAGACCTCTGCAAGACCATTAGGGATCACAGATCCCTGGTGGCAGCAGTGGTCTCATGGCGGTCTGACCGCCCAACTTGTAATAGGGTATCGGACCACCGATGGGGCGATAGCCGCACTGCTACCGTGGCTCAAAATAAGGCCCATAGACAAAATAACATTGTTGTCAATGGCAAATTCCACCAGTGACAATCGGTCACTTGCAGGTCAAGTTACTTGGAACCCTTATATGGGTAAAGTTATGCGGGCCCCAGGACCAGGCCACAACAGTCAAATCAATTTTACCTAGCCTGTGGAGTCATGGGGCAGAGTTGTTCTGGCTGTCTTTGGTGCCGAACAGGACAAGCGGGTGGTGCTGTTTTTACCGCTTACATGGTGCTGCAAGAAACAAAATGCAAAAACACAACAGGTGCACAGCTGCTGACATCGGATGATAGTTGCATGATGATCTCTGTTGCTGGAGCGTCGAGTGTGGGGGTCTGTTACAGGACTGGTGACCAACAAACCATAGCAACGGTAAGCACAACAAAAAGCTTTGGCAACTTCACTGGGTCCAGGGGAGTAATGTACTGGCCTGAAACTTCGATGCAGGCAAGACTACAACTCCCACAATGCACTGGACCACCTGGATCTGGACGATTCCTCGGAGGGCTCAATGGCTAGTGAATCTTTAGATCCGGAGAGCGTTTTTACCTGCAGTTTGCGGGGGACTAGTGCCACTAGTCCAAGGGAGACTAAGGGTACTTCTGGCTTCCAAAAGGCTTCCACTCTTCGGGAGTGTAGAGTTTTGGCCATGGAGGAGGGCCATTCACTCAGTTCCCAGTCTATCGCCTCAGGGACAAAGTATCCCTCTTTTGCTTTGTGCTGGTGGTTCAAGTCCTGTTGTCGGCAAAACAGGTCTCCTCTTGGTCCTTCTTTCAAGTAAGGTGTTCAGATCTGAGGTTCTGGTATCAAGGGGGTCCCTTAAATCCTAGATTTAGGGGAGCTGGGTTGTGGGAGCCAGTAGTCAATGGGCATCTAGTCCGCCACTGAGGTGACCACATCTGCTGGTGTAGGTCACTGTTTCTACCCAGAACCCACTATTTGTGCCCTCCTAAAGATGGCAGAATGTAATTTTAGGTATACAGACCATGCTGTCCACCCTTGAGGTGTATCAAAAGAACAATGTCTCAACCGGTGAACATTAGGGGGGGCAGATTCAAGGAGCGCATAGATCACTGGGGGGATGTGAAGAAAAAGGAGACCACAAGAAAGTAAGGTGTAATATGGATTCTTGTTCTTATATGTAAGTAGTTGTACCAGCACTACAGTACAATTTATACAAAAGTAACCAAAAAACACAAGTGTGTACTGAACGTGCTAGTGACAGTGAGCGGCACAGTGACACAGGAGTGAGACAACAGCGTGAGCGGTGCAATGAGAATTACAAGAATAATTGGATGATCAACAATACAATGAAAATGATATATTATGTCCCCACCAGCGGTCCCCTCCGGAACCGCCACACCTTCGCCCTCGACAACGGGCTTTCAAGGATCCCTCGACCGGATTGGCACACAACTACCCTCACAGGTAGCTATTTCCCCGTTTTTCTATCCTCCTACCTCCTCAAATCACTTTCCAGTTTCCAGGGCCTCATTTCTCCTTTCTCCTTTCTGTACAGCACTATATTCAAATCAGTAACCACTGTCCTGATGATGACCTGGAATTGAACAGGTCGAAACGCCATCGACTATCCAGCGTAAACCTTGGCGTTTTCACGGTCAACATAATCAGTGCAAATCAAGAAACCTACCTTGTATATAATTTTCATTGTATTGTTGATCACCCAATTATTCTTGTCATTCTCATTGTGCCGTTCACGCTGTTGTCTCACTCCTGTGTCACTGCGCCGCTCACTGTCACTAGCACGTTCAGTACACACTTGTGTTTTTTGGTTACTTTTGTATAAATTGTACTGTAGTGCTGATACACCTACTTACATATAAGAACAAGAATCCATATTACACCTTACTTTCTTGTGGTCTCCTTTTTCTTCACGCCCCCCCAGTGATCTATACGCTCCTTGAATCTGCCCCCTAATGATCACCGGTTGAGACATTGTTCTTTTGATACATACTTTACCTGGGTCTCAACTGGGTCAACGGGTTTACTCCTGTTCTTCGATTCCATGATATTGAGCAACCGCTGGATTGCGAGAGTATTTTGAATACTTCACACAGCATTGAGTTACATTATTTTGCAATTAAGTTACACATTGTGTCCTCCAGGGAGACCCCTAACTACACGGATGATTACATCCAACGTATTCTTAGTGGCCCTTCTCTGCTTTCACACACCTCTACTCCCCTACCTTCAGCCCCCAATACTTCTAGGGCATTATTGGAGAAACTTGAGAATTTAAAGAAAAAACAGATTCTCACTGATATGCATGCACGCATGCTAACAGAATACCTGAAGTCCGACACAATACCACTGGGACTTCAAATTCGCAACGTTCCTGCAATATTCACCCAAGACCCAAAGTTTTGTAACAGGTTTAGTCACCTTGCCACGTCCTGCTCTAGGCACTGGATGGTGCTTGGCATAGACACAGCCATTGAGCACCGCCGTAGAGAACTTGAGGAAATTGCTGAGATTGAGAAACTCATTTTATCTGACACCACCATTACTGACGCCAAGGGTCTTTTAGACAAGATCAACACTACCATTGCTACATTTAACACCTTCGAGCAGAACAAAAAGATAAATAAATGCAGAGAGACATAAAAAACTACAACAAGGACACCACATACCCGTACCTGCTTGACAGCTTTTACAACACTCCCTACCAGCCACCTAGGAATAAGAATTGGGGCAGGTACAGAAATAATCAGATCATCACTTTCTCAGACTCCTCAAATACCTCCATTGAGGACTCGGACCCTGGTGAAGGTCCTAGCACAGAACGCATACAGAACAGACCTCACCCACCCCCACTCCTACCCACTGGTTTTTTAGGAGTATACCGCGGACGCTGCAGGGGGAGAACAAGACCGAATTACCAATATCAGTACACGGGCGAACGAGAAACACGTCGCAAATTTTATCAATGGGGTCCCCAACAGCGAATCCTCATCCTAACGAAACTATCACGGACGACATGACACCTATCTGTCCCAGTACTTCCAACTGTACATCTGTCCAATGGTCCCCTACAGTGACTCTTCATCCCAAGAAAGCCACCCCTGACTACACGACATCTACCGGTCCCAGTACTTCAAACTGACATCTATCCCCATCTTCAATTTATCCAAACATATCCTTTCATCAGCTGAAGTCTCTCTCCTCAGCAAGGGCTTATCTTTTGCCCCGGCTGATCGCAGCAACTTTTTTAAGTTACAAGAGGATTTACTTTTGTTTTTCCGCCGCATTCGACTGAAACAATTTTTTGCAGACAAACCTGACACCAACAGACCATTTGTGAGACAATTCCACCCAGCCTCTACCTTTCTTCCCCCCGCTTCTATGATGCCACCTGAAATTTTAACCTTTGAGAGACTTGTTCTGCATGAGATCAAGGAAATACAGTGTCACTCTGAATTTGTTCCATATAATCTCCCCCTCACTGAGAAAGAAGCCTTAGATAACTTATGTGACAATCAACACATAGTTATAAAACCTGCAGACAAAGGTGGTGGCATAGTTGTTATGGACTCTGATAAGTATGACGGTGAAATTGTGCGACAGCTCGCCAACACCACACACTACCGTGCCCTCACTTCAGACCCGCTTTCCGGGATCCGTAGACAGATACAAGATGTTACCAACCATGCCCTGCTGGCTGAAATCATAACCAAAAAAGTACACACTTTTCTTAACAACCCACACCCTAGAACGCCTGTAATCTATGTGTTGCCCAAGGTCCATAAAAGTCCATCCGATCCACCGGGACGACCCATAGTCTCAGGATGTGGGTCCATCCTGGAACCCCTGGGCAAATACAACGATGCGATTCTGAAAGACTTTGTCCCACTGACTGATACCTTCATCAGGGATAGCACACACTTGATCAACATCAATCGAAGACAGACCATACAATAAAGATACTGATTTGATGGTTGGTCTGGCCATTGAATCATTATACACGAACATCCCGCACACTGAAGGTCTAGCTGTTATAGAACATCTCCTGAACAAACGGCCTAGACCTACTCGTATTCCACCTGAGTTTATCATGGACCTTCTACACATTGCATTAGCCAACAACTATTTCCTTTACAAGGACACTTTTTATCTTCAGATCAAGGGGGTTTCAATGGGAGCTTGCTTCCTGCCCAACTTCGCAATCCTATATGTACATCATCTTGAAACGACACACATATTGTCCCCCTAAAATCCATTTTTGACAGAAATCAACTTATTGCGTCGCTATATAGATGATATTCTCTTACTCATGCATGGTACCCTCGAAGATCTATCGTCATTCATCACCTGGCTCAACAACTGCCAACCACACCTCACCTTCACTTCGGATGTTAGATCTAATGATCTCCCATTCCTCGACTTAACCCTTCATGTGGAGGACGGTGCCATCGGTACCTCTTTATTCCGAAAACCCACAGAACGCAACAGACTCTTGCTGTATTCCAGTTACCACCCACGGGTCTGCGGGATGGGCTACCATATGGACAGTTCCTTCGCATCCGGAGGAACTGTAAATGGCCTATTTTCGAGAGGCTGCCATCCTTTCTGAAAAATTGATTAACTGTGGGTATCCCAAATGTTTAGTCTCCCGTGCATGTAAACAGGCTTGGTACAGCCATAGGGAAGTGCTCCTCTCACCTTCGCCCAAGCGTACCAACTCACGCATTCCTTTTGTGTCAACCTATAGCCCCTCAAGCAACAAGGTTAGCAAGGTGATCAAAAAGAACTGGTCCATACTCCGAACCCATGCCCCTTTCCAGGAACCGCCCCTCTTCTCATACAAAAGGGGTAATAACCTCTCTGACAAATTGGTACATGCCATCACTTGGCCTGATAACGGAAAGAAAACCCAATCCGTCACCATGTGGGGCTTACCACCGATTGTAGGCCACTACAAGTGCCAGTCATGCTCAACGTGCGATCTTACCATCAACACTAAAGAGTTCGTCACGAACGACCAGACATACCAACTTAAACAATTTTCCAACTGCTGCACGACTAACGTGATTTATGCCATTCGCTGCCCGTGCAATTTACTTTATATTGGCCAAACCACCCAAATGATAAAGCAACGTATTTCCCAACTTAAAAGCCGCATTAGATGTAACATCGAGACAGCTCCATTAGTGTCACACTACAAAGAAAAAATCCACTCAGAAACCGATCTAGTGTGGCAAGTGATCGACCGCCCGATACTTCCTCTTTGTGGTGGAAATTTGCAATTGCTTCTGAACAAGTGCGAGTGTCATTGGATCGCACAATATGATTCTGTTAATAATGGTCTGAACACACTTGATGAGTGGAACACGACTATTACTGTACATTGACTTCGTCTTTGAACCTCTGTCAGGTTATTCCTCACTCCATCCATGTGAATATATCTTTTTGTTTATTCAACTTTTACATGTACCTGCCCTTGACGCCCGCATTTGTAATATAAAAAATATTTTGTAGTGAAAAAAACCTTGCATCCTCTTCTTCCCCTTCCCATCTTGCCTTCCCCTCTCTTCCCCACCCTCCTCTTTTCCCCCCTCCCCCTGCTCCTCTTCTCCCCCCCGACCCCCTCCACCCCCTTTTCACCATCAGTGACTGTGATACTTTTCACAATGTGTATGGGTTGTTACCACATCATGACACGACGGGTAAATCAATGTACTCCTTCTATCAATGGATTATACCGCCATTTTATTTATTTATCCCACATGTTTCGTGCTAATAATTATTAGCCAGTACCCATGTTATAATATCACCAATAACCCAGCCATTACCTTGCTGAACAAGGTGATACCAAAACCATCTGATGTGAATTGTTTCCTAGAATGTGTTTATTTACCTGCAAACCCACTCATTATTTTATTGGACAAGGTGGTACCAACACAACCTTATGTGAATTGTTTCCATGAATTCAATTAATTGCCTGTAAACTGTTTGAATTACGTGTCACACATTCCCTCATGGTGCCTGTCATTATTCTTTTCTTCCGCCATTTTACTATCGGCGCTACACACTGCCTTATCCCCCGGGGCACCTCATGCAGTTACTCCACCTCGTACTAGCCCTTACGGCACACGTGACACCACCCGGCATTTCTTCCGGCTTTCTCATGCCGGTACCCCACAGCACTTCTGGCTGTGCAAGCAGGCGCTTGACTCGCCCGCCCGTCTCAATTGCATGAATTACCTTGCATGCCCATGACGACTACTTGGCCCCACCGATGATCGCAGACCTCTACACAACCAGGTACGGCCATATCGCGCCCTTCTCTCCTCCCCCCTCTTCTCCCACGCCCTCACCCGCCCCCGTTTTTATTCCTACTCTTGCAGTCTTTTGCTAACTCCGCCCTCCCCTTTCAGATCTGACTAACACGGATCCCGGCAACTCGTTACCCCGCTTCTGGAACACAGAATTCCCTGCCAGATTCTTTACTTACAGGTAATTTCTCCACCTATGCCCTCTTCGACTTTTCTCCACCCCGGGCATTCTGGCCACTTCATCCCGACTCTTCACAGGGTCACCCTCTCACAAACTTTCTTTTCCCCACCAGCGGTCCCCTCCGGAACCGCCACACCTTCGCCCTCGACAACGGGCTTTCAAGGATCCCTCGACCGGATTGGCACACAACTACCCTCACAGGTAGCTATTTCCCCGTTTTTCTATCCTCCTACCTCCTCAAATCACTTTCCAGTTTCCAGGGCCTCATTTCTCCTTTCTCCTTTCTGTACAGCACTATATTCAAATCAGTAACCACTGTCCTGATGATGACCTGGAATTGAACAGGTCGAAACGCCGTCGACTATCCAGCGTAAACCTTGGCGTTTTCGCGGTCAACATAATCAGTGCAAATCAAGGAACCTACCTTGTATATAATTTTCATTGTATTGTTGATCACCCAATTATTCTTGTAATTCTCATTGCGCCGCTCACGCTGTTGTCTCACTCCTGTGTCACTGCGCCGCTCACTGTCACTAGCACGTTCAGTACACACTTGTGTTTTTTGGTTACTTTAGTATAAATTGTACTGTAGTGCTGATACAACTACTTACATATAAGAACAAGAATCCATATTACACCTTACTTTCTTGTGGTCTCCTTTTTCCTCACGTCCCCCCAGTGATCTATAAGCTCCTTGAATCTGCCCCCCCTAATGATCACCGGTTGAGACATTGTTCTTTTGATACATACTTTACCTGGGTCTCAACTGGGTCAACGGGTTTACTCCTGTTCTTCGATTCCTCCCTTGAGGTGTGGCCAGCCTACCTGGGAGTGTACTTCTCCTGCATAGCTAATCTACTGCCTTGCCCAGGTGCAAGCACACATGGGGCAAGGTGAGGGCTGTTTCCTCCTCAGGGGGACAACTCAGATGCATTTCAGAGGTGGTGTTGCCTTTGAAGCTTACAGCTCTGATGTGCCGAATCACTAGTAATCTGGGAGGAGGGAGGTGTGACCTCCTTCCTGCCCAGCCTTTGTCTCTGACTCCTGGGAATGATCAAACTGCCTGGCAGGAGGTCAGAATATTGTCTTGGCACCAGGAGGCATGGGAAAGCGTGGGCTGGTCAACCAGAACACAGTAAGGCTGTGAGCAACTAGGGGGCAACCTCTAAGGTGCCTTCTGGGTGCATGCCGCGTTGCCCAGAACACAAGAATCTTGTCAGGGGTGGGAAGGTACGCTGTTTGATAGCAAACATGACTAATTGGACTGCTAAAGTGGTTTCCAATGGGGGACACCACTATAGGGACATATAGGCTTGCACTTACATGTCCACATCTTAAATGTAATGCACCCTGCCTCCTGGGCTGAGGAAGCCTTCCTTATGGATGCTGTAAATGCATTAAAATGCAGTGTATTGTGACTGTGGCACACAAGGTGAGAGCGCAGTTGAGTTTGATTAGTTTGCACTACTCCTGCAGTCTACAATGGCCGGCCTGCTGTCAGTAGGTTGCATGGGTCACCCAGGGTGGCACAAACTCGTGCTGCAGCCCTTGGGACTCCTTTATCACCAATGCCCTGGGCACCCCTGGTACCATATACTAGAGACTTATAAGGGGTAATGCTTTTGCAAATTTGGGATTACCAAGTCGAATACAACAGTTTTAGGAGAGAGCACAGGCACTGGGGTCTGGGAAGCAGACTCCAATGCACTATCAGAGTCATAACCATCAGCATTTGGAGAAAAAAGTGAGGGGTGGAACCATACAAAAAGGGGCACTTTCCTCCAGCCAACATTTGTGCACATGGTTGCAGTTTATTATTTTCTGGTACTGTGACTTATTTTTCAGCAGTTTTTGATCTGAGCAAAAGACAGAAAGCCAGACCTGAGAAAGTCAGAAAAAGGAGATGGCAGGAGGAAGAGAAATATAGGAATACAGTGACAAAGGGTGAAAGCAGGGATGAAAAAGAAAGATAAAGCATGAGCTGGAATTAAGATTAGGAGGCGCTGGTATACAGCAATCCCCGCAATGTTGGTCTCCTAATTTAGGGCCTAATTACAAGTTCTGCGGCCATATAGGTGGTGTTTCTGACTGCAGTGTATATTTTTTCATATATGTCGATGCATATATGTATATTTTGACTGCACAAGTGTTGAATGTACACATATGCATAGCACATGGGAAAAATATCAGCTACGAGTATTTTCCGATTTCTGGTATCAGGACCATATGTGCCCAGTCCAGTCAATGGGTAAATAGTACAAAATGGACTTTCCTGGATTTCCACGCCAGCAGGGTCATTTTCTTTGGGGTCAAGATGCTGCTGTGAAGGGGGGGACCTGGAGGAAGGGATCCACGTCGGAGACTGAAGGGAAGAAAAGGAAATGGATGAGTATGCACCCCAAATCCTTTGATTGCTCCAACTCGAAATAGGCGGTCTTCCCACCACGATCGGCTCATCGCAAAGCCAAATCGTAATTCCAATGGTGGTGAACTTCTCTGTACTGCCCAATGATAGCTGCTTTCCCCTCCAGTGACGTTGAGGCAGTTGGCGATTGGCTGGCAGTGTCGGTGGTGCTCTGGCGGTCTTTTGTTCTGCAAACTGCCAACATCGTAATACGGTGGGCGGACCCCCTAGTCAGCGGCAGTGAATTTGATGCTAACACGACTGCAGTCTAAAGACCGCCAAAGTCGAAATCAGGCCCTATATCTTTGGGCCCCTGTGGTAACCTTTTCATTTTTTTCTTTTACAAATAAAAAATGAGTCTTACTGATAAATAAATGCTTTTTAAAGACTGTTCATAATAAATACTAAATCCTTCAGCAATTTCTCAACAATGTATGGAAATAAGCAGCCTTTATCAATGTTGATTATAAAGATCTGTCAACATACAAACCACCATTCCAGCTGTTCCAAAGTCCACTGAAAAGTAGTTGTAGTGAAACAAAAAGCACAACCACATCAGGGACAGACTGGCCACTCTGCTGTTCTGGAATTGCACTGGTGGGCTAGTATTGGATGGGCTGCCATGGCTTGAACCAAGCCCAGTGGCCACTTTGTGGTCACGCCCTCCTACAGTGTGTGGATGGTTTGAAGTTTTTTCCCCAGAGCTGATTTTGGGTTCGGGTTCGGCCCTGACCCACATTGGCAAGCCTTTCGTGAATATCTTTCATTCAGGATTTTAACCACTCTTTTGTGCCTTGGTATGAGTGCTGATTTATGTTGATATCAAGTGCCAACCACTGAGAGTAGCGACATCATCGGCGCATCATGCTGTTGGATGGTTTTGATAATATTTCTTTAGACAGACAACAGCTGTTTCACTTGGGATCTTTTGTGTGCTATATTTTTAAAGCCGAGGCCCCCAGTGAGCCGCCCTTTCTTCTGAACTCTTCAAAATATATTTGGGATGTCTTTTAGGGGTCATACATTTCGATAGAACTCAATTGCATTCTTTGCAGAGGACCACCAGTTGCACCTGTTTACTGGTTGCCTCAGATCAGTTTAATGCTTTGAACATGTGTTATTGCGATGCAAAGTGCTCAATGGGTCCCACCCTTTTTATTCCCTAAGGTTGGCATGCAGAAAATACAAAGATAAATGTGATTAAAGTTCATTTATGTGCTATGTTTGAAAGCAGCAATGATGCTGAGCTCCGCATTTTTTGTGTTTCTATAGCAGCATAAAGAATGTACACTGAGGGCCCAATTCTGATGCGGGTTGGAAAAGCTTCCCGACCGAGGGCCTGATTCTGATGCGGTTAGGAAGGCCTCCTAACGGCATTTGCTCCTTCCAAATCGGATCGGGAACGTGTCTTCCCGACCGAGGGCCCAATTCTGATGCGGTTAGGAACAAATATTCCCATTGAAGTCAATGGGAGTTCAACCAAATCGTATCTGGAAGCATCCGGATGCATCCTACTCCGCCGGTCGGACTTTCCCGATCCGAGTGGGTCGGACACCATTTCCCAACCGATTCGGTCGGGAAGCTTTTCCAACCCGCATCAGAATCGGCCCCTTAGACTGTTTTATACTAAAGGTATTCTGGGTCTGTGTGACTGGCAGTTCAAGGCTGGAGCTGTGCTTAGTGAGCCTGAGTGGTGAAGAGTTAGGAAATGGAGAATGGGAAAATAGATGAAGATGGGAACTTTTGACTAGTGTCAAGAGAGAACTCTTGTTTGGGGGCACTGCGGGAACACAGGATGAACTGATGAACCCAGCTAACACATTTTGGTGAATATATCCTTTAGAGGGGTAAGGGTAGGTGACCCAAGCCGTAGGCTCAGGATGGGTGCTAAGCAGCAAAATATATGCTTCATTAGTCATACCACATATAATTATAGATTGATAACTGTATTACAGGGATATTGTTCACTGAGATGTTCTAAGTGACATCCAAAGACAAAGAGAGCAGAAAGCGAAAAATGCATATTGATTGGTGCATAAATTGAAACCACAATCATAATCAGGTCCTGTATCACAAGTTTGACTCACGACAAAATACTATTAAGGGAAGACCAAGTTTTGAAGTCAGAGAGTACAATCGATTTGCTGATAAGGTTTCCAACTCTGCCTTATCTGTCCAGTCTTCCATAAAGCGAAGGCTGGATCTACTGGTGAAGGAGAATCTTCCAACCAAGTCTTTTCAGTTTAGAGTGTTCATCAGGGCAAAGGTGTGTTTCTTCAACTGATGCTACATCAGGGAGTCTATTCTGTAGTGCAGTGAGTTAGTATCTTCCTATTAAAGGTTAGAACAGAAATGGCTTTGTCGTATGTAACCATTTTGGGTAGGCAGGAATGATATAGTTAACCCATGGATAGAAGTGGAGTTTCTTATTCAGCGGGGACTGAGATAGTATTCCAAGTAAGGGTCCTTATATTCCAATGGGGATTTAAGTGGAAAAATAACAGATATAACCTTTCAATATATCTGGTGGGAGGGTGCATGGAAATTCTAATGATGAAGAGAGAGGTATGGGTGAACAGGAATCAGTGTGGTAAATGCCACTGAGTAGAGGTGGGAATAAAGATAAGGGCAATATCCCAAAGGTCAATCACGCTTTATCTGAGTAGGACTGTGAATCAGCGAGCTAACCCACTGACTGCACCCTGGTTATGCACAGTATATAAGTCAATGTGGGTAGACTGAAAGACCATACCCATACATTCATTATGATGGTACTTTATCAGATTATATTTAAGTATAAACCCCATACCCAGCATGATCTGTGAAGGAGTCACGGTGGCGGATATCCCCTTCCCTAGAAGTCTTAAGTAATAGAAGTAAATTTTCAAGAGTTTCAGCAAAGAGCACCACCACGGCAACAACTCTCTTAACCAAGAGTCCAATAATGTTGAAAGGGCAAGCAAGATTTGTCTCTTGTCCATCACTGACACAATATTGAAGTCAAAAATATTGTGATACAGAAATATCGTGTCAAGAATATCGATCGCTAAAATTATCAGTTTTCTATACATATATTGGTAAGTACAAAAAATACGAACAACATATATAATTTTACACTAATATCGAAAAATATATACATTATTGTTTTTTAATATATATAGTTAAAAATTGTAAATATTAAATATTTTAACATGACATTAATATAATGTAAATTAAACATTCAACTAACATTAAAGCATATATATAAATACAAACTTACTTAAACAAACACACACACATTTGAATGTGTGTATATTTATATACACATATATAAAACTATCTAAAAAAATAATGATTGTAATCTATATTTTAATTTTGTAATGTTTTTTTAATATAGAAATATAACTACATATATATACATTATCTACTGGCGGTCGCCAGTAGATAGTTATAGTTACAACCTATTATCCATAGGAAATCCGCGACATTCTATTTGAAATAACTCTCTTGCCGGTTGACGTATCTTCGCAAAATTTTCAAACTTTGTGGGGCGCTCCGGTCCGCTCCTACCCTGAAAGTCTCGGGGGATTCGTCAAGCGGGGCCGAGAAAAAGGGTGGTCCCAAAACGCGTTTTCCCCATGCAATTTTCCATAGGAAACTTTAGACACGGCTACAGCCCGAACTGCTGAACGGAATTACACCAAATTTGGCAAAGAGGTAGTTCTTGGTTCAGAAAGAACCCTTTTTGTTAAATGGTGTAAATCCGTTCAGTAGTTGCTGAGAAAATCAAAAGTAAAAAGATAGATATATCTAGGGCCGCGGATCCTCCCGAGCACGAGCTTTATGTCAATTGGCTGTCAACACTCCAAATCAGGAAGTGTTGGCAGCCATTTTGTCCCTCGGTAGAACCGAGGGACAGAAACAAGTGCGCAAAGCGCACAAAGGGGGCAGGGTAGGGAGCGCGAATCCTGCCGAAAAAAAAAAAATCATCGAAGCGCGGTCTCCCGCTCTTCGATGTTAATTGGCCCCCGGGTGGGCCAAGTCCCGGGGGCATGCTGGGGGGGGGTTAATTTTATGTGTGGGGGGCCTCTAAGGGCCACCCAAGCCCTGGGGACCACCACCCCCGGGGCTTTATGTATAATGGTGCGGGAGGGCTCTGAGCCCTCCCGCAGCCCCGGGACCACCACCTCCCCGGGGCTTCTTTTTTAAATTAAAAACCTGTGTGGGGGGCTCCAGCCCCCACATGCCCGGGGACCACCACCTCCCGGGGCACTAAGAAAAATTAAAATGGGGGTCCGTTTTGGACCCCCAAGCCCCGGGGACCACCACCTCCCGGGACTTTCAAAATGTAGGGAGGGGGGCCGCGCGGCCCCCTCCTGGAGCCTGTGGTGGCCCTGGGGACCGCCACCCCCAGGAGCCGGCTCCTGCAGTGTCCCGGGGTGCCTACCCCGGGACACTGCTGTTTGCAATGACAGGACGGGAGCCTCGCGGCTCCCGTCCTGTCATTGCAAACTTGCTTTGGATATTGGAAGAGAGAGCAGGAAACCTGCTCTCTCTTCCAATATCCCAAAGCACATAGCTTTCCACATGGGGAGCAGCATGTTATCTGCTCCCCATGTGTAAAGCAATGCCGGCTCCCGTAGGACACGGGGAGCCGGCGGGACTGTGGGGGCTTGGGGACCCCCACAGTCCCCAACGAGAGGCCAGGCCCCGGGGGATGGGGTCCCCGGGGCCATAAGTGGCCACGGAGGGGGCCACGCAGCCCCCTCCCCAAAGTAAAAAAATGGATTTTTTTTTTTAAAAGTGCAAGGCCGGCCCGGGGGATGGGGTCCCCGGGGCCTTAAATGGCCTGAGGAGGGGGCCACGCAGCCCCCTCCAAATAAAAAAAAGAGGCCATGCCCCGGGGATTGGGTCCCCGGGGCCAATACAGGCCCAGGGAAGGGGGGCCACGCGGCCCCCTTCCCGTTTTTTTATTTTATTTATTTTAAAAAGAGGGGTAAGGCCCTGGGGGATGGGGTCCCCAGGGCCTAAAAATAGGAACAAGGAAGGGGGGCCACACAGCCCCCTTCAGGGAAAAAAAAACAAAAAAAAACGATCGGGCCCGTAGGCCCCGCCCCTTCCTTCACCACTCTGCAAACGCGCCCCTGGCGCGTTTGCAGAGGGGAACAATTCCCCTTGAATACTGGGGTCCCTGGGAGCCAACTAGCCCACCAGGAACCTCCAGTATGCGCCAGGGGGCTGCCTTGCAGAGAGGTGTACAGAGGCCACGCCCCTTTTGTACACCTCTCTGCAACGCAGCTCTATGGTGCTTTTTGGAGGTATATGGTGGGCTAGTTGCACCCCAGGGACCCTCAGGATTCAAGGGGAGTTAATCCCCGACTTAAAACGCGCCACGGGCGCGTTTGCACAGTGGTGAAGGGAGGGGGCGGGGCTTCAGGTGACATGTGTGCAAACAGGCCCCTTGGCGCGTTTTAAGATGGGGAATTAAATCCTCTTCAATCCTGAGGGTCCCTGAGGGCCAACTAGCCCAACAGGTACGTCCAGAAAGCGCCACAGAGCTGCGTTGCAGAGAGGTGTAAAAAGGGTGTGGCCTCTGTACATGTCTCTGCAACGCAGCCCCTGGCGCATACTGGAGGTTCCTGGTGGGCTAGTTGGCCCGTAGGGACCCTCATGATTCAAGGGGACTTAATCCCCCAACTTAAAACGCGCCACGGGCGCGTTTGCACAGATGTCACCTCAGGCCCCGCCCCCTCCCTTCACCATTGTGCAAATATTCCTCTAAAATCAGCCGAAATACGAATTCTGATTTACTCACCTGTTATCAGGAGAGACCTCAGTGCTGCATCTTTCAGCCCAGTACTAATCCTGAAAAGTAATTTTAACCGTACTTACCAGTAACTTGAATTTCCTTCCATAGGCTAACATTGACTGGTTTCACTTGGAAATTCTTCTAAGTGTGGAGTTTTGGAACTTTAAAATATTCCTCTAAAATCAGCCGAAATACGAATTCCGATTTACTCACCTGTTATCAGGAGAGACCTCAGTGCTGTATCTTTCAGCCCAGTACTGGTCCTGAAAAGTAATTTTAACCGTACTTACCAGTAACTTGAATTTCCTTCCATAGGCTAACATTGACTGGTTTCACTTGGAAATTCTTCTAAGTGTGGAGTTTTGGAACTTTAAAATATTCCTCTAAAATCAGCCGAAATACGAATTCCGATTTACTCACCTGTTATCAGGAGAGACCTCAGTGCTGCATCTTTCAGCCCAGTACTGATCCTCAAAAGTAATTTTAACCGTACTTACCGGTAACTTGAATTTCCTTCATAGGCTAACATTGACTGGTTTCACTTGGAAATTCTTCTAAGTGTGGAGTTTTGGAACTTTAAAATATTCCTCTAAAATCAGCCGAAATACGAATTCCGATTTACTCACCTGTTATCAGGAGAGACCTCAGTGCTGCATCTTTCAGCCCAGTACTGATCCTGAAAAGTAATTTTAACCGTACTTACCGGTAACTTGAATTTCCTTCATAGGCTAACATTGACTGGTTTCACTTGGAAATTCTTCTAAGTGTGGAGTTTTGGAACTTTAAAATATTCATCTAAAATCAGCCGAAATACGAATTCCGATTTACTCATCTGTTATCAGGAGAGACCTCAGTGCTGCATCTTTCAGCCCAGTACTGATCCTCAAAAGTAATTTTAACCGTACTTACCAGTAACTTGAATTTCCTTCCATAGGATATCATTGCCTGCTTTTTGCTGAAAAAGTTTCTAAGTGTTGATTTTTGAAACATACAAATATTCCTCTAAAATCAGCCGAAATACGAATTCCGATTTACTCACCTGTTATAAGGAGAGACCTCAGTGCTGTATCTTTCAGCCCAGTACTGGTCCTGAAAAGTAATTTTAACCGTACTTACCAGTAACTTATATTTTCTTCCATAGGAATCCATTGTCTGGTTTTCAGCAGAAAAGTTTCAAAGTGTCGATTTTCACAAACTACAAATATTCCTTAAAAATCGCCTGTATGACTTAAACGCATTCTTTCAACTGTTTACAGGAGATGCACCAGTGCTGGATCCAGGATCCAACACTGAGTAAGAAAAAGTAACGATAACAGTTTTTACCTGCTAAGTGAATTTCCTTCCATAGGATAACATTGGTGATTCTATGAGAAAAAGTTTCTAAGTGTCAACTTTTAAAATACAATAATATTCCTTAAAAATCACGACTGTAACCAAAACGCTTTTACTCAACTGTTTACAGGAGATGTACCAGGACTGAATCTAGGATCCAGTCCTGTGGTTAGAAAAGTAATCCATAAAGTAACTAATTGCATTTAACTAGAAATTCACATTGAGCTGAATGTTGCATTGTGTTTGAAAATGTGTTGCCCATTGCAACAACTGTAACTACTGTACTTAAAAGTCTATTGCCTATGTGCAAAGTATTTAAACTAAAGTAATTCATTCTGAGAAAGTATTTTTTGTAATGTAATGTATAATGTAATTACAATGTAATTTAAAAAATAAAATATGTAAAAGAAATTGTTTCTAAAAATGTAGTAAATCAGTATGAAAACAATTAATATAAAAATTAATACATTTAAAAATTGTCATTTAAAAAACCTTTGAAATTCACTGAAAAAACCGTAGGTTTCAGGCACGTTATAGTTACAAATTAGCATTTTAAAAACCTTTGAAATTCACTGAAAAAACCATAGGTTTCAGACACGTTATAGTTAGAAATTAGCATTTAAAAAACCTTTGAAATTCACTGAAAAAACCATAGGTTTTAGGGACAGTTATAGTTAGTTGGACATTGCACTCGTACAAAACCCGTGAAATTCCCCCGTTATAGTTAGTTCAGCTAACTATAACTCGCGCCCGCAATGCACTGCTGATGACGTCACATATTACATCACTCATGACATGGTCAGTGACATCACTGATGACATCACTGATGACATCTCAAATGACATCACTGATGACATCATCCACGTGATAATCTGATGCAGCTCCTCACACCCTAATATAACCTTTGATACACCCAATCTAAATTACAGAGTGCCATTCGCAAAACCATAGACACTCCAACACCAATAACTACATACCCACTCACTGATTCTTAGGTCTACACACACACATCCACTCACTCACCCGTACAGTCACTCATACTTATGGTCACTCAGTACAGGACTATCATATGCACTCTTACTCCTATATAGACACTCAAACACCGCCACTCATCCATAGAGGTACTCACACACCTAGTCAGTCATGCAAATAATTAAACACACTGCCATTTACTCACCTATACAGTTATACACACACCAGCTCACTTAATCATACAAATACTAGCACATTGTTACGCTCTTATACAATCACTGATACAAGCACACACTCATCCATACAGCCACTATCACAATCACTCACTCTCGCTTATAGCTATTTATATACTCCAATACACATATATACTGCCTTTCACATATGTAGTTACTCACACATGTACCACTGGGACATACATTCACTCACTAACACACTCTTACACACACTTACCCACCCATACAGTCTATCACAGATGCACTCTTGAAACCATCCACCCAGTGAATCACCCACTCACACATCTATGCACAGTCGCACACACCCCATCCACACAAACACTCAGGCACCCATACAGATACTCATAGAACCAATCAATAACCCATATAGACACTCATGTAGCTATTCGCAAATCCATGCATCCACTTACACACCAACAGACGGATACAGACATTCACACAGTTTAGTCACTAACCCATGCATTCAGTAAGATACGTTTAATCACTCACTTGTAGAGTCAGTCACGCACGTACTAAATCATCCATTCAGACACTTATACACCCACTCATTCTTCAATACGCCTTTCCCTATATATATTAAACATATTTAAACTTTACAGAAACACACAGTCACTGGATGATGTCATCAGTGATGTCATTTGAGATGTCATCAGTGATGTCATCAGTGATGTCACTGACCATGTCATGAGTGATGCAATATGTGACGTCATCAGCAGTGCATTGCGGGGCGCGAGTTATAGTTAGCTGAACTAACTATAACGGGGGAATTTCACGGGTTTTGTACGAGTGCAATGTCCAACTAACTATAACTGTCCCTAAAACCTATGGTTTTTTCAGTGAATTTCAAAGGTTTTTTAAATGCTAATTTCTAACTATAACGTGTCTGAAACCTATGGTTTTTTCAGTGAATTTCAAAGGTTTTTAAAATGCTAATTTGTAACTATAACGTGCCTGAAACCTACGGTTTTTTCAGTGAATATATATATATATATATAAAATACACATATAAATGTAACAAATATATTGCAAGAAAATGTAAATTATTTCTAATTTATTTATACATAAAACAGTAAACAATATATAAAAATATGTTTTACTAAAAATAAATAAATAAGCTCATAATAATTTTAAATATATAAACAATACCAAAAAACTATTGAACTCCGAGTATAATAAATATACTAATCCCACTCCAGTATGTGCAACAGTAGGGAAAGCGTTGGACACAAAAGGGGTAAAATATACTATTCCCACTCCAGTATGGGCTACAGTGGGGAAAGCGTAGGACTCAGCAGGGGTACAATTTACTATTCCCACTCTAGTGTGTGCAACAGTAGGGAGCGCTAGGTCCCAGGAGGGGTACAATTTACTATTCCCGCTCCAGTCTGTGCAACAGTAGGGGAAGTGTTGGACTCAAGAAGGGTAAAATTTACTATTCCCACTCCACTAAGGGCAACAGTAGGGAAAGTGTTGGACACCTAAGGGGTATCATTTACTATTCCCACTCCATTGTGTGCAACAGTAGGGGAAGCGTAGGACTCAGGAGGGGTTAATGTAACATTCTCACTCCAGTGTGTGCAACAGTAGGGAAAGCGTTGGACTCAGGAGGGGTAACATTTACTATTCCCACAGCAGTTTGTGCAACAGTAGGGAAAGCGTTAGACTCAGGAGGGGTTAAATTTACTATTTCCACTCCAGTAGGTGCAACGGTAAGTAGAGAAAGCGTTGGACTCAGGAAAGGTTAAATTAACTATTCCCACACCAGTCGTTGCAACAGTAGGGAAAGCGTTGGACTCCGGAGGGGTTAAATTTACTATTCCCACTGCAGTAAGTGCAACTATAGGGAAAGTGATGGATTCAGAAAGGGTAAAATGTACTATTCTCATTCCAGTCAGTGCAACAATATGGAAAGTGCTAGACTCAGGAGGGGTGAAATTTGCTATTCCCACTCCAGTTGGTGCAACAGTAGGGAAAGCATTAGACTCAGAAAGGGGAAAATGTACTATTCTTACTACATTCACTGGTACAGTACAGAGAGAGTACTTTACTTCAAATAAATAACATATTTTAACAACTCTATTAAATACCAAAAAATATAAAATTGCAAATATAAAAATGAAATGTCTTAATTTCAACAAAAATTTAAAAATAACATAAATATTACAATTTGAATACTTATTATCAATTAACGCAAACATTATTAAGAGAATTTTTAAAAAAACACTATATTACCACAAACATAACTTCCAACAATTAAAATGTAATAGAATTAAGCAAAGTATAACACAATTAACATATTAAATTTAAAAAATTGAATTAAATTCAATGTTTTTTTATTTATGATTACTTAAAGAACTTCCCTCATTCCTCTACAAACTAAAGAACACACACCTATAATATAACTTAACAAATATAAATTCACAATTAACATAATTATCAATTAAATAATTAATAATAAAGTAATGACTAATTAGCAATAAATTATTTCTTAATTAACTTCCCACCCTGTAACCCTAACAACACAACAATCTGCACCTGACATATAGATTAAAAAATATCTTAATTACACAATTTTTATAATTAATTATCAATTAAATACTTAATCATTAAACATTAATTATTAATTAATTAAAATGAATGTACTTCCCACCCTGTATCCCTACAGCCCCTACAACCTACACCTAAAACATGACTTAAAAAATAAATAAATTACACAATTTACATAATTAATTGTCAATTAATAATAATAATTAAAACCTCTTCCAACCCCATACCCCTACAAAACCCACAACCCAATACAACACTAAAAATTACAATAAACAATTATATTAAATTAAAAAAACAACAAAAATGTACAAACTATATTAAAAAAATTAACTATAATTATACTTGCAATTTATAACATATACAATTAATACATATACTAAAATACATAAAAATAATTCACAAACTATATTATTAACAACACTGTGTTTACAAATGCTATTAACAACATAGATATTGTTGACATAGATATTCTCACGATATGTGTGCATCACAATATTAAAAACTCAATGTTTCTGCATCTCGATATTGTTTACTCAATATTTTGTCCGAACACAGTTTCTTGTTTCAGAATGTTATTAGATCCTTGGCTCTCAGTCATCGACCTGTTGCAAAGCACATTCTCAGGTTGATAGTCCCTTGGTGGAGCGAATCTGACGCTTTTCTGTGCCTGGGTATAAATAAAGGCCTAATTGTTTAAATTATAGATAGGTGATTGGTGGTTGCCATTGTTATAGAATCGACATTCTGAAAGTAGCCACTCTCTTTAGCGACAAATGTTTACCGGTAGTAATAAATGCTCTACAACCCTGCTCCTCTCTATTTTTTTGGTATGGCTTGTGATACATAAAAAATGTCTTCATTTATATGGCTATTATCCAAGTCTTTGCTGATGTTGCCCAGAAGCTCACATGCATTTGCTAGCCAAAGGATGCACCAAAGGGATTTTCAAAGACATAGATTAGGGTGGCTACTGTCCCATCAAACCAAGGTATGAGAATGTTATCGTTTGCTATGTTTGGATTATGAAACCACCCCTGTGCCTAGGATCCATGACTCCATAAATGTCTGAATGTTCTGGGCTAGGCAGTATGCACTCCTATGTTGACAAGTCAATATCTCCCCTTTTTATACTGGATTTCATCTGGTGATTGGGAGACCAGGCCTAGAGTGTTTTTTAGCCTCTCCCTGGAAACAACAAACTAGCTATTTGGTGTTGGCCTTCTTACCTGACTTGTACATGCGTAGAGAGAAAGTTCACAAAGTGGCATTTAGATTTTATGAACTGTGGTGTCTAGCAAGTAAACCCAAAGTAGGATGAATATTAGTGTAACTCATATGTCTGAGGAACTTTAGGAACAATATCTTCTGCACTAGCACAGAGAGACATTTGCGAAGAATATCTATCTGCAAGTTGCTGTATCTCTTAATGATTGTGATAGTACCAAAGTTAGGACTCTATAAGATGAACCACTGTTGCGACCTCCACTTGAAAAAGAAGAATTTTGACTGGCCAGAATGGAAAGCAGCTACCCCACCAACAAATAGGACAAAAGAGCAAGACTCCGGACTGAATCCTAAATGGTGGCTGGCTTGAGGACATGTGCTATCCAGGGCTGTGAGTGTGGTGACCCTCCTCACCCCTCCCTGTGTTTGACTTTGTGGGAGCCTGTATCATCCTATTTCAGTTCAATGGAGAATTTTCTTCTTAATCCTAGTTCTTAGATTAGTGTCCCTTTGCTGAGGTCAGGCACCATTACTCTGTTACCATCTGAAACATTATTGTGGCCCTAAGAATTCTAGACCTATCATAGTTTAAAGCAGTGACTGAACACTAACTCTATAGCCCAGTGTCCCAGGAAAAACTATAAAACTGGTGTGGCCAGTAGGTGCCCTAGGGCCTTGTGGTTGTTCCCACCTCATGATGACCATCTTTGGTGTTTTTTAGATACTTGCCTGGGATGTTTACCTTCCCAGTAGATATACTCCGATTGACAGAAAAACTCCTGCATCAGTAATCTCCCTTCCTAAAACACTGACTGAGTTGCTTTTAGGGATCTTCCTTGAATTGTGTCTTGTGACATCAGAGACAGTCTGATAGGACTCATGGCCCTGTTAGGCAGACATAAAGCTATTGGAAGCCAGTCAAATGGTGTTTAACATCCACCCCATTGACATCAGTGGGATTACTGGTCATTTCGGGTGACTTATGGAATCTCAATTTTAGGGGCATTTGTGAGATGGTCAACCAGCAAGGTCTCAAACCCAGTAGGCTGTTTTTCCTTGCAGCTAGGCATGATTAAAAACTTTGGTAAAGGCCATACCACAGCAGATTTGGTACAGAATAGATATAGAACTGTAGCATTCTGTCTTGTAGTTTTTAGAAGTGTACAATATTTTTATAACCCAAGTAAAGTCATAATAAGATCATGTTTGTTGTCCTAACTATCCTTTGTAGGGTTTTCTGTGCTCCCCACTTTTACACTCACTGTTGCTTTGTCTCCAAAATGGCAATATTTCCTTGCCAGGGCAAAGTGGTGCTTAAAATAGATGTGCTATTTTCTCGTAAGTTAACTTTACAATTGTTTTTCCTATTACTCTGAAACCGGACTGATGTTAGTAATCTTTTTTCTGTCAATGACTCAAAAGTGCTGGAAAGCGCATGCAATGACCTGAAACTTACCAGCCTACAGATAAAAAGTGTACTATTCACATGCCTTATGAGAAGTTTGTAATATATCACAGATTTCACAGTCATAGTTTTTTTTGCCCTACGGACAAAAACGTATTAACACTCTTGTGGAAGAGGACCTGAAAGAGACCTGTGTTACAAGGATATCTAATAGTAGCTGAGTATGTACCAACATTTCCCCGAAGGGTAAAATTAGCCTATTGACCCCAAGTTATGGGTACTATAACACTCTAGCATGTAAATGCTCTGATTGTGCTTAGAGTTGGAGCAGCATCATTTTGATTCCATCCTAAAATACTGTAGGAGTGCATTACAATCACGTTTTGTCAGCACTCAAATATATTCTGTGTGATTAACGTTATAATTGGAAGATGGGGTATTGTATTTTTAGAGTACTTCATGTGAAAACTCATGAGAAAAACAAACTGTGTGCTTCGAAATGTGATTACTAGAGTTTTCTGCAATACTTATATACTAATATTTTAAGAGAAAACTAGCCTTGTAACGTGTCTCATTGTGAAGTTAATAGTATGATATGTATGTGCAGACTAATGCTTAAATGTTTATGCATGTAACAAGAAATTCTATGTATGTTGGTGTATTTTGAAATGGCATCTTTTATGTAATAATTTGCAATTTATTCTTTAGTTAAGGAACTGCATTCGCTAAATGTTTAGAAATGTGCACATATTTGTAACCCTGTGCACCATTCACTTGACATGATTTTGCAGCCTTAGGCATAGTTTCAGTAAAAGCTCACGTTTAAGTCTAACCATTAGAGGCCGATTACGATGTTGGCCGGAAAGCCTCCGACCGACACCGTCTCGGACCGATCGACTTGCGGTCTGTGGTTGTGACCGCCAGATTACGATGTGACCGAACACTGATCGATCGGATTCCCATTGTTTCCTATGGGAGCCCGTGTTACAGCCGAGAACCGGCCGTAACGCAGACTCCTATGGGGAAATGGGTGTGTGTGTGTAAAACCCTGCACCCTGTCGCAGGCACCCCATGGTGCCTGCCACATAGTGCAGGGTTTCACAGGGGGATTCAATAGGTACCCCCTCGGCCACCAACCGTAGTCCGGGGGGGCTAGGGAGCCCTGGGAGGGGCCCCCAAAGTCACTTTCCTGCAGCCTTTCCATGTCGGAAAGGCCGGCACGGAAAGGCTGTTGGAAACCGACATCGTAATCCCGACGGTGGAAACGCCATCCATAGGGGGTTCTGGTGTGGTTCCGACCGACAGGAATACTTCGTGAGTTGGTCAGAACCGAGTCGGAATGACCGGCCGTTTACGTTCCAACCTCGAACTTCGTAATCGGGCAGTTGGACTGTAAACCGACCGAGTGGGTTGGAAGGGCTCCAACGCGGTCAGAAAGCTTTCGACTGTCAGGGGGAGGGTTTCCAACTGACATCGTAAAACCCCTTTAATTTGTATTTAACCTTCAATGTAGAATGTGTTTGCTTGCATTTTTGTTTCCACTGCAGGTGCGCACAAAGCCTCATTAGTTAGAAAAGAAGGGTTTTTGTTTTTGTTACATAGCAAGGTATGAGAAGATGGATCTTGGCAAGGAGAAACGGGGTAACGAGCAAGAAGGTGAGTTCCCATGGATCAGGAGAAGAATGGCCAAGGACGGGGGTAGCAACTTATCAATGTGGGAAAGGTGGTGCCAGAAACCAATTTGTGCTGGAATCGTGGAAAGTTACTGGAGTTGCCCATGGGATTTACCTTGAATCCAACTAATGTCTTATGCTGTAACGTAGTGAGGATCAGAGAGACATCTTAGGACTTCATGAGGTACAGACCTCTTCTGCTTTGTGTGGCTTCATGCTACTTGACTCTTGGTTGGTGTTTCTTCTACTGAAGACTCTGACAGCAGAAACCTTTCTTTTTTCCATTGCACTTATGCTTCTTACTTTAGGGTTGTCTCTTATAAGGCTGTGTAGGGAGAGATAGCGTGCTCATGCTTACCTTTGAAAATCATTTTAAGCAATTTAATATGGATTTCTTTTTCCTTATTACTTGCATCTTCATAGCCAAATTAGTCATATGCTTTTTGTTATATAGGGTAAAACTCTTTAGGAGATTTGAACTTATTCTGTTTGTCCTGTATTTCTATACTGTGATGCTGAGATTGATTTATATCGATCTATTTTTGAATTTATAATTACACCTTACTAATCTTAGATTTAGTTGTCGAGTGGGTTATTGTGTGAAAAATTGGTTACACTGTATTGAAATTTAAATTGTGACTCTTTCCTTCTACTTACCTCAAAAGCAGCTAAAAAGACCATCTGGTTGAGTAGGCATGTTTAAGTGGGCCCAAACTCTCTCAGAGTCTTTTTGGTGCCCCAAAAGGTGTTTGTTTCTTCTTATTTTGTGTTTTTTCTTATTTTAACTGTCCTACTTTCATATATTTTATGAAACAAACTGTACTCTTTATAGGGTAGCTCTGATTATGAGAAATTCATGCACCTTGCTGCGCTGCGCTGCACTGCATGGCAGGGAACGGGCAGGAATGCACTGTATTTAAGGCATTATGGAGCATTCCTGTACTTTCCCTTGTGCTGGCGCCCTTTTGGCAGGATGATCATGTGCTTGTGTTGCATGCAGGATTGTTTTTATGCTGGAAGGGGCACCTACCTGCACAAAAACAATCCTGAGATGCATATTCCACTTTCTATGTGTGCTGCAGAATTTAGCACACATAGAAAGAAGGAGAAACAAGGAGAAATGGAGACATTTCTTCTCGTTACACCTCCCCTGGGAAAGTGTATGATTTGGGCACATCCCCAGGTTTACAGGTTGTTGTAAATCTGGGGATGCATCAGAATCCATGGGAGTTGTGTGGGAACACTCACGCAATGCCCATGGTATGCCTACCCAGGGCAGAGTAAAGCAACGCAGAGGTCTGCACTGCGCTGTGTTACTCCAGATTTTTTAAGTGACTCAGAGCCACACAAAGTAGCTTTGTGTGGCTTCAAAATTCTGTCTTAGAGGTTTGGGTCACGCATTAACCATGTTGCGTGGCGCAAGCATGGCACAACCCTCTAGTAAATAAGCCCCTGAGTTCATTGAGAAATGGCTCTGACTGCCCCAGGACATGGGAAAAGGAATGAAAATCACAGAATATTACTGACAAAAAGAGTTAGGAAAGATGAGATGTTAGCTTGCAATCCTTGTAAACCAGTGCTGTGACCTTTTGAATTCATTAATATGCACTATAAAATAAAATAACTGATCATCTCTATTTTTAAATAAATAGAAACTCCTGTGTCACCTGAGATGAAGTAGCTTTTGCTTCTGAATTTATTCTATCATTGTTGTTGTTGCCCTTTTCAGTGAATACAAGGCATCGCTGAAAAGAATGAGACTTATCAATACAATGTGAGTCTAAACAACAAAGGTTATGCACAGAAATATATTTATATTTATTAACAAATGTTATTGTTTTACTTCCAGTTAACCAGTACAGGCAAAAAATGCAGCCTTAAGTTTCTGCTCAAATTATTCCATACATCATGCAGTTATAATCTCGTTTCTACCATTAATATATCTTGCTGTTTCTCCACTTAATGTACCTCTAGTTTATTGCCGGCTTATAGCTTTACTTTGAAATCAATAACTGCTGAGGTCTCCCTGGCGAAGGGGTACAGAGACTTTTCAGTCTCAGTATATTGATTTTGTTCATTCACCCTTTTACTGTAACATTTTTAGTTTCTTGGATTGATTGTCATGCTTCTTGTTATCGCTTAGCAATGAATTTTCCCTAGAGCTCTATTTGCATTGTGTGCCTTCCCTGCTCTTTATGTTCCTCATCACTTTATATCTCTTCTGCATCTGTCCCAGCAAGCGTATCATTTAATATGTCCTGTGCTTTTGCCATAGTTGATTTTGCTCATACCTCTTCTAACTGCTGTGTACAAACGTGCTGTCATTTTCTGACAATGTAATTATTTCCCTTGTCAGCTGTGGTCTTGGCCGGACTGGAATCGCAAACCAGCCCTGGCAATTACGTCCGACTAGCCTCCGGGGGGGTGGTGGGGGGGTCTAACAAGAACACTGCTGCGCTTGTGTTACAAGGGGCTGATTTTGCAAAACCAGCCCCCTGCAACAAAAACGGCCCCCACCGGTACAAAACCAGCCCCCACCCTTATGGCCCACTGGGGAAAACGCCCGGTGCACGCTACTGCCAGTCCAGCCCTGGCTGTAGCCTACATGTTGAATTCCAACTCATCACTACTATTAATGCTGGGTCCGTCAATTTACTAGTTACCTTATTTCTTTGAGGTCGAGTAAAAACATATGTTATGCTCCTGGTGCTGTGTTCAATGTTTCTATTCATCATCTTTTTAATGGTCTTAAACCTCTGACATTTTGCTTGTGGCCAATGAAAATATCTGCTTATCCTTTTAGGTGTGAGATATACCCAATGCATTTTATTAAACTATATCAGTTTAAATTTAGTATTCCTTGTTATTCTAGGGAATTAGCTAAAATGCGTGTCCACTTGTCCTTCAGGTTAACAAGTTGACCCCTTGATTAATCTAGCAGGATAAGATATAACAAGGTTACTGCTTTAAAACTCCCATTTATCAAGCTCAGCACTTAGGAGACAGGACTCACTCCAGCAGAGGCCACCAGCAAGGTTCAGTCTAGGTCCAGTTTATACTGGTCAACACGTCACTTCAAGAACAAGGTCTTTTGCAGCTTGTTGTGTCCTTGTAGACACACAGGAGTTCTGTCAATTATCTCTTGAGTCAATTATCTCTTGAGTCAATTATCTCTTGACTCTTGTCCTGCGTACAGGAAGAAGCGGGTCACATCCTTTAGGGCTCCTTTTGTGTTATGGCAAACAGGGTCCATTCCTATTCTGATCTACAGCTCCAGAAATTGTTCTCAGGAGAGTTCCTTTGGGGGCTACATTTATGTGAGTGGGGTGACCCCTGGACACTCCCTAACCAATGCAGAAAAAGTTCCGGGGGCAATCCTAATCACTTTTTCAGCGGTTCCTGTTTGCCCTACTGCAAATAATCCCCCAGTGTCCCTTACTCCTAAAATTCAAGAAGGGGAAAACCTTTCTCCTTTGGACAGAGCTCCTTTGTCCGCCTAGAAGTGGGGCCAGGAAAATTAGCAGTCCAATCCCCTATATCTACTCTAAACTAGTTTGGGGCAGTTTTCTTTTCACTGAGTTTGGAGTTAGCTTGGCTAGTGTGAGCCTTAGGGACAAAGGATTTTCTTCTTCTTCGGGCCTCTCATTACACTAAACTATGAACTGTCAGATTTCACCTCAGTCCCTTTCAAGTTAATGAACTTCCTGGTCCCAACACAACTGTCATTCCTGACCTGATAGGAATTAAATGCCTGATGCCCAGTCCATCATGTCACCGGGCCTACATTGTTTAGCTCTGGGCGTTTTCACACCTCTTTAAGTTCAAGCAGTTGTTGGTCAACTGTTGGAGAGCAAATTAGTAGGGAAAATATACTTTTCAAAAAGTTTTCATTCTTAAGTATTTATAAAAAATCCAACTTCACCATTGAATCAGACTTTTAATAAATATGAAAACTAGTGTTTGAATGACAGTTTTAGCTGGTTCCTGTCTAAAGTTACAGATTAACGTTTATAATCTGTGCTCTACCATTTTCTAGGATCTGGCTACAGCTCCACCAGTGAAAATATCTTTTATGGTTTAGTCACTGGAGGAACATGCCTACTTTTCAGAAATGTTCTGCTTTTAAATATCAGGCACCCTTCCTTGTGGGAAAGAAGATATACTTCGGGTAACTTAATATTTAAAAGGAGGGTTTCCCGCCACACAAAAAGGGTTACTTTGACAGGTTTGACAGCAGGTTTTTAGGGTGCTGCAGTCACACTACATATGGTAGGACTGATGCCATGTTTTACAGGCCAACCTAATGGATGACATCGTAGGTGCTGCAGTCAACTGGTGGCATTTAACTTCCATGTACTTGGTGTATTTCGTACACCATATACTATGGACGTATAGTCAATCAGTTGTAAGATGGATAGGCAAGTCAATCAGTTGTAAGCCAACTGTTCCAAGTTTAAAGGGGGACATAGTCACTTTACCCCTGTTTAGCAAGGGTAAAGTTCACCGAGTTTAAAATCCAGCACCAATTTGGAGTAAAAAAAGGTGAAAAACAAGGAGAGGAGAAAAGGCAGATTGGCTACATACTGTAGGGCTGCTTCTTCCCTAAATTTGGTTCAATAATATGATATCTAATTCCTGGAAGATTTCCATTGGGATTCTAAGCATTAGTGTGGCAAACTATTATGAATCTGGAGCAGGTTCACTATTTTTAAAAGCTCTTTCGTCCCTATCATTGAGAGTGCTAATGTCCCCAAAAATGTTGTCATCACTCTAGATGCTGCTACTGCTGGCCTTATGTTTCAGGCCACCAAGTCAGTCTCGGTGCAGCAAATCTGTATGCCCAGGTATCATAAAGTGCTTGTTTCTCACCTCAGCCTCTTAATGGCAGCATTTTTCAGTGTTCTAGGGTTTGGTGAAAAGGGAATGCACTTAACTTATTCCTGTTAATCTTAATGCCAGAGATCTCTCCTAATATTTCAAGGATGTCCAAGTCATTTTCCAGATTGTCAGGAATCCTGCCAGTATAATATTATATCATCAGCATACAGTGATATGCAATGTGATTTGCACCTGATGGTTATGGGCTGAAATACTGCCCCTTTCATATTGTGCTTGCCACTGGTTCTGCCATAATGGCAAGCACAATTCACGTGCTTCTGAGATCACTTATCCTGATCGTGTTATTACTGTGGAATTATTAGTCAGGAATTTGGTCTATTTTTTGAAGGTTTCTCCTAGGTCTATATGCTTCATTTCTGCATTATAGGTATTTCCATTACAATGAGTAATTTGCCTGTGCCAGTGCCCTGGGGTCATTGTCACTGCTATCTTCAATTATCTTGATTATTCTTCATTTTAAAATACTCTATTACACCCCTATATTAATCTGTTTGTATTAGATGACGCAAGATGGGCATAATTCTGGTTGCTAACGTTTTGCTTAAAATTATATCGTTGACATTGAGCATGGAAAGTGGCATGTATAATGGCGGAATTGCTTGTCCAGCTTTTGGCAAGTTTTCTGCATTGGCTTCATAAAATCGGAGCTCATCTGATCCAAGGGTTTTCCTCCTTTTGGCTGTTCTTTTTATTGCAATATTTTCTTTTGGTATACCTGCTTTTATTAACTTTTTCAGGTGAAACAGGGACATCTGTTAAGGTTTTACAGCTTTTAGAAAGATAATCCACCATTGGCAGCCTGCAAACAATGGTTACAGAGAGCACATTAATACAGCGATATAGAGTGCTTGTCAAGTCACATCAAATCTTGCTCCCTATACTCACACTTTACAGTGCCATATTACCGAATAGGCAAAGTAGGCACCGGCCTATGGGCCCCACTCATTTTAGGGGCCTTGCCACAACGGATCAAAATAGTATTGATTTGATCTTGAAAACAAATTACAAACAAGCTTTCTAAAATATTGTTTCCAAAACATAGAAAAAATAAATTGACCCAAAGAAACGAAAATTTGACATTAAAGACTCTATAGAGAAAATGCTGTATTAATGTAAGGTACCCATTAACAACTTAAAGTACATAAACCAGATACATCAAATTCACAAAATGGTTTGTCTCTTAAAAGCTCATATTCTGGCAGTTGTCAGTTTGTAAAAAAAAAAAAAAAACAGTGCACTGGGTATCAGGAGATAATTTGATAGGAGGGGGCCCCCGAAATTTCGACTGCCTATGGGCCTCCACAGGGTTTATTCCGGCACTGACCCTTTACCTCCCCTTTCTTCTGATAATCCTAACTGCAGAAGGTGAACAATCCCCTAATGTCCACCCTCAAAAACAAAGCCAGAAGATACTCAAGGAACGTCAGAACTGACTATATCAGATCTTTCCCAACAGGAGAATCAATTACAATCTTGATTTCCTGCTCAGTTCTCTTAAGCCTCTATGTCCTCACTAGGCAATGCTACTAGGCCATTTCTCCCAAACATTCAAGTTTTTGCCAGTCCTCTATCCATACCTTGTCTGTGTAAAACATTTGTAATATTCGGTGAATGTTCTGTTTATGTCTACTTGCATGAGTACTATCTCCCCTTGTATAGTTTGTACCTCTAGTGCTGGGGATCCTTTCTTTTCCAGGTTTGCTAATCAAGCTAGTAATTGTTCCGCATTGTTGCATTTATAATCCATTTAGTCATATATGTCTTTCAGCCAAAACATCTAAGTCTGTCAGCTGAGTGTGCCAATTCTCCCTTTATTTTGTCAATATGTTATGTATGTCTGGGTTTTCAGGTCTTTATTTTCAATCTTTATCACCCTCTTCTGTTTCTCTTTGTCAGCTATCAGTTGTGTTTTAGCCCTCACTGTGGTCTTAATGCAATGTCCTATTATTACAGCCTTTAAAGCATACCATTCTATCAGTAATGATGATGCTCTCAACCAGTTTTTTAAACTAATTGTGTATTTCTTCCTCTATTATGTGTTTGAAGACTTGATCTTCCAATTACTCTACTTTTAGCGTCCATGTTGGGATTCCTGCGTTTGTCTCCCCCACAGTATGATAAAAGAGCATGTGTTAGCAGTGGCGGCTCCTGGAGGGAGTGTTGCGGGCGGTGGGGCAGGGGAGGGGCAGGGTGGGGGGTAGTAAACTACGGCGTACGGCCGAACAGATTTAATGAACTAAATAAATAAATAAAACGAATTACATTGCACGCGCTGCATCGCAAATGGCGATGCAGCACGTGCAATGTAATTCGTTTTATTTATTTATTTAGTTACTTAAATCTGTTCGGCCGTATTCCGTAGTTTACTAGCCCTCACCCTGCCCCTCCCCCGCCATGCCTCACCGCCCCGCAACACTCCATCCAGGAGCCGCCACTGTGTGTTAGATCACCTGGCTATGATCTGCTAGAATTATTGTTAATTATTCCATACATTCTAAGGTCGCTTGTATTTCAGAAGTGCAGGCTACCTTATCTAGCCGTGTATGACCGAATGGGGGGAGTAGTACAATGTTCTCCAGAAATCTACCAATTTCCACTATGTCGCGCAAAGGTGGAGAATCTCGCTGTACTCTAACTGTACTTATTGTTGTTGAAGTAAGCAATAGGGGTGAGACCTGTCTCAGTCCACAACTGCTACTTCTTAAAGTCTCCCCATTTATCAATGGGTGGGGAGTTAGTTCTGCCAGTATTTTTGGAAAGTCTGTTGAAATATAGTTGTTGGTTGTGGTTTGGGGCATATGTTTACTGAGACTGTTTCTCTCCCATTCAACGTACCAAATGCTGCGCCCCCATTTATCAGCAGTTGTTGTGTGCACTTGAAATGGTACCACGGAACTCTTCAATATCAGCACTCATCTATTGTCTGTTGAATATTGTGTGGAGTAAATGTGTCTCCATTGTTGTTTCTGTAATGCCAGAGCCTCCTCATGAGTGAGGGGCGTTGCCAAGAGAAATGCTATCTGTGCTCCTCATTTTCTAATTTGACATACCATTTTAAATCATTTTGTTGCATTATTCAACCCACTTGTATTCCAGGTAACTATGCTAATTTTGAGCTGTTCGCTCAAATTCCTCCGTGTGTTATGTTGTTCTTATGCTATCTTGCTCCTTAAACTTGAGTTATGTTTCACTATATTTGTTAGAAATTGGGTTACTGGTTGACTGGGGTCAAGCCCTGGTCAAGCAATAACCACAATCCTAGTCGGGGTAAGAGGCAGGTAAACCCTAAATGTACCTGTGCTCACCCTCTGGTAGTTTGGCACAGAGCAGTCAGGCATTTAGAGGCAATGTGTAAAGTACTTTTGTAACACTTCGAACAGTCAAACAGTGTAGATACCATGCAAAAAGATACCAAACTAAGTTAGAAAAATAGTTCTGACTTTATTAAATAAAACAAGACCAAAATGACCAAAATCCAGTAAATAGAAACTTAAGATATTGAATTTCAAAATTTGTCAATAAAAAATAGCGCCTAGAAGCAGAAAGCACTATTTGGATATCTGGGCACGCCAGACCAGGACAATGTCAAAAATTCAGGCCGACCGCGATGGAGCATGCGCCAGATACTGTGACCCAGTGATGCCCTTTGATACCTTAATCCTGGGTGTGTTGACATCTAGGATGCATGGTACTGTGGAGGCGATGCGTTGGTGCCAATCCATGCAGCGACGATGATGCGCTGGTTATGATCTGCATAGCTGTGGAGATGCTTCAACTTCGTTGAACAGTGAGCTGCCATGTGGGGGCTTCGCCGTCGTCATCAAAGCTGCTGTTAGTGGAGATGTGAGGACCTTGCATTGGGAAGCACAGTGGTGATTCTGAATGAGATGCATCGGGTCTGATCCACCCAGCAGCAGTGATGCGTTGGCTCTGATGAGCTATGATGCGGAGGTCTTGGCGTCGTCGTCGAGACTGCCGTCAACAGAGATGCGAGGACCTTGCTTTGGGAAGCACGTATCGCAATTGTGGTTCTGAAGGTGAGGCGTCGGGTCCGATCCACGCAAAAGCAGCAATGCGTCAGTGCAATTACAAATATCCTGTAACCTACATTACTGTACCCCATTAAACAAACACATGGCCTTCTGAAGTAGATGCTGTGAACCAAAATATAGTGAACAAACATAACATCCACCACGTGATACAGATCTTGTGCCCACATAAAAACTAAGAACCAAACTAAACCACTTATAAATAACTAACAACAAATACTTTCTCTAAAAAACACATATACGGTGTGTTGAGAATAAAGCCATGCATGAAACAAACATGCGTGCAGACATGCTCCCTGAACAACAAGCGTGAGGGAAACTAATAACTGTGCAATAACAAGTCAACGTGATAACACACTTACGATGTCTACGGCATGGAAACAGAAATCTCCTGGCGCCTTGTGCATTGTATTAATGGGGGCCAATAATGTATTGTATTGTATTGTAATTGCATTCATATAGCGCTTACTACCCCTGACGAGGCGTCAAAGTGCTTTTTCGGCGAGTAGCACGCTACTCCAGAACCCATAAAGGATTAGTGTTTAATTAGTATAGTAAAATATGAAAGTAATTTGAGTGGTGGGTATGTTAGTCAGTTATTTGGATTCAGAAGGATAGCAGAGGTATTGAAGAAGGAAAAAGGTTTGCAGTTATATAGCACTTGTTAACCCTGATGGGGTGTTGAAGCGCTTTTTTGGCGAGTAGCACGCTACTCCAGAACCCATAAAGGATTAGTGGTGAATTAGTATAGTGAAATATGAAAGTAATTTGAGTGGTGGACATGTTAGTGTATTATTTGGATTTAACAGGATAGCGGAGGGACAGAAGAGAGAAAAAAGGTTTGCATTTATATAGTGCTTGCTACCCCTGATGGGGTATTGAAGCGTTTTTTTCTACAAGTAGCACGCTACTCCGGAACCCATAAAGGATTAGTGTAGGTGACGGGACGGTTGTAGTTGCATTGCAACTGCACGGTATTGAATTAGACATTATTGAGTCATTGAGAGTTATGTAAAAATGGGCAACACTTCATCCAATGTTCATTCAGAGAGGACTCTTTCTTAAATGTCACATTTTAGCTAACCCTGAGGAAGGGATCACTCCCGAAATGCATTGAGTGTACAGGATATTGGATGGGATCTGGAATGTTAAAAACAGAGGAATTAAGCTTTGTTCAGCTTTCAGTGTGTAATTCTTATTTTGGAACCATCATGCTACCAATAAAAATACAAAACCTGGATATCAACGTTTCATCTTGTTCAAGACTAGTTTAACACAGATAAAATATGATAAACAAGCATTTACAAAGCAATAGGTCTCGCAATTGCGAGATTTTGAGCTATTGGCATTGTAAATGGCATTGCCTTTTATAATAGTAAAAGGCATTGTTATTTAGAATTTCAGTATGCGCAGAATTGGGTAGATGAGTGAAGAAAGGTTGTGCGTGGTTTGAACAAGTGAAGGGTTTTAGGGGAGGGGGAGGCAGCTGGCTATGTAGTGTAATGTCTAGTGAGAACGGCGTTAATGCTAGTTTGCAAGGCATACTACCAAGGGTTGTCTGAAGTTGTTGCAGCAGTTTCTTTAAAGTAGTCTTTCACATTTAACTGACTGATGTGGTCTATGGCTGCGCTGCTGCACCCGACTGCAATCTCTGGCGAGTTATTTTTTTTGTTTAAATGCAACCATGTCTGTATGAACGCGTTATTTAGGAAGAGGTCGAAAAAGGAGTTCTGACTGAACACATTCCTTGGCAAGGCAAGTGCAAACGCTACACAATACTTATAGACAAAACTAATATGTACTTTTGAAACGGAGAATGCTATGCAAAGAAAGGTATCTGAATGAACCAAAATGAAATTAAGAACAGCGAAACTCCATGCACGCATAGGGAAACAAGTGATGGCTAGTGAGAGAGGGAGCAGGAGTTAGAGAGCGAGAGAGCAATTGACAAGCACCAAGGGCAAGGGAGAGAGTAGAGACTGGTAGGGTGAGGGGAAAAAAGACCGAGAAGGCAGAGTACAGTCATGAGAGGACACATAAGAGATTGTCAGCTTGCAAGCAAGAGAGATCCAGCGTGAAGGGAGGGAGACAGAAAGGCAGAAAGAAGAGACAATCAGCCAGAATGTAAGTGAGAGACAGTCTGAAGTTATATAAGGGACACCCAGAGTGAGGGTGTGCAAGAGACAGCTAGTAAGTGTGGGAAAATGACTGGGACATTGAGAGTAACTGAAAGGCACCGAAGGCAAGAGAGGGCAGACAATGCGAGGGAGAACCAGGCCGACAGCATGACGGAATTGAGAGTGCAATGAAGAAAGAGGTGGCTAGTTTTGCAATAAGCCATGACTGTGGCAGTAGGGCGCAGGAAGGTCGATGGACAGGTGGGAGGGGCTAGAGCAAAAGCGGGGTGGAACTAAAACTCCCCTGAAAGTTTCCGAAAGTTTTTCAGGAGGAGGGGAAGGGATGAACATAGGGCCTCAGGTAGGGAGGGGAGCGGGAAAGACTGATGGGGAGGGGAGCATGATCGTGAGTTCTGGGATAGCAGAAGAGACAGGCTCAGAGAGAGATGAACTGGTGCGGACTCCGGTTGAGATGTTTTGGGGTGATTGTGGACCGTGTGAGATGGTGTGCAAGGGAGGGAGGGGTGTGAAAACGTAGGGCACAGACTGTGATAGACACTTAGCAGGGGTGAAGAAGTGATGTATGCCCAGGAGCACACTGTGTGCTGGGAGCGAGACATGACTCCACGTGTCACTGTTTATGCAATGCGGCGTAATGTGTGGCTCCGTGGCAGAAACAGAACAGCAGGTTAGTGTGCATGTTGGTTGTGTGTGGATGGTGGTGGGTCCAACAGCAGCTGAGGCTGGCTCCCCCACCCCCACTCACTGTAGGAGCAGTAAACCGGGTCTAGGCCACTGAAGGGGCCTGTCTGGCAACGGGCAGTGAAGAAGTGACCCCCGAGGCTCTGCAGCTCGCCCAGTGCAGAGGCCTGTTCGAATGGTCCAGGCTATGTCAAGCTGTGTTGTGTCTAGTAACCACCTTTAGAGGGGCCACAGGTGAAAGGAGCACTGGGAGGGTTGGGTGGAATGAGGTCGGGGGAGCTACACATGGTGCAAGGGCAAAAACGAGCTCCACCTAAGCTGTAAGACCCCCATATTTCACAATAGCAACTGAAAACAAGTGCATGGTATTGTTTGAGACTTCAGGTTTTAGCTTGCATCGAAATACCTGTATTTTACGGCGCGCTCTGGGTCAGCCAGTGCCCGGACCACGGTACCATGGGGTACAGTGCTTTGTTTAAGAGGTGCTGCCACTTACTTTCGCTATCTATTGTAGTGCAACGAGGGTGGAAAGTGACGGGCGGGAGAGAGGCTGGGGAGCGGAACTAATGGGGCAGTAGGTTAAACAAGCACTGAAACCAAGAAATTACTTTTTCAGCTCGGGGCAACAAATAAGTAGTCACTACTAAGCTGATGCTTGAACAGCGCACGACCATAGCACGCAGAGAAGTCCACGGCATGACTCGCCATGTGAACACCTTCTAACAATGCCCACCAATACCAGACACCTAAAAGATCGCTGCTTCTTGACTAACTAGATCATATTATAATTTTTAATAGCAACTGTATAGTAAAGCTATGGCTATATAAATGCAATTACAATACAATTATGCTATTTCTATATTTTTAGTAAGTCAGTGAGAGACTGCACAGGATACACAGAGCATGGGCTGGGGTGAGGCTCAGGGGACAGAGGGATAGAGAGCAGCGGGCAGAGCACCGGCTTAACAAAAGGTGAGGGGGCTCCCCACTTGCTGGACCCAGTCAGGAGCATTGAGTGCAGCGGCCTGCCGCCCCTGCAAAATGCCGGAGGGGGCCCCCTGGAGGTTGTGGACCCTCCGCATTGCGGAGGCTATGGGGCTAATGTTACCCGCTGGGGTAGAGGGACAAGAGACAAAAGGGGTAAACAGGGTAGAGAGCAAAAGATAGGGCTAGATAGCATGAGACAGCGGGTAGGGTGCAAAAGCCACTTGGATGGAGAGCAATAAAGAGGTAGAGGGTAAGAGAGGGGGTGTAAGGAGCAAGATACACTGGGGTAGCAAGAAGCAGAGTGTGGGTAAGAGACGGAGGGGTAGAGAGCAAGAGATAGAGGGAGGGACGAGAGCAGTCCACCCCAAGCCCTATATAATGCCCCGTATCTTGTTACACCTCCTGTCCTGCAAACCACTGTCGTGTTGTGCGGCGCTGCACCGGTGCTATTTAAAACCGGTACGTGGAAGAACAAAAGAAACAGAGGGACAGAAAGAAGACAGGCAGTGAGAGGGGAATTAGAGAGACGACAGAAGACACCCAGTGACATCCTACACACAAGAGACTGCTGAGAGCAGAGAGCAGGGGGCTGGACAGGCCTGAGAGCCGGGGGGGGGGAGAGGGTATCGCCACAATGGAGAGAAACCTGGAAAGAATGAGGAAGTGATGCCATCCCCAGAGTTTCGTTGTCCCAGGCTTGGCCCCTCCCACACACACCTGCACTTCAAGCGCTGATGACCACTTTCGGCTTTGTGGCACACACCGCACCCTGTGCGAGTCACCAAGGTCACAGTGTGCGACAGTCACCGCAGCCGCCGTGCTAAGCACAGCGCAGCCTTACGCTGCATGAAACCTTGAATAAAGAAAGGAATCAAGGCGCTGTGCAGGGGGGGCTGAAGACCTGGAGTTAGGAAGGTCACAGTGTGCGACAGTCACCGCAGCCGCCGCCCTAAGCACAGCGCAGCCTCACGCTGCATGAAACCTTGAATAAAGGAAGGAATCGAGGCGCTGTGCAGGGGGGTGCTGAAGACCTGGAGTCACCAAGGTCACAGTGTGCGATAGTCACCGCAGCCGCCGTCCTAAGCACAGCGCAGCCTCACGCTGCATGAAACCTTGAATAAAGGAAGGAATCAAGGCGCTGTGCAGGGGGGGCTGAAGACCTGGAGTCACCAAGGTCACAGTGTGCGATAGTCACCGCAGACGCCGTCCTAAGCACAGCACAGCCTCACGCTGCATGAAACCTTGAATAAAGGAAGGAATCGAGGCGCTGTGCAGGGGGGGCTGAAGACCTGGAGTTACCCCGTGCACCTCTGAGCTCCGTGCCTGCTTAGCTGGCCTGGCTGCTGCAGCTCTGCTGCTCCCTGTGCACCCATGGGCTGTCCCTGCCTCGCGGCAATACACGGCAGGCAGAAATCAGAGGACCGCAAAAGTAAAATCGGCCCGCGCGCAAATCGTTCGGCTAATTAATTAAATAAAAAATAAACACGCCGAGACAGGAGGGCACACGCACGGCCCCCTGTCCCCGGGGGTCCCCCTCGTATGGCGCTGCCTCACTGTTGCTGCAGCGGGGAGGAGGGACAGTAACGTCGGCGTGAAGGCAGCGTGATTGTAATAGAGGCCCAATCAGAGAGCTGACTGGCGCGTGTAAACAGCGTGACTGATAAGAAATGTAGTCACGTGCAGAGACTGCAGCGCTAGGCGCGAGACCTAAAAAAGTGCAAGCAGAGCGGACTAAAACTGTAGTTAGGCGCCGCTGTATCGGGACTACACGGAAGTTAGCAAATGACCAACAGCCAACAGAAAGGGAGATAACAACAACACTACCACAAGTAAGCCAATAGCAAGCGGAAAAACAGATTACATGAAGTTTAAGCCAACATACAGATTACTTTATGTCTCGCTGAGACAGCGCATGCAGCGCATGCGCTGCCAAGGCGAGACCTAAAAATGACTAGTATGAGACAGTCGCTGGAGTTATATTGGCCGAGGCCCACACATGAGCAGTGCAACTTGGGACTGTTGAACCATTTGGTCATCAGCTTTAAAAAAAGTGACTTAGCGTGTTTTGGTCAGAGCTCACAGCAGGAGCTGCACGCTGAAGTTCTTGCCTGATAGCGTTTGATAAAAAGTTTAAGATTGATAAATTAGGGTGTTAATCCTATCATTGTTTCTGTCCCTTAAGAGATTCGGCCACATGGTGGCTCTGTTTGTCTAATTGAGTGATTAGCACAGCAACAGTTGTTAATTAATTTAATATCCATTAAAAATGACTGATACCCTCCACCAGTGCTTATTTTTGAGCAGGTGGGGGGGGGGGGGGTGGTGGGGGGAGTAACCAGCACTTATTTTTGGGGACAGGCACTTCTTTTTTCCTGAATCAGATAGTTGCAGAGTGCAAGATAGTGAAAAACACCCAGATTGGTAAGAAAGAAGAAGAAAAAGACAGCAAACCATCACGTATAGACAGTGGGGCGGTCCGCCCAGGGGCACGAGTTTTGGGGGCGGCATCTCGCCCCCTCTTACCTAAAGTCTTGGGGCGGCAATCTCCCCCCCCCCTTCATTGCGGCCGCCCTGGGCCAAAGGGCTAGCTCAGTGCTTAATTTGAGCCGGTGCTTTCCGGTGCTCAGCACCGACACTTATTTCACAGGGCCGGGGCTACAATTTCTGACCCTACAGGTGGTGGTCTCAATGTTAATTGTTCAATTTCAAAATAAAAAGAATAACATACCTTGCATGGTTACTGGCTGGTAAATGTTCATAGGTAGGCCAGCGTACGCCTTCCAGGCAGGCATGATTGTGTATCACAACGTTAGTGATGATGTCATCACGCCTGTCACGAATCCAAGAAGTCATCATCAAACAATGGCTTGCATTCTATTCCCCAAATCTGCTGCACCCTGCCACTGCCTGAGCCTAAGCCTCCCATTGGATAACTGTAGCTGGGGGCTGGCTCATGACTGAGTTGAGGCAAGGAAGCTGTGAGAGCGCATTTGGAACTTGGGAGTGAGGGCTCATGAGGAAGAATAAACAAAAGTAAGCGTGGACTTTCCACTTGCTGCGTAGCCAGAGTAGCATATCCTGCAGCCCTGCATCGCTGCTTTCCTCAACGTCCTCGTTGCGGCCCACCACAACTTTTTTGCACCATGGAGTCACCTGTAGTATCGTTGCGGTACCCCCCAGTATGCTAATTGCTGAGCGTGGGTGAGTCCAGTAGGCGCCTCAGCCATACTCACCGGCATTGGCAGCATTAAAGCTGGGTACAATGCTTATGATGTAGCAGGCAGGGTCACAGCAAGCTGAGCAGTGGATGCCGATGCCGTCTTCATCCCTGGACCTACTAATTACAGGCAGCACTAGCAGTGACATGACCTGCTGTGCTTGAGCAGCCGCCTGTTCCGCAATAAACTCAGTCATACCGCACTGATTAATATATGTAAAAAAAGCATTTTCATTTGGTGTAAATTTTGTTTTTGCACTCCGTGTAGGTAAGAAAGTAAAACGCATGTCATCTTCCTCTTCTTTAGGAATGACAACTAACCCTGGGCAAAGCACTACGCTACGCTCACGTAGTTTGCGAAGTTTGCGCTACTTCGCACAACGCGAATTGCACGTAGCACAGTGCAAACACGCGTAGCGTAGCGTAGTGCAGCGGTCATTTTTTGCTTGCTCGCGGTCCTCAACGTCAAGTTGGCGACCGCCAGCAAGCAAAATGGTCAGGTTTCTCATTGCGAGTGGTCGCGTATGCTCGCGACCGCTCGAGATGAGAAACTACCAGTCCGCGTTGAGAAAGCTGCCGCTCGAGTAAAAATCTACTCGAGCGGCAGTAAAAGACAGCTCGCACTGTGCAAGATGCCGTTTTCAATGATTGCACAGTGCGGACAAGCATCCGGCACTGTGCAATCATTGCGAACAGTGCACTACGCAGTTCGCGTAGTGCTACGCGTAGCTCGCGTAGTGCGAACTGCACTTTGCGTAGCTTCGCGTAGCGCTACTTCGCGAACTACGCCCAGGCTTAATGACATCAAGAAAACGTGGAGTTCAAAATAGCAGGGACCTGTACAGGCTGGAGACAGGGGTGACAGCAGGAGTGTTATAGATAAGAGAGAGCAAGAGTAAAGAGGAGAAAGAAACAAGGAGAGAGGAGAGAGATAAAACGGAGCAAAGTAGAAGAAAAGGAGGAGAGCAAATCAAATACAAAGAGAAAGCAGATATGATGTGAAGAAGAGAGCAATAAGAAGAGAGAAGATAGAATGAAATGATGTAGAGGACAGGACAGAGAAAAAAAGCAGAGAAATTATAAAACGGAGACACAGCTAATCACTGTTAGAAGAGTGATAGTAAAGAGCCAAGATCGAGGGGAGAGAGAGCAGAGCATGGATAAATGTGAAGAGGAAAAAGGGCAGGGGTAGAATGAATAGAGGGCAAATCAGAAATACAGGGAATAAGATAACACACCAGGTGTGACAAAGACGATAGAAAACGATTAGAGAGGTGAGAGGATAGACTCTTAGAGCAAAGACTTAGGGGACAGACAACAGATCAAGGTTAGAATATAGAGACTGAGGCAGTGCGAGTGTTGAAAGTGGGGCTCACCGGAGGTAGAAGTGGACTTTGGTCTCCTTGGCAAAAATTTCGGCACCAGCACTTCTTTTTTTTACAAATTAAGCACTGGCTAGCTACCCCACTGCGTACAGAAAGCAGAAACCAGCAAGTGCGAGAAAAGGCGGCAGAGAGTGTTTGGTAGTGGTTTCAAGACCATTGGCCTTGGAATTCGGCGCGCAGACGTTTAAATTGCACAGGCCGCGGCTTCTGACCAGACACTCGGGGACCATCACTCTTGCTTTAATAAATGAAGGACTGCCTGCCACCTGATCCATTCTTTTGGCTTTAGTGCCCGGGAATAGTCTTAAAAGTCGGACTTGTAGGAATGTTATGATTAGTAGTTGTGTTGGTACTGTCATTGGCAGCGCTGGCAGAGGTAAAGGGTGGTGCAAACTGCAGTGGCCTCCTGCAAAGGACCCTGGCGCCTATGGTTTACAAATTAAGCAGTTACACCGGCGACTTATTATTCGCCTATTCATTTATATGTTAAGAAGTCTTATTCTTTGAGTTGTCAAATTCCTCAGCGAGGTGCAGTTTCACACTCGAGCCAGAGTTAAAGTGTGGAAAAGGCATTATTGCTAAGACCAGCAGAGACAAAGCACAGAGACATTCCGGCAGTTGAATGGATTGTTTTGCCCCTCCCTGAGAGAATAAAAAAAATACCTCCACAACATTTTCTTTTCGCTGAAAATGTAAGGCCCTTTTTGTTTGCTTCCTCAGAAAAGTAAAGTTCCCGAAGCACCACATGAAATTTAAAACTTCCTGGCTTGAAAGAGCATTACTGTTTTCCTCCAGACGGAGATCTTTTCTTTTTAAAATGTTCTGTTTGTTGGCTCGAGGGAGTTCAAAAGAGCCGGAAGCTATTTTATTTAAATGTTTGCATGAAATGTTAAAGCGCAGACACTTAAACATAAAACTGAGAATTCCTCCATCTAGACACGACTCCCGAGGTAATACGCTCTTGGAATATATTAATTGCTCCTCCTTCGCAAAACATTGAGTTTTGTAAAAATATTCCACTCAGATATCTCTACATGTACATAGATCTCTATTTTGTAGGTGGTTTACAGACGATGCTTGCTTATCACGACAAATATTGCTTCCTTGAGAAGGGGTCGAGTCAAGTAGGTCAGCCATGTCAAAGGGAAAAGCTATCTATCTTCGATGATATGCAAAGCAAACATTAAATATTGAAGTTATAAAACAGAATACCATTTCCTGAAATCGGATTCAGCTCCGTCGTGTTGATCTGAATATAAATTATTTCCTTGTTATCTGTCAAGTTATGTGTGACATTTGTATATTTAAACATTGATTTACAAAGTGTTAATTGCTGTTTTAAAAATGAATTTAAATGATGCTCTGCATTTTTGCGCAAGACATGAACATAAAATCCAGAAATTGATATTATAAACAAATATATAGATTTACAGATGTTTTCAAGAAAAACAAAGGACATTTACATATTCATATACCAAGCCATGAACGAATCATTGTCATAGCAATAGTCTCCAATAGATGCAAAGATAAATACTATAGTCGCTAACATACAACCTGCAGCAACGTTCTAGGTCTTTGTGTACAACCAAACCACCCAGCAGAGGGCTGTGGCTCCCAATGGTCGAGAAATGACACGCCCCCAACCCCTATTACATCAATACTGCACATCCCCCCTGAGACATGAAGGTGTTTTTAAGGCTAGCTTCCATAACAGGAACGCACCATAGTGCAACCATTTGTATAGCATTTATGGAGTCAGACCTTAACAGGGAGAGAGTAGGATGCGGTTTTAGGAAGGAGTCCCAGGTTAGATTAAAAACAAGACATTTGTTTATTCATTTTTATAGATATCTCTCTCGAAGACAACAACCTTTGCCAATTAAGCTAGACACTCTTTGTGTATTTGCACATTTGGCTTCCTCCAGTGAATGGAGCACAGTCGGACAATTCGATGGAACTATCATCATGTCATCTATGGAAGACTGCGTTGACTACATTTCCACCAACTATGACTTAATGCTGGTACAGCCCCATAGAATAGTGATTGAGTAACAATTATCCTGATCGCATTGCCAGCATTCAGAGTGTTGTCAATAGTCGATCATGGTGATTTAAATAAGGATGGGACATCTAGACTACGACTGCTCAGTATCACACTCTCCATGGCTGCCAGGGGGGGAAGATCTGGTATTGTTGGATCGAGGTAGATTAGTTCAGAGAGGTGTTGAGATAAAAGGTCTCCATATGGGGCATGCACAAACCCCCTGATTCCATGCAGTGGCGTAGCTAGGCACTCTGCCGCCCGTGGCGGTCCCTGCCTTTTGCCGCCGCCGAGCTCCTAAGAGCAGGGGGGGGGGGGGGTGCTGGCGATAAATTTACCTGCCGCCCCCAAATCTCGTGCCGCCCGGGGCGTACCGCCCCCTCCGCCCCCCCCTTGCTACGCCAGTGATTCCATGTGAGCATGTAATTCACTAGGCTTCACCCTCACCCTAATGTCTCCCCATATAGAGGACTTGATGTCAGTGTCAGTGATTGGCAGATCATTATTTTGGAATCAGAAACGCATAAATATATCTTGGAGGCACTACCATCTTGACCTTCCAGATCCTGACCCAGAAGGAAAGATGGAGCTGGGTCCAGCTCTCTAATGTAGCTTGTGTACAGTAGTGGAAAGGCATTATCTTTTACCACTTGGTTGAGTTCACCAGTGTAGCCAAGTAGCGCAGGCCCTTGCAGACCCATTTCTTCGCGACGGCACTAATACTGGCTCTGGTTTTGGAACAGGAGTTTGGAATCACTTTGCATTCTCTCCCAGTTTATTTTATTGTCTAAGAATTGGGAAAAGTAATCAATCATGGAGATGAGAGCAGTCAATGATGTGTGGGGATTGCTCATTGTCATGAGGAAGTAATTTACATAAGGGCAGTGTTCATGTCTCCTTATTGGGAGGGGTCACCCTTAATTCGGTTTGATGACTAGATACTGGTCATCAGGGGCGCTAAGGTAAAAAGAAGAGGGGATCAGGAGCAACCCTGTCTCATGCCTTGATTTATTGATAAAGAATGAGATAAAAATCCCCAATTTATAAACTCCATTGCTCAATGGTGTGGCACCTGACCCTAGTGATTATATCCTGGCCAATAACAAACCTATCCATCATTCATAAAAGGTGGCTCCATTTCATTCTTTCAAACACTATTTTAGTGTTGATGGAGATATCATCCTCTGAGACTTTGGATTTTCAAAGAAGATGACTGAAGGTTCTTCGATGGTTCCTGGATGACCAACCTTGGACAAAACTCCCTTGCAAGGGATGGATTTGAGAAGGGATTATTGTTGGACCTGGCCCTTTTTGCAGGATTATCCCCAAACTTTTTGCTTCTTTCTCCTATATTTCCTGGTCTGTTTTTGTTGGCTTTAGGACTCTGGGCACTTTACCACTGCTAATCAGTGCTAAAGTGCATATGCTCTCTGTGTAAATTATGATTATAATTGGTTATCCATGATTGTCATATTTGATTTACTGGTAAATCCCTAGTAAGTGCACTGAGTGTGTGAGGGATTGTAAATCAAATGCTACTAGGGGGCTTGAAGCAGTGATTGTGCCAGCCACAGGAGTAGCCCTGTAAATGAGTCTCAGACCTGCCTCTGCAGTGTATGCGCGCGCAGTTGTAAACTGCCATGTTGACCTGGCAAATGCACCCACTTGCCAGGCCCTACCCTCCCCTTTTCTTACATGTAATGCATCTCTCAAGTAGGCCCAAGGTACCCCCATGGGCAGGGTGCAGTGTGCGTGAAAAGTAGGACATGTACTGGTGTGTGTGACATGTCCTGATAGTGAAATACTGTGTATTTAGTTTTTCACTGTTGAAAGGCAGTCAGTCCCATCGGCTATCTTTGACGCTACACTGAAACATTTTACATGCGTAACTTTCAATTTGGACAAGATGGAAAAATGAAGTTTAGGCTCTCTGAACTCAGAATTTAATAACCCACCTTTTAGTAAAGGTGGTTTTTAAATTGTGTGGTTGAAAATGCCACTTTTAGAAAGTATGCATTTTCTTGTTAAACCATTCAGTGTGCCTCTGCCTGTTTGTGAATTTACTGTCTGGTTTTGGAGTGACAGGAGCTAGGAATGTGCATTCACTCTAGACAGCCCCAAAGGGGGGTTGAGGTGTGCCCTGCCTTTCTTTGGTGACTCATAGTTGGGCTGAATAGACCTGGGCTGCATTTAGAGTAGTGGGAGGAGTTTAACTAGCACCTGAATAGGCTGTGTCTCCTTTGCACAATGATGTCTCCACCTCTTGTAGGGAAGCTGGACCAGAGAGGACAGAACTGGATTGTATTGGGCTAAGAGATCTTTGCCACAAAGAGAACAAAGAGAAAATGGAGTATACATTTTTGACCTTAAACCCCAGATAATTAGATCACTTCTGGACTCCAGAGGAACCCCTGCCAAGGAGAAGAGCTGTAGAGCTACAAGGAGGAATACTGCCACTTTGCTGTGTGTGCTTTGTTGGGTTTGCCTGCAGTTGCTGCTTCTGCCAAGGAGAGGACAAAGACTGGAACTTTACTGTGAACCTGCTTGAAGAAGAATCTCCAAGGGCTTGTGTGTGCTTGCCTCCTGTTCTGAAGTCTCAAGGCCACAAAGACTTCAAATGCACCCACTGAATAGCACCTGGACTCCTCTGTGGACTCCTGTATTCAAAAGAGCGCCAATTCCAGTTCCTGGGCCCTGAGAATTATGTGGTTGGTGCTGCAAAGCAAGAATAACAACTCTGCCTCCGTCAGCGCTGCCGCCAGGGTCACTGAGGTCGGGGCACCGCTCGTGAAGTGCACAATGCTCTGCCCCACCTGCACGGCAGCTCCGAGGCCCCTTCAATACCTGCCGACCCCTGCAGTTATCGGCCTGCCCAACGCCAGGGCTCGCACCGACGCCTCACCTCCACGATGCTGTGCATCATTTGTTGACTTTGTTTCCTTGGTACTGTTGTTTGGGGGTTCATGTGACTCCATGCCTGGCCCATGCACCTCGCGGTGGCGCCGTACTTTGGATTTGTGCCTGACACAATGTCGTAATAGCTCCAGGTGGCGCTATTTTGTTTCTACAGTTCTATTTTTGAAGTAACCATTTTAAAAGTGATAACTTGATACATATATGTTGTATTTTTTTGTCGTTTTGGTCTTGTTTGGTTTAGATAAATATACTTTATTTTTTCTAAACTGGTGTGGTGTCCATTAGTGGTGTTTTCACTGTGGTACTGTGTGTTTGGGTACAAATGCGTTACATATTGCCTTTGGCATAAGCCTGTCTGCTTGTGCCAGGCTATCAAGTGGGTGAGTAGGGGTTATCTGAATTGTGTAATCCCCTTACCCTGACTAGAAGCAAGAGCATCTACTTGGACAAAGGTGCCTACCTCTACCAACTAGAGACCCCCATTTCTAACAATGATCTTACACAACATAAAACCCAGGACTTTGGTCATAATTTAATATCTACAATAATGAGAGCGGTGATCACATAGCTTTCATACTCTTTCCATTCCTTAGGGATGAGCATTCTATTTCCTTATTAGGGATGGACCCTAAGGATACAGAGCTCTATCTTTCTAAAGGCTTGATGTAACATGGGGCCAGCTTAGCTTTCCAGGTTTTAACAAATTAGCTAGGTAGCCATCTTCTCCTGTATACCTACAAGTATTCCTGATATAGTTTGCTAATCTAATCAAGAGTGATTACACCTTATAAGGAGGGCCTGCCTCTCTTCACTGAATTATAATATGTTAAAAGCATTCAAGAATCTCTTGTTTGAGGGCTGGGATTGACCTTATAATCTATCGTAAAAAATGCAAAGGCCTCATGGATGCCTTCAGGATGCATTCACAGCTTGCCCTAAGCATTTCGATTCATAGTTATAGCTAACTGGGCTTCTATTCATCTTAAATGAAATGCAAACATCCGACCTGCCTTCTCTCTCCTCATAGGCCCAGATGTATTAACGCTTTGTGCCAGGTTTGCGCTAAGGCAGCGCAAAGTGTTAGGGTGAAATTTACTTTCCAACACAAATCAGGATTTGCAATGAATAGCATCTGAAAAAAATGAAAAGTTGAGCATGCTTTCCTTTGTGTTACTTTGTGTCAAATGGGCATTCCAATTCAACCACCCGCGCATTTTGGCACAACTCCCTACCTACAAACACTAGTAGACAGGGATTTGTGACAAAATCTTATACCTCCTCATGACAGACATAACAAGGATTAATCTTTTCATTTCTCCTTATATTTCCTACTTTGCATGTGTGCTGCATTGTATATCACAAATTCAAAGCTGGAAAATGTGGGGAAAGTGGTTTACTATCGGGTGTTGTTGTGAGACCTCACTGTGTAATAAAGTCAAAATTCTGTGTCAGGTTCAGTCGGGGTTGTTTGTAAAACCTTAGCTCAGTCCTAGGTAGCTGTGGTTAAGAGCAGTCAGACTTTATCAAATGAACAAATATAAAGCATTAAGAAGTACCAAAACAGTTGAATAAGAAGAAAACACAACACAATAAAATCCAACACCAATTAATAAAAATAGGTTGTGGCACCTGAATGACAAATACCCACTGAAGTGTTCTGTGGTGTAATAAATTGGGTTATTGGTCGAAGGGGGTGACCACAAATGTCTCTAAATCTACCTGTGCTTAACTTTCCTGTAGCATGGCACAAAAGCAGCCATGCTTAACTTTGAGGATATGTGTAAAGTATTTATGCAGCACACAAAGAGTATGTGAGGATTTTGGTGTACTATATGATAAGACTGTGGGGCCTTATCGTGGAGTACATTTGAAAATACTGTCATGGGTCCATTCAGTATCGACTACTTAACCTTAGCTCAACCCTGGGTAGCTGTGGCTGCAATCAGTAAGGCTTGGCAAAGGAACTTAGTGTAAAGCATTTAACAGCATGAGTCAACAGAATACAAAATTCACACACCAATTAAAAGACCCGACAACAATTTATAAAAATAGAGCCAATATATATGAATTTTCAATCTGCTTGTTCATCAAAATCCACCAGAGGGTTCAGGAGATACAGATTTTAGAAGTTGTTATTACTTTTAAATGCAACTGCAAACAAGCATGTGTCAACAAAAAGTTTGTAAACTTTTCAAAAGTTTGAAAGAGTTAGTGCAAGTACTCCAGCCTGGGGTGGGTGACCAAATCCAGCAGTGAGAAAGTCTAGGGAGCCAGAGTGAATACATTGGATAGCTACCTGGCCACCAGAGCAATTTTGAAGCAAGTTCCAAACTTTATTGGACAGTTGCTATAGACATCAATGGAGTGGTCCTGATACTGAGGATACAGGCAAAAGATGCTCAAAGGATGCTTTGGTTGTGGTGTGATCTGTGATGTGGGGTGACTTTGGCCACAGGGATAGGAGTCCCTCGAAGTCATCTACGTTGCAGTAATCAAACAGCCTATGCTGCACTACTGTTCTCGTTGCACTGCAGTTGGAGACAAAATCTTAGGTGGGGGCTGGTGTCACTTGAGAACATTGAATCCGGTCATTGATAGCACTCCCGGGTACGGCAGACACAGGGAGGGTTTTTGGTGACTCTCATTTGTCCTTTTACGTGACCGGCAGTGGCAAAATGTCTGCGGTGGCTATCAACTTGTCGGTTTGGGCTCTTTCAGTTCCTGTGTCCCTGGAGCTGGTTTCAGGGGATCAGCTGACTGATACTTGGAGTCACTCCTGTGGTTGAAGGTGGGAAACCAACGTTTTCCCGTGTCAGGAGTCTCAGGCACATTCTCAATCTCACTAGCCCAAAAGTGCAGCAAGTGCAGTGCTCTCGATGGTGCAACCTCTCTTTGTGCTGGTTAAGAGCAGTACGGCAGTCCTTTTTTGGTCCTCTCTTCGATTCCAGTGTGATCTGAGGTTCAGGGTGCCAGGGTCGCCCATTTTAACTCAGGAAAATGGCCAGGGAGCACAACACAATCACTAGCCAATGGGCTAGTACGTCATATCCTCTTTGATGACAAAAGTCTGGTGATGTGTGGCTATGGCTATCTGAGAGTGCAATATTCTTGAGACTCTCAAGATGTCTGAGCCTTCTCTCGACTGTCAGGAGCTTGGTAGCCCACCCCAGGCTACCTGAGGGCTAAAAACCTCCATGAAAATTGGTTTGGGGACAGGATTTTCCTCTCTGGCCCTGTCTCTAACTTGTCTACAGAAACAAAAGGCAGCCTGCTTGAGAGAATTGTCACAGGCGGCCCTTCGCAGATGGCTTCCCCTTTGAAGCTTGCCTTTTGGGCTAACACCCCTTGCAGACTTCCTAAGACAGGAGGTCACACCTCACACTCGGCAACTTCCTTTGTTCCTGAGCCTGGGAGTTTTTCACACTTCTCCCCAGGTGGGTCGAAAGCTGTATACTGGCCAGGGCTTGTGCAAAGCCACTGGACCAGCTGGGTCACAGAGTGGCAACTTTCCAAAGGTTGCTTAACTATAAAGTGACAAAAATCTTGACTTGGCCGTCAAGTCAGATTTAATGCCACAATTAATTTGATACCTTACAGTTCCCAGTTAGGTAGCCCAATTAGTGATTAGGCAGACTGGGATGCCGGCTGGTAACCCTGTGTTAGCAAATGGTGCTTCTTACATTTCCACAGCAAATCAACAATTTGGAAGGGTTGCTGTTAAGACATATGAAAAAGGTATGTCCTTCTTAAAAATATGTAGCTCCCTTCCATAGGGTTCCATAGGCCTTCCTTAGGGGAGACTTACATATAATATTAAGGGAAGTGTGGGCTTTGCCATTGGCAAAGGAGAACTAGCAGTGCACACACTGCTGTTCCAGTCTGCTGTGGCAGGCTGGTGACAATTCTGTTTTTTGTCACACTCAGGGTGGCACAAACAGTGCTGCAGCCCTTGGTGCACACTTTGCCTTACATGTCCTTGGTACCCTGGGCCTCATATATAGGAACTTTTAAGTAAGTCGGTACTTGCCAGTTGATGACATCCAATTTGACATACCATTTTGGAATGGGTCAGAACTCTGGCACTGAGGTTTGGTTAGCAGGCCTCAGTGCAATCTCAGAGATGAAAAACCAGTAGCTAATAGTCCAAATGGGGCAAAACATAGGGAGAAACCTTCACAAAGGCCTGTTTCCTTACACAGTAATACGGTGAAAACACAAGAAAACAAGAAAAATCCCAAACCAATTTACAAAAATAGAGAAAATGTAAAGAATATAATGATTGAAACAACAACAAAAATCCAGTCAGTAGAACTGGAGATACGCACTTTCAAAGTTTTAGGAAAGTATAATGCCTAAAAGCACAAAGTGCCACTCGCAGTCATCTGGTTGTGCTGGACCGTGTGAAAATCACAAGTTCAGGCCAACCGTGAGGCCGTGGGCCAGATACAGGGACCAGGTTATTTCCTCTGAAAAAGTTACTTTCTCAAAGTCTGCCGCAAAGAGTTTCATTCTCAGTAGAGTAGGTTGTGAGGAACTGTGAGAGCGCTGCGGATTGTCATTGCTGTAGTGCAAAGAGCAGGCCAGGCATTGTGTGCTGTTGCCACTGTAGCGCAGAGAGCTGGTTGGGCATCACAGGTGGTCATTGCTGGAGTTTCTCAATTGCAGTCACCCTGAGCTGTCGATGCTGTAGCACGAAGTGCAGATCTCGTGTTGCCGGGCGTTGCAGGTGGTTGCTGTAGCGTGAAGAGCCGGGTTCCCCACAGCTTCACGTTTGCAGTCGTCGTGGGTGGCAGAGTCTTGGCATAACCCAGGCTTGTTTGCGGTCACAGATAGCCCAAAACTGCAGGATTTCACCTTTCTGCACAGGAGAAACAAAATGTATGCCAGTCAAGGGCCTAGGTCCTGGGGAGGCACTTCTTGGGGATCAGGAACTCACTCCAGCAGGGGCCAGCAGAGTTAAGGCAGCTAGGGCCAGGCAGGTCCAGTGCAGCAGGTTGGATTGGTAAAGGCAGGGAGGCCTCTGGAGCTTGTTGTGTCCCTGTTCCTCAGACAAGAGGTCAGCCATCTGACACTTGGAGTCACTCAGGTAGCCTGGGATGAAGGGCGCAGGTCCAGTCATCCTTCGCAGTGAGCAGGGCAGTCCTCAAGCAGTAGGGCAGCGGACTGTGGGTCACTGCAGTCCTCAAGCAGCATGGCACTCCTCTGGTTGCAGTAGGACAGTCTGCTGGGGAGCAAACCAATCCTTCTTTTGTAATGTCAAAGGTTCAGGAGTGTACTGAAAAAGTGTTCTGAAGGTTCAATATTTATATCTGGTGCATGCCTTTGACATGGGAGAATCCTCTAGACTACTCCCACATCTGGTTCTGAAAATTTCTTACCTTCCCCTGTCAAGGTTCCAAGAAGTATGGGGTGACAAAAGACTAGTGTCAGGTTTCTTTGTGTGTGCTGGAAGCAGCCCTTTTAAATGTGAGTGCGGCAAGGAACAGCTCTGCCCCCATCAAGCTAGGCCCATCATGCCTACAACCAGTCTTCTTTGTCCCGCTTTCTGGCAGGAAAATTCAAACCCCAACAGCAGAGCCATTCTCAGTGATGAGAACCAAGAAACTAGCAGTGGCACACAAATGGTTAGGGTAGAAAAATCCCAACCTTGTAAAAGTGGCATTTTCAGAATTGTGATTTAAAATCTGACTTTACCATTAAAGGTGATATTAAATTACAATTAATTTGAGTCTAAACATGACATTTCTAGTTGTTCTCAATCAAAAAGTAGCACTTATCAAAAGTAATATGGTAACTCAATGTTAACCTATGAGAGAGATAGACCTTACAGTAGTGAAAAATATATTTAATAGTTTTTCACTACCAGGACATGTAAAAATCAAAAAACACATGTCCTACTTTTTAAATATAATGCACGCTGCCGTACGGGTTTTTAGGGCCTACCTTAGGGGTGCCTTATATGTGTGAAAATGGAAGGTTTAGGTGTGACAAAATGTTTTTCTTGCTAGATCAAAATGTCAGTTTAAAACTGCACAATGCAGGCCGGGGACAAGTGGGTAGACAATGAGTGCTACAGGCCCACTGTAACATTTAATTTACAGGCCTCAGTCCAGTTCCAGGGTCTATGGGTGAACTGCCAAAGGACCCCATGCAGTGGTCCAGATGCAAGGGATACAGGATGTTGAAGATGCTCAAGGATAATGAGGATGCTGAACTGGTGTCGGTGGTCTTCCTGGGGCTACCGGGGTTAATGTCCCTTGCAGTCCGGGGAAGTCCAGCCAAAAACAGATGCCACTGGTTTACTGGTTTCTGGTTACAGCGAAAACAGCAGTCCCCTTTAACTGTCAGTAACTTCCTTGCTGGGTGACCAAACTCCACTTTAAGTGTGGCAAAAAACTCCGCCTTCCACCGCCGTGTAGCGGAGTTTACCGGCATCACACATTGATTCTCAGAGAGGGCAGTGCAAAAGCCTTCAAGTAATAATTAACTGCGTCTTTTCAATTTGACCTCTGAAATCACCCCTTAACAGTAACACCCACAAAGCGGGCACAATCAAGGGACCAACTGTTCCAACACAAGAAAATATCAAGTTCATTTACATGTTTTCACATGCAGATGAGTCTTTGTGAGCCATGCATTGCGGCCGACATCTTCAGATGGGAGGATACAGAGGGCGCTCCAGTGTAAGGCTGCTCCCTGCCTGGCCTCCCATTCCTTCCACAAAAAATCCCTTGTTCACAAACAAATCTTCCTCCTAAAACCGCCAAAGTTATTTAACCTATGGCGAGGACCCAAAAAGGGAGCCTTGGGCAGTCCTACCTGGTAGCTTTAGCATAAAAGAGTAACGCTCTTATCAAGAGGTTCACATTTCACGTTTATTAATTATGAGAATCTTTGAGACCAAACCACAGTGCTTCGAAGTGTCACCTTGAGCAAGGGCACTGAAGTTAACTCACTTATCTGTTGGCCACATAGCCATAATTGAGACTGCATTTGTATAGCTCGTCATGCCCCGACGAGGCACTGAGGCATGTTATTATCACTATCAGACGTGTAGCAAGCTACACAGTGCAGAATGCTGACTAGAGTACACAAACAAGCTGATTGTAACTGCTTGAAAACAGCTGCCCTCAAACGGTGCCGATGTGCCAATAGAAATCTGTTTTTTTAAACTTTTTTTTAGCTAAACCAGGATCTTTATGTTTATATATAACATTATTAAACCCACCCAGTGCTATCGGGTCTCGTTTTCAAAGCTACAAAGTTTGGCAAAGAAACAAATTGTGCCACAGAAAAATAAACTTATCTCATGCTCCCTTAAAGCATCACCCTCATCCGGCTCTCCTCTTTTCCTGCCGACCCGGTCCACGCGAGTGCCGCACCTCAGAGGCCATTGCAGGGATGCGTCACCGGCTCAATGACAGTGTTCATCACCGACACAATTAGGGACTACAAATCCCAACAGTTCCCATTTCAAAGCAAGTGTGCACTGTGCAGTCGCACAACAAATTCACACCAGCATGAGTAATGCAGTCAGTTTGTGCAAAATATACACCTAACATGGCTGCCTACCGGAAGTGTGTCACCGGGGTGCTCCAGGTGTGTTCTTCCATAGGCTATGGAGGCTGGCTGGGAGCCGAGATCTGTCCCCTTTGCAGCCGGTGTCTCTGCGTTGTCAGAAGGCCAGTATGAAGGTCGCTGTACAGCTGGACCTGTTTAGTACGGGCAAGCTGGTCCAGGCTGCTGGGGAGGGACAGCATCCCTCGGTGCTGGTTAATTCCTTCCAGATTACGCTCCAGGACTGCAGCAACTTTACAGGTCAGTCACAATGGCACAGCGCAGTCCCCTGCCCAGTTCTTAAATATTGGGGTACCACGTGTTTTAGTTCAGAATGATACACTAAAAGAGGCAGGTTCATTAAAATTCAATTGGTGTTAACGCGGAGAGGAGTTACACGGAATTCCACTGAGTTTTTTGCAACTCTGTGGAATTCTGCGTAGTGCAACTCCGCGAGCTCCGCCTACCCCTGCAGTCCACCCCAATGACTCTCAAGGTCCAGCAGACTCGGGTGCAACTTTTGAGGATCAGGACTCCGTCTCCCAGGTTGCTCTTCGGTGGTCAGTGGGGATCAGGTGTTCTTGGCTACCAGCTCGTCAAGGTATGCCTCTTCAGCTTTTATGACCTTGTGGCTGTAACAGGGAGTCTACCAACTAGCTCTTGAAACCTCTTTCTCTGTCTGGTGTTAAGGGACAACTTTTCCTCAAATGGGACACCACAGGCACAGTCCTTCCATTGCTAACTCAAGGTGAAGCAGTCCAGTCTGTGGTTCAGCCTCTCTTTGCTGGGTCCAGGGGAAAGAAGGACAGTCTTTTTCCGATCCTCTCTCCTGTACAGACGTGATCTGAGGTATGGGTACCAGGGGTGCCACTTTTATGTACGCCATTATGAGCTCAGGGGGAAGGGGCTTTTAACTAGCCATCCGGTTACCAGGTCCCTCCCACCTTATGACAATGTCCTGTGAAGAGTGGCATCTAACTATCCCAGGGAACAATATTTCGCCCACTTTCCCTAGCCCATCCCAGAGGTATGGCTACCTAGGGGCTACATAACCCTTGGAAAACCAGTTTAGCAGTGTCTTTTCCCTCTCTGTCCAAGATAGCAGCCTGTCTACTAAAATAAAAGAGAAGCCCTCTCGTGTGTGACTAATAGTAGCCCTTCAAAAGTGGCTTCTCCTTTGAATCTCGCCTTTTTTGTTCACTCTCTGTTTGGCCTTCCTGCTCGGAGGAGGTTACACCTCCTGCTTTGGCAGATCCATTTTATTCCTTTCTGAGGGTCATTCACACCTCTCCCCAGGAGGGCAGAAGACTGTCTCCAGGGCAGCAGCTTGTGTTCAACCATAAACGGTTACTGGAAACCTTTGGGCAACAAAGTGGTACCTTTCTAAAGTTACCATCTGTGCAAAAGCTACATTCAATTCGACCTGAGCAACAGGTAGGGTTTAATGCAATTATTTTTTTGACACCTTAAAGTATCATGCTTAGCAGTCCCATTCAGAAGTTAGCACTTCTGAGTTGTCAGTGTGTATCCGTGAACTCGCCAACAGGGCTACTAGCATTTCAACAGTAAAAAAAACAACAATGTGGGGTATTTAACTGTCAGGACATGTAAAAACCCATGTCCTACATTTTAATATATCACACCCTGCTTTATGCTCTTTAGGCCTGCCGTATTGGTGACTTAGATATATTTAGAAGGAAGGTTTGGGCTTTGCTATAATTTTAAATGGCAAAGTCAAGTTAGCAGTTTAGAAACTGCCCTGCCAGCTTCCAATGACAATCTGGGTGGTATGTTTTACCTTGTCACACTTGTGGTGGCACAACCAGTGCTGCAGTCAACAAGGGACACTTAACTTACAGGTCCTATTCACCCCTGGTAACTTATACTAGGAACTTATAAGTAAGTTAAACTATGTGAATTGTGACAGAGCCAGTTAGACATATACCTTCTTAAAGGGGTATATCACTGGCACTGTGGCCTGTTTGGCAGGACGTAGTGTGTTTAGAAAGCCAATCATCATCATCTGTCCACAATGACCCAATAGTGGGGCAAAAAGTGAGTGTGAACCCTGCAAAAAGCCATTTATTTCCAGAAAAGCTTTAAAACATAGGGGCTAATTCACCAGCCTGGTGCACTGCCTGAACATCACTTTTTGTGACATTCCGATGGTGCACAGGGCTTAGCCATACCTACAAGGCCACTTAAAGTCACCCTGCATGGCTTTTCATGGCCTTGTAGATATGGAGTGAGGCAACGCAGTGCAAGTCACTGCGTTGCCTCACACTGTGTCAGGTAGACGTACCAGGGGCGTTGCAGTGGGTGTTCCCACTCAACGCCCATGGTATTTGACACATTCCCAGATTTACAACATAGTGTGAATCTGGGAATGTGTCAAAACCGTGCGCCTCACCAGGGGTGGCATAAAAAAAAAATAACATTATTTCACCTTGTTTTTTCCTCTTTCCATGTGTGCTGCAATCTCCAGCACACATAGAAAGAGGAAATGCCTCCAATTATTGGTTTGTGCAGGAAGGTGCCCTTTCCTGCACAAAAACAATCATGCCAACAAAAAGACACCCTCGCACCATTGTGGCAGGGTGCCTGTGTTGGCACACGGATGCTAATTATGTGCTGGCGCTAGCTGAAGGGGAAGAAATACACAGTATCTTGTAAATATGGGGCATTCCTGCCCTTACTAATTGATGTAGGGCTGCCCGGAATGGCTTGCGGTGCTGCCCTGTGCCAATTCTTTGTAAATATGCACCATAGTCTTTTTCCCAAAAAGGACCTCTTCCTTTACAAAACTTGTGCTTCAGTAAATGCACACACCCTTGCACTATGGCTGCCAAAAGTGTGCCCGTGGTGGAGAGAAAAAATGCACCATATCTTAGTAGATGTGGCACTTATTTTCTATCTCCTTTTGATGCAAGGCAGTGCAGAGGTGGGTTCTGTGAAGCAGGTTAGGGTAAGCCTTATGTTAAAATGTCAAACGTGATGTTGCCTCAAACCTATGCTGTTCCTTTGTAGATATTTTTGGGGTAAAGCCAAGTCATGTCTTAGTTAACTTCTCCAAGTCACATTGCCCAGAGCAAAACATTTTGCCCAAAGAGAATGTATGTTCATTTTCCTCCGTGAAAACATGAACATGTGAGTTCAAAAGGTGTTTGTCGTCTGGCAATCTAAATTTAGATGCACAGTCAGAACAGTCAGGTAGTGTAGTATGGCCCAGCACAGTGTCTAATAAAATTTGTGAAGGATCAGCCATTACTCCAGGTACTACCTCGATGCAGCTTGTCAAATGAAGCAGGGTGCCAATGGATTAGGAATTAGACATAGCAAGGTGATGAGCCATGGACTGGCTACTGGGAAATCTATGCCTAGTCTGAAATATGTGTGTCCCGCCAAATGTCAAGCAGGTTATGGTCCGACAGAATATCTCATAAAAGGGTCCTAGCAGACATACTGCATTTCTCTAAAGCCTAGTTCAATCTAATACCGAGTCACTGGCTAGGTTCCAATTGGCTATGATCATTATCCGGGTCTTACCAGATTCAGTAAGTAGCCTGGACCGAATTTGGTGTTTCTCTGGCATGTGAATAACCTTTGGTTATATGGATAGATTGGTACTCATATAGTTACGGGCCTCCTTTTGTTCGGAAATCTAGAGGACGCCCATGTGTGTTGATGATGAAGTAGACATTCAATCTCAGGTCCTGAAATGTTTGATTTCTGGGAGGTATGTGCTCACAGTCTATGTGCTCTTTAAAATTTGAAGGGTTTGTGAAATTATATATCCTGCAGGAGGGAAATAAAGTTTCTCATGAATTATATCATATCCCTTTATCAGGTTTTTCTGGTATACCTTCTATGTGGATGTTGTCTCGCCATGAACAGTCCTCCAATCTGTGACTTTGAGTCAAAGGTGCCAAAAATCTGAGACATAGTCTGATTCTGCATGCAATTGCCTTTCAAAATCATTCTGTCTTCTGTCAATAAAGTACAACCATGTGTGCGGAGATGTGAAATCGGGCATCATAGATTCTATCTCTGTGGATATTTCTACAATCACAGAGTCAAATGTGCCTATTTTTGCACCAGCAGCAGATATATCTTTCATGATTCTGTATAGAGAAACCACTGTCATCCTGGAGGTCTGCTGATGAGAACTCTGTTTACCACTAGAGAGAGCATCTGAGAAAAGCAGTTGTCTGATTGGACTGGGAAAATCAGAGGAACAAATATGGCCCAGGGATTATGATATTCCTGTATGGTATGGGCCTCTGGACATCTGTATCTAGTCAGGCAGTACAACTATCAAGAAGTCACCTTCACTTTCAAGGTTGGGGCAAACTTTTCTCAGTCATGTTTCAAAGTCAAGCTGTCTGTCTGGTGGAGGAGGTTGTGCAAGAGAAAAGCAATCACTCCCACTTAGTTATTGCTCCTTTTTTTTGATTGCAGTACATAAAGTTCAGGTTACTGAGAATAATGTTCAAAGTTTAGTACTTTCACAGATAATGTCACTTGGAAGAATATAGAAGTGTGTCTGAAGGGTGACAGGACTTCAGTTTGTCTTTATAATTCTGTGGGATACCGAAGTCCCAGCTTGGGGAGCATGGAATGCATTCTTTAACTTTCTAGATTTACTAATGACTCTCATAGTAAGGCCAATTTCATATATAAATGCCAGTAGGTAGTCAAATAAATATTTCTACTTTTATGGCACCAAGCTCCCTTCCGCTTAAGAAGGTTCCATCATTGCAGTACTCACAGTATGTGGCACAGGCTCACCTACTCATGTCACTCATACAGGCTTCAAGGAGGTGTGCAGTTCTCTGCACAATCTCCATGGGATACGCCAGCCACCCAAAGGTACTTTTTACTCCACCCTCTACTACGTAGTTCACAGATTTTAACCCCACTACTGCATGGATCCTTGTCAGGATTGGGAATTTGTCAACAAAGGCCAGCACTTGTAGTACCAGCAATCTTCCACTAGTGGGCCGTGCCTTAGTTCAGCCACTCATCGTGGCACAGCTAGTGCATGGAAAGCATCGCAGCTGTGGCCATCTGAGAAAGAATGCAGCAGCCACCCAAGCTGTGGAGTCCGTTGTGTCAGGGATCTCATCTCCCACCTCCAATGTCATGTACACTGTCCCAATGCTCTGCTGGGTAGTGGAGAGGCCCTGTTATGTCCACCCCATCAGCAGAGAGAATGATGTAGTGGTCATTTTGCTCCACAACTCGCTCCGCCCCTTAATGTATAATATTAACATTCTAAGTAAGAGCCAAATATGTCAAACAGTTTCTGCCAAGTGAAACAGGGCAAAAAACCTAATGCCTGAATTTACCATTGTTAAATTTTTCTTATTAAGCACATGTTGTGAATAGTCAAAGCCATATAATTTGCAAACATTCAATTGCAATATTAGTTGTCTAGCACTTATCGTTCTAGTGCCACTGGCAGAAGTCACAGATGTGGGGTTCATGCCCACGTTAAGATTTTTTGCCCCATCTCAAAACTCCTAACTTCACGTAGGCATTGTCATGCAGGGCAGATGTTATGCCATCTTATTTGATATTTGTAAAGCAAACGTCTTACATTTGCATTGTTTCTGTATGTTTAACATTGTTTGTAAATAAGGCTGAACCCTGGTTCTGGGATTTTATGTGGCCCAAAGTCTGCTAAGAGAATAATGTCTTTCTGCTCCATCTCCCTATATAGGATTTCCATTATCGAAGGAGCCTGTTCAGAAAATGTACTTTGCGGTTGGTTTATTAGAAATGCAATTATACTACTTATGTAAAAAACATGCAATTCGCAAACCTAGTTGTGGAGACCTTCACCTATTTTCTGTGTGAAAATAAAGAAATTATTTTGAATTTAAAATTTCACTTTTGTACATATATATTTTTTCAAGTGTTAAAAGTTATATTAATTTCATAAGTATAACATTAAATATAATAATATTTAAAGCTGCTTTATGCTTTAACGAAGAGATGTAACACCTTGTAACATAATTGTGAATGTGCATCTGAAAATCATTCTAGGCTTCTTACTTTTAATCTCTGTAAACTTTCTGCTAGCAACCAAACTGATGAATATGCACTTGGAGCCATGTTTTTGAGAGAGCCAGTTTTAGAGTCACAGTGGCAGATATATTAATTTTTAACACAATGCAGGGCAGCAGCCAAAGCTGCTGCATTGCGCAAGGAGGACCCTGCCGAATAGAGTCCTATTTACTTGAAATGGTCTGCTGCTGCTCTCGTTCCCTGCACTGGCACACATACAGGCTGAATTAACATTGGAGGTAGTGGGGAGTAGAAGTACATAATCAAAACACAAACCACCAGTACTGCAGATTTTGTTCTTCTGTTATAAGCTTGTATTGTTTACATTGATAAACAAATTATTTTCAAACATCTTTACGGATCAATAGCAACAATAAATTTGAAAATATCATATGACAAGTCAAAAAGAAGAAATAATACCACAGTACGTCACGCATTAACAGTTAAAATGCTATACGTAAACGCTGAAGATGCCAACATGTTTTGGCATTACATTCCGCTTCTTTAGGGCTGCCGGGAATATAATAATGCATTTACTACTTACTGTGCAGATATTAGTAAAACACATAACATGAACATATAACAATTAGCACAGCCTGAATACTAATGCTCAAAACGTGTTATCAAGAGCTCAGCAGGAAAAGTGGTAAAAGTTACACACTCAATGGGCATCAGAAATAAAATGAAGGTGAAAGAAAAGCAAGAGAATACACTTTAAAGGAAAACAAATAAGTGTAGAAGAAAAAAGACAAAGAAAAGTAGAGATAAGAAAAAAAGAATGAGAGTAAAGGATTCGGTGTAATTGATATAACTAATATAACTAATATTTAAAAAATGTCAAAACAACTCTTTCAAAGTGCCGTGAATTAAAGTAATAACACTAAATTCAAAACTTGCGCATGTCATATATATATAAAAACTCACAATGAGTTACTTTGAAATACCAAACTAAACATTTGCTAGAGAAGTACCAAGGTACACATATAGTATGTGAAAATCAGTTCCATATCTACATAATATTCTCATATCTAAAGAAGCAAGAAACAACCACAAATAGAAGAGCAAAAGAGGTGGAGAGTAATAAAAGAAAAACAAATAGACTTTGGAATGAAAATTCAAGAATTCCTATATTGGCCTAAACCTTATTGCCGTAATTCATGCTTATCACATGCTAAACATTATCCAAAACACATGCTTCTGCTCAGGTTATATGTTGCACTTTTAAACAAAGTTTCTATCCCCTTTCTAAAATCTCATCAAGTTCAACTGAAAAGACAATACCAAAAATAAAATACCTATTCAATTATGACAATCTAAATAGTGATGATATTGTTAAATAAAATCCAACTGCAATGTGTTAAATAATAATACCCCCTAGTCAACCACAATGAGCACCAATATCACATTCAGAACGATTAAACACCCTGCCACTCACACCTCACTGTTAAAAATTACACAATTTCTCCCTTGTAAGTTCCCTTATCAAGCAAGCCGTCCTTTCATCTAAACATCTATACTCACCAAAAGTTATCACACATATTCCCGCCCTGTTTTTTTCAAATATGTATGCTTCAAAGTATCCTTCCCATCTCACTAGACGTTTCCATAGTTTTGGTTCAATACTTGCTCCCGCCATATTGCTTCCAAATGTATTCGCTACAAAGTAGCCATCCCTTGTCAGGCAATTACTCATTAAGAAAACTTAAAGTATACAAAAATAAACTGCTACAAAGTGTCAAAATTGCACCCTTACTTATCTACAGCAATGTTTTCAACACTCAGTTGGCTGGCTACAATAGTACTTCCTATCCCTTCAATAGCACATAGCTCATGACAGACTCTACCTCCAATTTCAAATGACCAAAAACAGTCCTTCAGCAATGTTAAACCTTCATAAAGCTGCAGCAATCACACTCATTAGCACCCTATTGACTGTTGGTATTTTGTCTAAAAAAATTCAAATGAACCAATCGGGTATCCAAAGTAGGCACTTGCTCCATCCCTGTTACGGGTGGAGCTATTCCTAAAACGTTTTGCACATGCAGACTTAAACTTAAGCTGAACACGTATGGCTAATCCATAAGTGATTCAATTGGATTTAAATAAAATATTAACAAAGACAAGAGATAATAATAAATATATAAAGTTCCGCACTTCAAAATAAATTTGAGCCTCAAACCCGTATATATTGAGATGTTCAAACCATAAGAATATGCTGCTATGCTGTAAATTCAACTAAATGTTATCGCAACACAATATCCTAAGCATACCTCGACCTGAGCCGGTTACAAAAAAGCAGAGCTAAACTATTCTGAATTTTGCAGTTCTAAGCTAGCTAAATTCTCAAAACTTTGCTACCTCAGTATCTTCATATGATCTGTACATACCATTTTGTTAGCTGCTCAGCTTTGTCAATATCATAAATCAGAACTAGCAGTAAATATTCACCAGCCATGTACAACATGCACAAAAAACATTTCAACTGCAACAAAATTACTTGGTGATCCAACCACTCAAATGTACATGTGTGTAGGTTTTAATTGCATTGCTTTGATTTTCTATTTATTTGAACAATTTGCATATGTCTTGGTATGCTGAATGATTTACTCGTGTTGCGATATGCATCCAGGTTTGAACCCTAGCAGTGACTTGAAAATGCTCTTGAATTCTTATATAGACTGTGGGTGGTTGGAACACCAAATTATTTTGTTGTAGTTACCATAGTTTATGTGTATGTTGTATATAGCTTTTGAATATTTACTGACAGTCTTAAGTTGTGATATTGACAAAGCTGAACAGCTAACCAAATGTATAGGCAGATCATATGAAGATACTGAGATAGCAAGGTTTGAGACTTTAGATAGCTTAGCACTGTGTAATTTAGTATAATGTAGCTCTGATTGTTATTGTTTGTAACTGGCACAGGTCGAGGTATTCTTAAGATATTGTGTTGCAATGCTATTTGTTTGAACTGATAGCATAGAGGCATATGTTTACCGTATGAAGATTTCAATATATACAGGTTCGAGACTTGAGTTTATTTTGAACTATGGAAATTTATATAATTTTATATATATTATTATCTCTTAGCTTTGTTGGTATTTTATTTAAATCCAATTGGATCACTTATGGATTATCCATACATGTTCAGCTTGAGTTTAAAGGCCTGATTATGAGTTTGGCAGTCCTCCTGTCGGCCCGCCTCGCCACGCTGACAGGAGGACCACCAAGCCCATTGTGTGCCTGCCCGCTGGATTAGGAATTAAATCCATGTCGGTCAGGCAGTGCTGCGGTGGTCTCATGGTAGCGACTGTTTGAGGCTCATAGGAGAACCTTAACACTAAACTGCTGCAGTGACAGCGCATGCATCACGTTCCTGTACGGTGTGGCATGCACCATGTGGTGCATACCATACCGTCCAGGAATGGGGTGCAATCAGAGCTTAATTTGAGCCGGTGGTTTCTGGTGCTCGGCACCGGCACCTAATTGCCAGCACCGGGGCTTATGACAGCCTGCCACATAGTGCTGTCTGGCAAATTTAGTTATGAGCACAACAACGGCTGTTTATTAGTTCTATTTACATTTACAATTACTAATTCCTCCCTCCCAGGCCATTCTTATAGCTTTGGGGGCCTGGAATAGTATGTTTGTACTGTCATTGGCAGCTTGTAGGTGTGGTGCAAGCTGCAGTGGCCTCCCGACGAGAGCCCCAGCACTTCTTCTTTTACAAATTAAGAACTGGGTGCAACTCCAGGGGGGCACAACATGCCCCCCTGTGTGCACACCAAGCCCAGAAGCAGTAGGGCCCCCTTACTTCCATGTGCGCCACCCTTTTCATGGCAGTCTCACCACCATGAAAAGTGCGGTGAAAATGGAAGTCAGAATATGCTTGGTGGTGTCACAGCAGCACTGCCAGCATATTCCTGGCCTTTTCCACTGTGCCACCCCCACGGGATCCTGGATCACGGTGGAGGCGGCGGATCTGTGGCAGTCCGACCGCTACACTCAGAAAACTACGGACGGACCCGCAGGGGTGGAGGTGATTGAACCCCCACCACGGCCTTTTGGACCACCATACTCGTATTAAGGCCCTAAGTCTGCATATGCAAAAACATTTTTAGGAATAGCTCCACCAGTAACCAGGATAGAGCAAGTGCGTACTTCATATACCTGATTGGTTCATTTGAATTTTTTAGTCAAAATGCCAACAGCCAATAGCGTGATAATGAGTGTGATTGCTGCAGCTTTATAAAGGTTTAACATTGCTGTAGGACTGTTTACGGTCATTTGAAATTGGAGGCGTAAGCCGTCACGAGGTACGTGCTATTGTAGTTATAGGTAGTACTATTGTAGCCAGCAAACTGAGTGTTAAAAACATTGTTGTAGATAAGTAAGGAAGCAATTTTGACACTTTGTAGCAGTATTTTGTATACTTTCAGTTTTCTTAGTGAATAATCGCCTGACAAGGGATGACTACTTTGTAGCAAATACATTTGGAAGCAAATAGGTGGGAGCATAAGTTGAAAAGCAACTGTGGAAACGTCTAGTGAGATGGGACTGAGACTTTGTAGCATATATATGTGCAAGCAACTGGGCAGTAACATATGTGAAAACATTTGATGAGTATAGATGTTTAGATTCAGCCGCATCATTTTCGGGGGCTGAATTGTATTTAGAGGCACATTGATATCGCCCTCGCAGCGGTAAGCAGCAGGGTATCATTTTAAGTAATTGTCTGCTGTACTCTGGGGAACTTGTTCTTTTTAACTGTTTGCACATTGGGGAAACCTGTTTTTTATCAATTGTTTGCACTTTTAACCTTTTTAAAACCGTGCCAAACTGCTCAGGGCATTCTATTGAAAGCTAGATCTCACCGTAAGCACTTGCACTTTCTTGCCAGTCCCCGGTCCGCCACGGCCTTCCGGCCGATTGTTGCGGAGGGACGTGGCTCCTCCCTTCAGCCGTATCATTTCCGGGGGCTGAATTGTATTTAGAGGCACACTGATATCGCCCTCGCAGCGGTAAGCAGCAGGGTATCGTTTTAAGTAATTGTCTGCTGTACTCTGGGGAACTTGTTCTTTTTAACTGTTTGCACATTGGGGAAACCTGTTTTTTATCAATTGTTTGCACTTTTAACCTTTTTAAAATCGTGCCACAACTGCTCAGGGCATTCTATTGAAAGCTAGATCTCACCGTAAGCACTTGCACTTTCTTGCCGGCCGCCGGTCCGCAAGGCCTTCCGGCCGATTGTTGCGGAGGGACGTGGCTCCTCCCTTCAGCCACATCATTTCCGGGGGCTGAATTGTACTTAGAGGCACACTGATATCGCCCTCGCAGCGGTAAGCAGCAGGGTATCGTTTTAAGTAATTGTCTGCTGTACTCTGGGGAACTTGTTCTTTTTAACTGTTTGCACATTGGGGAAACCTGTTTTTTATCAATTGTTTGCACTTTTAACCTTTTTAAAATCGTGCCACAACTGCTCAGGGCATTCTATTGAAAGCTAGATCTCACCGTAAGCACTTGCACTTTCTTGCCGGCCGCCGGTCCGCAAGGCCTTCCGGCCGATTGTTGCGGAGGGACGTGGCTCCTCCCTTCAGCCACATCATTTCCGGGGGCTGAATTGTACTTAGAGGTATGGTGATCCGGAAGCGCAGTGGACGCGCGAAGCGGGCGCGCCAAAGGCAAGCCCGTCTGCGCCCGTCAGCGTCCGGTTGGGGCCAGGGGCCAGAACCCCTGTGTCTGCCCCCCTAGCACAGCATGTTCATAAAGCGGAAGAACTGCTCCAGGTAAAAGGAACTATTAGGGATATTTGTCATCATACCATCGACCCTGCTAGTAACCCCATCCAGTGTTTTCACTGCTCCTATAAAGCGTCAACAGCTCCACATTCCAACGCTGCTTCCCTTAAATCTTATAAAATGCTCCTCCTTACCTGCAGGTTGTTGCCTAAACATGCAACAGAAATCTTTATTCTCCTGGAAGAGGAAGGGCCAGAGGTGCTGTTTTTAACAGAAACCTGGCTCACCCCAGACTCAGACCCCGATCTGATCCAGGCTCTCCCTCTGGGCTACAGTATCCAGAGGTTAGATCGGACTTCCAGTAAAGGTGGCGGGATTGCCATTATTTTTAAAAATCACCTGACCTGTCGTATTGCCGGAAGCCCTCTACCAGTGAAAACCTTGCATTTTCTATTAGCTTCTCACCCACGCTTACCCTGTCGGGAATTCTAATTTATCGTCCCCCTGGGCCCATGGGTCAATTCTGTAAATCTGTACCCGACATAGCTGCCAATCTGGCTAGTACTCCAGCTAACTTTACTTTGCTGGGTGATTTTAATCTCCATTTTGACAATCCCTCTCAGCTGTACGCAGCAGAGATAACAAAGGACCTAGAAAGCTATCAGCTTCTTCAAAAAGTTGCTTACCCAACACACATAAAAGGACACCTATTAGACCCCATTTTTTCCAATCTGGAGGACTTAGCAGGAAGAATACCTATCCCAGTACCATGGTCCGACCACTTTCTTATTCCATTCGCTTGGTCCCCTAATTCCGCCACGCCTCCTATCATGTCGACCATCAAAAAGGCTCGTCCTTGGCCCAAACGTTCGATAGATCAATGGATTGCAGAACTAGAAAAATCTAAGCCAGCCTCTGATCCAGATGCGATAATTGCTAATGAAAACTTCAATACATGGATAGAAGGTTCCTTAGACCAAGTTCTCCCCAGAAAATCTATCCAGACAAAATCTGGAACTAATAGAAGGCCATGGTACTCCCCGAAGCTCCGGGTTCTGAAGCAAACTTGTAAGAAACTAGAGAGAACCTGGAGGAGGGACTTCTCCCCGAGTAAGAAACTAGAATATAGGGATGCCATCAAACTATACAAGACAGAAATTAAATCTGCTCAAACGGCATATTATGAGGAAAAAATATGCTCGGCCATCAACTCCGCTCGCGATATTTTCCACATAGAAAAAACCTTGCTCAGAGTTCCCCCGCCCCCTGTGGCCTCGGATATCTCAGGCTCATGTTGTAATAAATTAGCAGACTTTTTCTCTAACAAAATACAAGATATTTACACAACTTTTTCATCGATGGACATTCAAACATGGGATCCCTGTCCCCCTAGTTCAGACTTTCATCTTGAGGTAATTCCCCCGATGAGTCCTGAGGCGTTCGAAAGCATCCTCTCAAAGGTAAAGAGTGGCTCGCCCAGTGACCCAGCACCGCTTCACATCCTGAAGCAAGTTGCCACAACTATCTCTCCCACTATACTGGAACTGATTAATGCCTCTCTGACCACTGGAATGGTCCCCCCTACTTGGAAGAAAGCGGTTGTGAAGGCACTTCTAAAAAAACCTAACCTTGATCCTGACTCCCTGGGCAATTACCGTCCTATTTCACTCCTTCCAGGGATCAGCAAAATAGCTGAAAAATATGTCAATTCGGTGCTGTCTACTTTTTTAGAAACTCACAATCTCCTCCATCTATCTCAGACCGGTTTCCGTCCTCTACAAGGCACTGAAACGGCTCTACTATCTGTAGTTGAAGAGTCTAGAAGAGTTTTAGATGCAGGAGGCACTACTGTCATCATTCTTCTAGATCTTAGTGCCGCCTTTGATACGGTCAACAATAAAATCCTTGCCCACAGACTTGTAAGACTGGGGGTGACTGGGGTTGCACTAACATGGCTGCAGTCCTTCCTGGACGATAGATCCTTCCAGGTTCTCGATGCTGAAGTGTCCTCAAAACAGATGCCTCTCCGCTGTGGAGTGCCTCAGGGTTCATCCCTGAGTCCCACCTTGTTTAACATTTATTTGAGCCCCCTAGCGGAGATCGTACTGTCTTTTGGTGTTCACATAGTGACATACGCAGATGACACATAATGGGTGGGGGGACTCAATAAAGCAGATAACTCCTCCCCCAGCCTTTCTCCCTGCTTGAAAGAGGTGGCTAACTGGATGAATAACTCCTTTTTGAAATTGAACGGGGACAAAACAGAGATGATGATCTTGGGGAATCCATCTCTATTTGACTCCAACATAATGTGGCCGGTCGACCTGGGCCCTGTCCCGGTCCCCAAAACCCAAATAAAAAGTCTGGGTGTCTGGTTGGATCATGATCTGACTTTCAAAGTCCAGGCATGTAATGTGGCAGCTTCTTGCTATGGCATCTTGAAGATGCTCCGCAAAGTTCTCCCACTCCTCCCCTTCCATGCAAGGAAGATCATGGTCCAGGCACTTATTCTATCACGTCTGGACTATGGGGAATGCTCTTTATCTTGGGGCTCCTTGCACCACATTTGCAAAACTCCAGACAGTAAAAAACTGGGCAGCTAGAATCCTGTTGGATATCCCGAAACACCAATCAGCAAAACCTGCATTGAAACTTCTCCACTGGCTACCTATTAGAGAAAGAGTCTATTTCAAAACCATGTGCATAGTACACAAGTCCTTAACAGGAAAGGGCCCTCTCATTAACCACTCGATTGTTCGGCCCTACCGCGCCAACAGACCCCTTCGCTCAGATGATCTACATCTTGCAGCTATTCCTAGGATTCGGAAAGCAAGAAGCGGGGGTCGTCTGTTCTCCTACAATGCCCCTAAGTTCTGGAACACCCTCCCTCTCCATATACGATAGGAACCCAATCACCTGGCCTTTCATAGGCTGTTAAAGACCTGGCTATTTCCCTAGTTGATCGGTTCTCTGCTGCTTGCTGCTATCAGCTCTGGGATGCCCGAGGGTAGCCATTAATAAATGTATTTTTCATTTCATGAAGGGGCGGCTTACTTGACAAGGGAGCAATCGCACAGTTTTACACTGCGGTGTGAGTGTGGCAATGTTTAATCATTTTGAATTTGATATCGGTGCTCATTGTGGTTGCATAGGGTCTATGACTATTTAACACATTGTAGCTGGATTTTATTTTCACAATAACATCACTATTTTGATTGTCTTAATTGAACTGGCATTTTTGTTTATTGTCTTTTTAGTTAAATTTGATGAGATTTTGGAAAGTGGATGAAAACTTTTTTTTAAATTGCAACAAATAACCGGAGCGGAAGCATGAATTTTTGATAATGTTTAGCATGTGGTAAGCATGAATTATGGCAATATGGTTTAGGCCTATTATTACATTTTCTATTTTTTTTTTTAATTATTCTCCATCGCTTTTTTTCTTCTATTTTGTGGTTGTTTCTTGCTTCTTTAAGTACGAAAATACTACGAAGATACGGAACTGATTTTCACATACTATATGTGTACCTTGGAACTTCTCAAGTGAATATTTAGTTAGGCATTTCAAAGTAATTAATGGTGAGTTTTTAAATATCTTACATTCGCAATTCTTGAATTTTGGGTTATTAGTGTAATTCACAACACTTTGCCCCAGTCGTTTTGACATTATTTTAATATTAATTATATTAGTTATATCCGTTACCCTGATTCTCATACTCTCATTCTTTTTTCTCATCTCTACTTTTCTTTTTCGTTTTTTTTCTTTCTACACTTATTTGTTTTCCTTTCAACTGTAGTCTTTTGCTTTTCTTTCATCTTTATTTTATTTAGGGTGTCTGATGGCCATTGAGTGTGTATTTTTGCCACTTTTCTAGTTGATCTCTTGATAACACGTTTTAAGCATTTGTATTTGGCTGTGCAAATTTTGATATGTTCATGTTGTATATTTTACTAATATCTGCTAAGTAAGCAGTAAATTGCCTTATTATATTCCCTGCAGCCCTGAAGAAGTGGAATGTAACTGCAAAACACGGGTTGGCATCTTTAGCGTCTATGTATAACATTTTTCTACTGTTAATACTTGATGTACTGTGGTATTATTTCTTCTTTTTGGCATGTATCATTTAATATTTTCAAACTTCATGTAGCTATTGGTCGTGAAAGATGTTTGAAATGAACTAGTTTATCAATATAAGTAATGCAAGCTAATAAAAGAAGAACAAAATCTACAGTACTGATGGTTTGTGTTTTGATTGTGTTTCTACTCCCCACTACCTCCCAGTGTTAATTTAATGTGTATGTCAGATGGATACGTGACTTTGTGGGTGAATGGACAGGGCCTTCTTCTTGGATTATCAACTGTTCCTTGTGCACATTCAGACTGCTTAGTCCTAATCACAACATTTGCACCATGATGCAGAGGTGTGTGTGTGTGTGATGTCTAGCATCCAATTTGTACTGGAAGCATAACCCTCCAGTACAAATTACTACACCTCAAAAAGTTCTGAAAGAATCTACATATTTGATTTGCACTGTATAGTGCAGCATACATGCAATGAGTGCAAAATTTCAGAAAAATGAAAATATTTCTCCAACTTTGTGTCTGTGTCAATGAGGCATTATTTTTTATGAAAAGCATAGTCTGACTACCTTAGTAGATTAGACTTTATTTTGAAAACTATGGTTGTTTGCGCTGATCTGCCCAAGTACAGCCAATAAATTGTCCCCTTGATTCAAAGTGGCACAAAGACGTACAAAGCTAAATGTGTGCCAAAAAGAGGCCCCCTTATATTGCACAATGCTTTTTTCCAGACTTTGCACCATCACAAAGTTATGGTAAATCTGCCTCATAGGTTTCATTTAAAAGCAGTTTTCGCTAGCCTGGATTATGATAGGGAATAGCAAGAAATGTAATTCCACAAAAAGTAAGCAATTTAGAAAAATGAAAATCAAAGGTCAATTTGAGTTTTATTACTGCAGCCCAAAAAGGCTTTTGTAAGGTTGTCACATTCATGCCTAAAAATTTGACCACTCTGAAGAGATGGCTTAATCCCTTCCTTGATCTTTTCCTCCTGGGTCTCCAGCCTATTGCTGATTTTCACACCTTGTAAGGAAATTCCTCTTTTTGCATGTTCACCTCCACATTCTGGACTGATGCTGATGTTTTTTTGACCCTTAGAGTGCACTGAGGCCTGCTAACCAGACCTCAGTGCCATTGTTCTAACCCCTTACAAAGTGTATATGGAATTGGCAACCCCCAATTGGCATAGAGTGACTTACTTATAAGTCCCTAGTATATGGTACCTAGTGTACCCAGGGCATGTAAGGCAGAGTGCCCACCTAGGGCTACAGCACTGATGGTGCCACCCTGTGTGTGAACAGCTACAAAATGGCTTGCCAGCCTGCCACTACAGACTGGAAGGGCAGTGGTAACACTGTTAGTTCGACTTTTCAATTCAAACCACTAGCAGAGCCATGACTTCTCCCTTCACAATATATGGAAGCCTCTCCTAAGGAAGGCCTTTCGAGCCCTAAGGCAGAGAGCTGTATATTATCAAGTTGGACATTTATTTTATATATACATATTGTGGCAGCCACACTTCCAAATTGTCATTTTGCTGTGGGAGTGTTAGCATTCCCGCTGACCACTCAGCCCATCTAACTTCTGAATAGGACTACTGAGATCGTCACTGTAAGGCATCAAATTAACTGTGGCATTAAACCCGACTTGATGCTCAAGTCAAATATAATGTCACTATTAAAGAAATACAACTTTTAGAAAGTTGCCACCCTGTGACCAAGTTCGTCAAGTGGCCTCACATGGTCACTGACTGTTAGACCTGTCATCCTTAGGGTGGTCTTTTTCCCAACTTTTTGCCTTTTTCCTATCATTTTTGCTGATTCTTTTTGTTTGCCTTAAGACTCTGAGCACATAACCACTGCTAATCAGCGCTAAAGTACATGCGCTTCTCCCCTAAACATGTTGACATTAGAGCATACCTGATTGGCATATTTGTTGTACTGGTAAGTCCCATGTAAAGTGGGATACCATATACCCAGGGCCTGTACTGCAAATGCTACTAGTAGGCTGCAGCACTGATTGTGCCACCCACAGAAGTAGCCTTTCAAACCTGTCTCAGGCCTGCCATTGCAGTGCCTGTGTGTGCAGTTTACTGCCACTTCAACTTGGCATTTAAAACTACTTGCCAAGCCTTAAACTCCCCTTTTATTATATAAGTCAATCCTAAGGTAGGTCCTAAGTAACCTTAAGGTCAGGGTGCTATGTAAGTAAAAGATAGGACATGTACCTTTATGTTTTGCATGTCCTGGTAGTGACAAGCAGCCTAATTCATTTTCCACTACTGTGAGGCCACCCCTGTCATAGGCAAGCCTTGGGAATTCCTTAATACACTTTTAAGTTGTATCTCCTGGTCAGAGAGGAGTAGCTTTTCAATTTTTGATATGTTTGGAATGGTAACGATAAATCCTCTTCACTGATGAAGGTGGATTTAACATTACTGTATTAAAAATGCCCCTTTTAGAAAGTGGGCATTTCTCTGTGCTTACTGCTCTTTGTGCCTGACAGCCTGTCTTCAATACACGCCTGGGTTGGGTTCACAGCTACACTTTGTGCACTCCCTCTAGACTGCCACAAACCAAGGAAGATGAGACTCATATGCATTCTGAGCACTCGTCTGCAATCATCTGCATTCTGATGGGTCTTCCTGAGCAGGGAGGAATGGGAGGGGCTGATACTTATATTTCAATAGGTTGTGTCCTGTCCACATACAAAGCACTGATTTACCCCTCCCCCACTGGTAGCCTGGCAGACAGAAGTGGGTTGAAAGGGATCCTTGTGCACTTCAGAGAGTTCCTTTGAAGTCACCCCCTACATCAAAGACACTTTTGGGTAAAATTACTGGGTCTCTTACCCCCTAAAATAAGACACTTCCAGATCTTGAACTGAACCTCTGTCTGAAGGGCTGCTGCGCTGTTTAAATGACTCAATTGGGCTGCTTTTCTGGAAGGACTGCTTTTCTGCTTGTTGCCTTGCTGCTCCCTGACTCTGCTGGAAGGACTCTGCCTTATCTCCAAGTGATCGCCAAGGGCATGCTGGCTTGCCTCCTTTTTCCTTAAGTTTCAGGGACACAAAAGCCTTCCTACAATTCTGCTTGTGCTGCTGGACTCTGCCTTCTGTGAGTCCTACCCTTGCCTGAGGTGCCCCCGCCAGGCTATGTGCCTCAGAAGTGGGGTCTGTAGCTGTTTTTATCAGAAACCAACAGGTCAGAAATTCCTCTGCATCGCCCTTCGACGCCGATGGAGAGGCTGCCTGACGACAGCGGTTCCACAGCCTGTGCAGCTTGACGGTGATGCTCTGCATCACTTGACGACAACACATTGCATTCACTTCAATGGAGCTCAACGACAACATGGGATGCCCTTTGTGCAGTGTGAAGATGACACAGTAGGCTCTCGACGTCAACAAAAGCTCCATCCAAATTAGTTCTTCAGCGGGACCTGTCTGGGTCCTGTAGCTGGCCTGCCGTAGATTGTTGTCTGCCGGAACGTTGGATTTGCACTAGTCCCTTGCTACCCCAAGTAACCTTTGGACCGCTAGTGACTTCTAAGCACTATTTCTGGATTTATTCATTATAAATTCATATCTGAACTTCTACTGATCGGATTTTTGCCTTTTGGTCTTATTTTGCTCAGATAAATACTCTCTATTTTTCTAAACCTGTGTGGAGTCTTTTTGTGGGGTATTCATTGTGTTACTGTGTGTGTTGCACAAATGCTTTTCACTTTGCCTTTGTAGATACATCTGGCTGCTCTGTGCCAAGCTACCAGACGGTGACACACAGGCTATCTTATTGTGTATCTAGCTTTCCCTGACTAGAGTGGTGGTTCCTGCCTCAACTGGGTACATACCTCCGCCAACTAGGAATCCCATGTCTAACATTTGTGATCAGTGGTGAGGATAGGACTTGTGTTTGTGCAATACAATATAGTAACTTATTGCTCACTACAGCTCTGTACTGAGACCAATTCAAGCCATTTTCAATTCTCCCTGTTCTAACATCTTTTGATATCTCCAGAGTCCTTTTACCCATGTCCCATTTTTTTGCAACATCTGTGGTCCTATCTGGCAAGATGGAATTTCAGCTGGCAAACCTGGAAGCATACATAGTGCCTCAGCTCAAGGGGTTCTGCCAGGAGAAAGGGGTGTTCCACAAGGGACGTGCCAAGAAGGCAGAGCTTCAGAAAGCCTTGAGAGCATGGGCCGGGCCTACCCGGAAGGAGTAGTGGATGAGGAGGGATCTATGTCTGAGGAAGGATCAGAGCGGGACCTAACAGAGGATCTTGACATACAGTCTACAGGGAGGGGGAACAATTTCCTCCCAGGACTGGCAGATCACTTTAGAGCAGGCAGCAGTGTGTCTCAAGGAGCCTGTCCTCAGAGCATCTGGCAGACAGGAGGGATGAGAGGAAGCTAAGGCTAGAGTTTGCCAAGATGGAGAAACACAAGTAGCAGAACCTTGCCCTTGCTCAGCTTGAGAAGGAGCAAGCTCTTGAGGAGAAGAGGTTAGCCATGGAGGAAAGGAAAATGGCTCATGAGCTAAGTCTCAGAGAGCTGGATATTAGAGCCCTCAAAGTGGGGTGCAGCAACACCAATATTGATGGCGGCATACCTGCAGAGTCTGCACATGAGTCTAGATTCCATATCCCAAAAAATATGGTGCCCAATTACAAAGTGGGAGATGACATAGATAAATGCTTGGCAGCCTATGAAGTGGCTTTGAAAGTACACAGGCTCCCAGAGGAGTTCTGGGGGGTAGTCTTTGGCAGGACAAGCCCACACTTGGGAAGGACACACTCCTTACGTTAGAGGTGGGAGACCAGACCAACTACACAGCTATGAAGACCATTTTAGTCAGGAAGTTTGAGCTGACACCTAAAAAGTACAGGCAACAGTTCAGGGCGAGTCACAAACTACACAAACATGGGTGGATTTTCTGGATTGTGCTGGTAAGGCACTGAAGGGCTGGTAGAGCGGCAGCAAATTTAATGATTATGAAGGGTTGTGCAACTTGTTTTCGAAGGAGCACATTCTTGATACTTGTTTTCCTGAACTGCGTCAAAACCTGGTTGATAGCAAGCTTACTGATTCCAGGAAGTTTGCTGAGGAGGCAGTCCTCTGTGTCAGCACCAGAATGCCCAAAAAGGTATCTGAGGGGATTCCCAAAAGCGTAGTTAGGGTCCCAGCCAGAAGAAGGAGGGGGAGATAAAAAGAATGAGTTCTCTAAAGTTCCCCAAAACAACTCACAACTTACCCTGACAAAGGTCAGCAGCCCATGCGCATCAAGTGCTATGAGTGCTACACATATGGACACTACAACAGGGATCCCAAGTGTCTTCAAAGGCCACAACCTCACACTGGAAAAAAGGTTCTAGGTGTGGCTATTATAGTGCTGTTGGAGAAGTTTGTCCCAGGTTATGGAGGGGGAGGGAGTATACAGAGGTCACCCTACTGTCCCTGGGTGACAGTGAGATGGTTCCTAAGATCCATGTGCCCTCAAATACTACAAAGTAAAGGCAATGGTCATCATCATTGGGCAAGGTGTTGAGGTTCTTAGGGATACAGGAGCCAGTGTGACTATGGTAAAGAGTCAGCTGGTTTCCACAGAGCAGATTATTCCTAATTCATTCCACCAGGTTGTGGTGGCTGTTAACAGAGAGGGTCACCAGTCTGTGGCCCTGGTTACATTTTATGGGGGGGGTTCAGGTCTTCTGAAAGTTGTGTTTGGATCTGCCATGCATAGGGACTGTTTGTTAGGTAATGACCTTGAGCACACTACCTGGAAGCAAGTGAAGCTCAAGGCTCATTTGGAGATTTTAGGGTTGCCTGAGTGGATCTGTGCCATGACAAGGTTCATGGCTACCCGGGAGAGAAGTTTTTAGACCTGGTGTCTTTTGATGTGGTCTCCCCTGACCTTTCTGGCTTCCAACCTCCTGTTTGGACCTTGTTTTTCTGGCGTAGGACTTTGAGCGCTTTGACACTGCTATTCAGTGTCACAGCGCAGTGCTTGTCATATACATACTGGTGATTAGTGTATTCATGATTGGCTGATTTGAGTTAGCAATAAGTCCCTTTTCAAGGGATAAGACTTATACCTAGGACATATAACTCAAATGCTCTTGCATTGGCCTGCAGCACGGGTTGTACCACCCATGGAGGTAGCTCTTCAAACGTGCCACAGATTTGTCATGACGGGACGTGTGTGTGCAGGTTACTGTTACTTAGCTTGGCATTTAAAAAGCTACTTGCCAAGGTTCTGCATGGCTCTCACTATATCAAAGTATTCCCTGGGGACAGGATGTAGTGTCGGGAAGAGGTAGGGCATGTGCATGTGTGCGCTACATGCACTGGTTGTGAATGGCACTGGATGGTGTGTTCAGTACGTTAGGGCCTGCTTCTTGCATTGGATTGCATGAGGGATCTGTGGAAAGGCTAATGAGCTGTTTTTCCTTCGTGCAGAAGAGTGGCAGTATAGTGTTTGATATTGCTAAGTTAGTAATGGCGAATCATCTCCGGTGGTGCGAGTGAATTCAACATTACTACGATGGAAATATCCCTTTGGGAAAGTGGGCATTTCTGTGCTCTTGGCTCTGTGTGCCCGTCAGTCTGTCTCCCATCCACAGCTGGGTGCTGGGGGGACAGCTACATCTGTGCATTCCTGATAAGACAGCCCTCAACTAGGGGCTCAAGGAACCCTCAGACCTCTGACTCTGAGAGGCCTTCCTGGGGTGGTTATTAGGGGGTGGAATTGGTACCTGCGTTCCAAGGGACAGAGTCTTGGCCCCTCAAAAGATATTGATCAAGCCTCCCGGGGTAGGGTGGCAGACAGGACAACATTTAGAGAGGGCCTGTGCATTTCAAACGTGGCCTTTTGAACTGATCTCATCTTCAAAGGCCATTGTGGGTATAACTACTGGGGCTCTTCCCTCAGAATTTAGAGACGCTTTGGAGATTGGAACCATATTACTCCGGTTCAATGTTGGGACATCGACAAGAGGAACTAATGGGGCAGGAGGGACTGCAACTGGATTATACACAGACTTGTGGTGGCCTGGGGCTTGTCGTGCTCTAGTGAAAGGCACTATCACTTGGTGGATTTTGCCTGGATGTTCCTGTGCTGCAGCTAATTGTCAACTGTTGTGGCCCAGGTCCCTAAGCACTCTTCAAGGGCCGGTTGGCCAGCCTCCTGTTCATGAGATACCAGGGACAGAAAGGCTCTCCCCATTTCCACAAGATTGCAAGGATCGCACAGGGTGTGGCGGAAATGGGTGGAAGTGATCGTCCGTTGGGACAAGGACCATCCCGACATGTACAGTAATTACACTGTAGCAAGGAGTGTGCTCCCAATGGTCAGTGGCCTACCTGCGGGTGACGTAGCATGAGAAGTTCGAGGAGTGCAGGGGAAGTCTTCTCAGTATGAGGGACTCAAGCTTACAACTGGAAAACTGAGCTACCTCGCACTCCGTAGTGTGGGGTGTCTGAGAGGTGTTGGGAGACGTTTGCCAAGTTCGCAGGACCTGAGTTGGCAGCCTAGACTGTCTTCGGCCTCCAGATCTGGCGGAAGCAGGGCCTAACATCGTGGCCTTAGTTCAAGTTTGCTAGCTCCCTCTCCACGGACCCACGTCATAAGGTACTCTGTTAGGCAAATACCGTGACTGAATCCAAGGGGTCCCATTGTATCTTGTGCACACCCACGATTGGCTGCTTAGAGCAACTGCAGCTCGCACCACTGCCGGAGAGGAAACCATTCTCCAAATTGGAAGTGTACCAGCTTCTGGTGTCGCAGTCTTTTGCCTACTGGGAGGATAGTGATCCCGCACTCGTGAAGGTGTCGCTGGGTGCCTGAGTACCTAATCTGGATGGACAAGAACACGTAACTGTTTCTTTCCACTTTAGGTGCTCCCGTCAATCTGATAAAAGTGTTGCCAGCGGGTGCAATGTGTATTGTTGGCTGGTGTAGTTTGAGTGGCGGAGCGGCTGGGTCATGAGGTGTAGTCAGAACCTGTGATTTCTTGACCATTACAACTGAACGGGGTATGCGATATTGGCAATGTCGTGTTTTATGCTAATGTGTTAGCGGGAAAGTGAAATGCCTCTGAACAGCCTGCATATATGTTTCTGTCGCTATTGATGTGGGAGGGATTGTTTGGATCGTGAACATTTCGGGGAAGTACGCACGCGGGTTTATGTTGCTTACAAAGCTGGGGGGATAACAGAACAAGTGAATATCTATGACTAGTACATATATGCTCATGCCATTCTGCTGCTAATGGAAGAGTTTGAAATTGCATATAACTGTAAATATATATCCAAGGTGTATGTCGTTTTGATTTCAATGTGTGTGTAATACAAAGAACAGTCATTTATACATACAGTGTGGAGTCTTTTTGTTCCGTACATTGTGTGTTGTGAGGGTGGGGGTTGCCAATACTTTACACTTTGACCCTTAGGATAAGCCTGACTACTCTGTGCCAAGCTACCCAAGGGTGAGCACAGGTTATCGGAAAAGTGTATCATACTCATCCTATCTACGTCAGTGGATACCACCTGGCTTTGATGCGTCCCAGCCAGCCAGAAACTGATGGGTCTAACATTTGGTGATCAGTGGTGAGGATAGGACTTGTGTTGGCACAAGCCCTAGCAACACAGTGTTTCGCAATGACTCCAGTGTGCAATATTGTTTTCTTGCCTTGTTTTTTTCTGTGGCTTGCCATTCTAGTTTGGAAACCTTTTTGTGTTCACAACAGTCATGTCTAAGTCGGGAGAGCCAGCGGCGGTTCTTACAGTAGTGGAGTCTGAGCAGGATAAGTTGAAAACCTATATGGTAGCCCAGCTCAAAGGGTTCTACATAGAAATGGAATGTCCTTTTAAAGGTAGAAAGGAGGAGCCGCAAAAGAAATTCAGGGCCTGGCTGGCAGCCAGAGGTAAAGCTGAGGATTCCAGGGAGGGTGAGGTACTGGATGCTGAGGAGGAAGAGCTGCAGGAGGGGAGCGTAGTACCTACCAAGTCTGGCAAGCCGCAGTAGTGGTTCCTCAAGTGGTCTGTCCCCAGGAGAGCTAGGGGACAGGCATGAGGAAAGGAAGCTCAAGTGGGAGTTGGCTAAACTTAAGTGGGAAAGTGAGAAGGCCAGGGTGGTGATAGAAGAAAAGAAAATTATGTTGGCTCAAGAGTTAAGCATGAGAGAGCTGGACTTAAGAGCCAAGCGGGCTGAGTCCAGCATAGATGGTGGCAGCATTTCATCCGGGTCTTCAGACAAAAGAGTCCATATACCTAAGGGTCTGGTGCCTGATTAGAGAGTGAGGGATGACATAGACTGGTGTTTTGGAGCCTTTGAAATAGCTTTACAAATGCACAGGAACCCTGAAGGGAAGCGGGGGCGAGTTTGTGGAAGCATGTTCCACCAGAGGGGAGGGACACCTTGTTAGCCTCCTTGAGGAGGGTGACCGGGTGAAGTATTCCACCCTGAAGGAGGCCCTGGTCAAGAAATATGGGTTGACTCCTGAGAAGTACAGGCAGAATTTTATGGACAGTATGAAACTGACCCTCCAAACTTGGGTAGATTGTGTGATTTCATTTGGCAAGGCATTGCATGGTTTGGTGAAGGACAGTAAGGTTCTGGACTACAAGGGGCTGTACAATTTCATTGTCAGGAGCACATGTTTAGCCTTCGTTCTACCGAGCTGCGCCAGCACTTGATTGACAAGAAGCTCTCTGATCCCAGAGAGCTTGCTGAGGAGGCGGACCACTGGGTTAACACTCAGGTCCACCGAATGGTGTCTGGGGGAGATCCCGTCAAGTTGTCAGGTGTTATCTGGTGTCTGCAGAGCAGGTCGTTGCTAACGTGGTTCACCAAGTGGTTGCAACCAACAACAGTACAACAGTGAGATCCACTGTCTTGTGCACAGGTTCCTTTGAATGGGGGGTCTCCGGTTCCTTGAATGTAGCTGTGAGTCTATCTATTTCTGTGGACTGTCTGCTTGGCAGCGACCTGGAACCTACTTCCTGGAGGGAGGTGGAGCTCCAGTCGCACTTGGAGATGTTGGGACTGCTTGAGTGGGTGTGCCTGACCACACGGTGAAGGGCGCCATGGGAGGGTGGTCAGACAGACCTTGAGCCTGAAATAGTGGTCCAGCCTCCTGCCTCGAAACGAATGGGGAAGGGGTGCGCGAAACCCACCACTGAGACTTGCAAAGTCCGGTAGGAGGCTGACCCTTAGGGGGAGGCTCCAATACCTACAGGAGAAGATGTGGCCACACTGGGGAACCTGCCAGAGCTGACCAATTGGCAGCAGGACGGAGATCCCTGCATGGTGCAGAAAGAATGTCCTCCGCTCGTGGGTCTTCAGCAGCAGGCTGAAGCCCAGGCAGATGGTGACGCATCTGGAACTCACTGGATTTATTAGGAGAATGGTTTCCTCTATAGTGAGACTAAGGTTGCTGAACCTGGGTCAGCCCGAATGCTGGTGGTACCCCAGTGTTTCAGAGCTTTCCTATTGGGGTTGGCTCATGATGTGCCCGTGGCAGGTCATTTGGGGCAGGGCAAGACCTATGACATGCTTGCGGGCCACCTTTATTGACCTCAAATAAGGAAGGCCTCAGATGCGTTCTGTCGGTCTTGTCTTATCTGCCATTAAAGCAGGGGTGGTGTAAGGCCCTCTGCAACTGTTCCCTGTCATGGGAACCCCTTTCGAGCGGTGGGTATTGACATTGTGAGGTCTCTGCATCCCTAGACTGCCATGGGCAACAGGTTTATCCTGGTCTTGGCAGACCATGCTATTTGGTACCCAGAAGCGATCCTCCTGAGGACGGTGACAACTTCCACTGTGGAATGGGCACTGTTGGGGATCTTTACCCACCTGGGTTTTCCCAAGGAGGGGATCTCCACCGGGGGATCAACTTCATGTCCTCTTACATGAAGTCCATGTGAAAGGAGTGTGGGATACCATACAAGTTCTCCAGCCCCTACAACCCTCAAACTAATGGTTTCGTTGAGAGATTCAACCGTACCATTAAGGGCATGATTAAGGGTCTTTCAGACCCCATGGGTCAAAAGTGGGGCGTCATCTTGCCATGTATTTTGTTTGCCTATAGGGAGGTCCAGCAGAAGAGGGTTGGCTTCAGCCCATTTGAGCTTCTGTAAGGGCACCCTGTGAGGGGTCCTCTCAGTTTGGTGAGGGAGGGCTGGGAGCAAGCTCGTTGGAAGCCACCCCAGGATGTATTCAGTTATGTCCTGGCCTTCCATAATCAAACAGCCTGCTTCAGGACGCTTGACAGGCAAACCTGGAAGCTAGCCAGGAGGATATGAAATGGTGGTATGACCCAAACGCCACTCTGGTTGAGTTTCAGTCTGACCAGAAAGTGTAGGTCATGGCCTCCGTAGAGACCTGGGCTCTAAAGGACAAGTTGTCCAGGACATTTGAGGTGAAGGAGCGCAAGAGTGATGTCACCTAGCAGGTGGACTTGCAAACTCCTAGGAACCCTCTGAGGGTCTTGCATGTGCATTGCTTCAAGCCACATTTTGGGAGGACTGAGTTGACCATGCTCTTGGTATGGATGATGGGTTGGAAGCAGAGACCGAACCTCTCCCCGACCTTCTGACTTCCTTGGAGCAGGATGGGTCAGTAGAGGGGGTGAGCCTCTCTCCTACTTTGACCCGGGAGCGACAGGGAGACTGCCACCATTTTTGGGGCAGTTTGCTCCCCTGTTCTCACTCACCCTCGGGGTCACCCATTGGTGCACTCATGATGTTGATATGGGGGATAGCCTACCTCTTAGGCATAAATCTTACAGGTTGTCGGACAAGGTAAGGTCTAGCATCCGGAAAGAGGTTTTCAAGAAGATAGCCCTTGGGGTGATTGAGCCTTCCAACAGCCCTTGGTCTAGTCTTGTGGTATTGGTGCCCAAGGCTGCTCCCCTTGGCATGCCACCTGAACTTCAGTTCTGTGTGGACTGCCATGGGCTGAACACCGTCACTCTGACGTGCACCCTATCCCCCCAGCGGATGAACTTATGGATTGGATAGGAGCGGCCAAGTTCCTTAGTACGTTTGATCTTACGGATGGGTACTGGCAGACTGCCTTGACCGACGGGGCGCAAAAGAGGTCAACCTTCTTGATGCCAGAAGAGCACTTCAAATTTTGGGTTATGCCCTTTGGGTTGAAGAACGCCCCTGCCACCTTTCAGAGGTTGGTCAACCAGGTCCTCGCGGGGCTGGAGAACTTCATTGCTTCCTATCTTGATGACATTGCAGTTTTCAGCTGCAGTTGGGAGGATCATTTGCACCACCTCCGGGAAGTACTGAGGGTACTGTAGCATGCCGGACTCACTATCAAGGCCAGTAAGTGTCAGATAGGGCACAGGTCGGTGGTTTACTCGGGACACCAAGTAGGGGGTGGCAAGGTGGCACCACTACAACCAAAAATTGAGACCATTCTAGCTTGGGCACCTCCCAAGACCCAGACGGAGGTGAGAGCCTTTTTAGGCCTCACTGTGTACTACCGGTGGTTTGTCAAGGGGTATGGCACTGTTGTCGTTCCTTAGACTGAGCTGACTTCTAAGAAGCAGCTGCGTTGGGTGATTTGGACTCAGGCATTCCAGGCGGCATTCAACGCCCTGAAGGAAGACATGTTCAAGGCTCCTGACTTCTCGTAGAAGTTTGTGGTGCAGACTGATGCCTCAGAGCATGGCGTGGGGGCTGTGCTTTCGCAGCTAAATGAGGAGGGCCTGTACCGACCTGTAGCCTTCCTTAATGTGAGACTACTTCCCAGAGAACAGAGGTGGCGTGCCATTGAAAGGGAAGCCTTTGCTGTGGTCTGGGCACTGAAGAAGCTGAGGCCTCACTTTTCTACTCACTTCTGGGTTCAGACAGACCACAGGCACTTCTGGGGCCTGTGTCTACAGGTTACTGTTACTCGTTTTGGCATTTAAAAAACTACTTGCCAAGGTTCTGCATGTCTCTTACTATATTGGCGTACTCCCTGGGGACAGGATGTGGTGTCAAGAAGACGTAGGGCATGTGCACGGGTGCGCTACATGCAGTGGTAGTGAATGGCACCAGATGGTGTATTCAGTATGGTAGGGCCTTCTTCTCGCATTGGATTAGCATGGGGGATTTGTGGAAAGGCAATTGAGCTGCATTTCCTACATGCAGAAGACAGGCAGTATAGTGTCTGATATCGATAATTTAGTAATGGCAAATCTGCTCCGGTGGTGTAAGTGGATTCAACATTACTATGAGGGAAATACAACTTTGGGAAAGTGGGCATTTCTGTGCTCAAGGCTCTGTGTGTCAGTCAGCCTGTCTCTAATCCACATCTGGGTGCTTCAGAGACAAATGCATCTGTACATTTCAGATAAGACAGCCATAAACTGGGGGCTCAAGGGAAACTGCAGATCTCTGACTCTGAGGGGCCTTCCTAGGACTGATAGATGGGAGTTGAATTGGCACCTACATTACAAGGGGCATAGTCTAGGCCCCACTAAATATATTGATCAAGTCTCCCGGGGTAGGATGGCAGACAGGACAGAATTTATAGAGGGCCCATGCATTTCAAATGTGGCCTTTTGAACTGATCTCATCTTCAAAGGCCATTGTGGGTAACCGTATAACTACTGGGGCTCTGCCCTCAGGAGTTAGAGACACTTATGGGTTTGGAATGTTACTACGGTGGTTTGATGCTGGGACATTGTAGGAGAGTAGGATCTGCCTCTTATGGTTACCCTCACTTTTTGCTGGTGCTTCACTGTTTTTAGACTTTAGTCTGGCTGGGGCCCTGCTATTCAGGACCCCAGCCTAGCTGCTTCCTCTCTAAATGGATTCCTAGTACCTTAGGTACACTCCAGATTGGATCCTGGGGTGCCCTTATAAGTCCCTAGTATATGGTATACTATGTACCCAGGGCATAGGTATCCCAGAGGCCTACCAGGGGCTGCAGCATGTATTATGCCACCCCTGGAAGGCCCTCCAAAATGACACCACAGGACTGCTACAGCAGCCTGAGTGAGGTGGTGCATGCACCCCTGACTGAGATATAGGTTCACTATATCTCACCCTATCACTGCACATATAAACCTATCAGTCACCCCTATGGCAGGCCTTATCAATCCTGAAGGCAGGGTGCTTGGTTTTATGTGAGAGGGTGCCCCTGCATGAGCAGAGCCCCTCTGCAGCCTTCGAAATCTCCTCTCTGGGGTTGTCTGTGGTGCAGCCTGACCATATACTCTTAAGTGCATTATATCTTAAACGGTAAATGCTAACTTTGGGATGGCTGCACAGAAACATGTCGTGTTTGGTGTCAAACACCTTGGAATCATACCCCCACACCAGTAATGGCAGCACCGGTAGAGACTTTACAGAGCCTGGCATCACAAAATGGATGCTGCAGCCACAGACACGTGTCTGAACTTACACTGCTGACCGAAACTCCGGCAGGGGAGGCCTGGACAATAGGTTTCCTGACGTAGGGAGGTGTTACCACCTCCCAGACAGGCTTTAGTGTATTGGGGCTGGGTGGGTGCACTCTCTGAGTGCTTTGAAGTCCTGCACTGGGGGCACATTTGGTGTCCCTGTGCATACCCCAGTTCAAACCGGTTGCAGGGGCTGTCAGCCCCTGCTCTGGTGCGAAACTGGACAAAGGAAATGGGTGTAGCCACCCCTCTTTCCAAACCCTCCCATAGGTGGGTCCCCAGAGTTAGTCTAACCCCTTTCTTAGGTATAAGTAAGGAACCCCTGGCAACAGGACTTTAGATATCCCTGGACGAAACTCTGCAACTGAATCCTGGAACTTCGATGCTCTACTAAAGACTAGAGGACTGAAGAAATCTCCCTTGGGGTCAAGGAGTGACTCCCCTGCTTGGCAGGCACCAACAAAGCATTTGCTGGTCTGCATCTCCGAAGCTCCTGCCAGACTCCGAAGTACCTGTAGCCCAGGAAGAGGATTTCCAGACTTCTCAGAGGCTGACCCGAGTCCCCAGCAAAGCTAAGACCCGCAGCCCTCACGAGTGATGTGAAACCGGAACTCCTGGACGCCGTGCACATTTGCTAGTGCATTGACTTCTCGATGTTTCTTGAAGTCCTGCTTTGGGTTCCTTGTAGCCCAGGCCCCGAGCACCATTTGCACTGAATATTGTGAGCCTACACTCCACGAGTGTTCAGTGGGCCCGCTTCTTGCATTTCCGCTCGAGGCTCCTTTGCGATCCCTAGTCCGTCAACTGGTGGGTCCCTGTGAAGGCAACTCTGATTTTATTTGGATTTTTCTGGTTGCTCCAGATGTGCCCTAACTCCCCACCAAGTGGTAAGTCCCTCAGACCTTGCTGGTCTGCTCCGAAGCATCTTTCTCCTTTCTGCATGGGTTGCTGTTGCCAAGGCTTGTTGTGTTCAATCCGGACACCAACACTGCAGCACTCGACATCCTTTGTGGCACAGCTCGAATCCAGCTCCTTGTTGTCGTCGACGCCTCCGGGGCCTCGTGGCTGAAGAGTCAAGCTTCACCTCCTTCACCTGAAACACCCGACATCGGTGGGCATCCGCCTATCGTGCCCGTGGTCACTGGCAAGTGACCCAGACTCTGTCCCCTCTGCTTTCAGGTTCTTCTCATCTCCGATCCAGGCTTGGATCTCTTCGGACACTTCGCATCTTCCCGGCAGCAGCACTTCTTCGCAGGCTGCCATTGAAATCGACGACGCGACCCGGCACCATTCGACACCTATGCACCCGGCTTCCCTGGGTGAGGTAACTCGAGTACTTCGGTGCTCCTGAGGGTGGTAACCCTAGAACTGTCTAAGTCCAAGAGGGTTTTGTCCTAGCCCATTTCTAAGTGTCCTTAAACTCTAAAACTCTTACCGCGACTTTCCCATAGACTTTAACGGAGCTCGCGGCTGTGTTCACACACTGCACACAGCCCCCGTGGGTCCCCTGTGTCACTACCTTGGGTTGTTCCTTGGGGTCCCAGTGATTCTACAAGCTCTAGGCCTTGTGTCTTCTTAAGTCGTGGTTCTTATACCACTTTCTTAATATATGGTTTGGTACGCCCCTAGGGCTAATCGTATATTGTGCTAATTTACTGTGCTATTTGACTTGTAACTTGTGTACTTTGACCTCTAGCCTCATAAAGAGACTAGTGGGTAGTGTTTAGTAATAAATACATATATTTTATATATATACCTGGTGTGGTTCTCCTTTCATTTGGTCATTCATGAGATTATAGACTGGTAAAACAATTAGCTTTACACTCCTTCAAGACTTAGCCTGAAGGCTGCTCTCCATAGATACCACTAGGATAGCTTTCAATAAAGGTTGTCTTTAAACCTATCATCAATAAAGGTTGTTTGGACTGGTGCAAGGTGCCCACTAGAACTAGTGGACAGCATATGCCAGGCCAACTTCTCACATTGGTGTGCAGCGGTTGGATTCAAGCTTGCCTTTGTTTTACCAGATAATCTCAAGTGTATGACTAACTGAAAACCACTAAAGGTACCAGAGGTACATATAAATTCAAGCTTAGCAATACAGTAAGTTCTACTGAACTTAGAGTTGTGTGTCAAGGGCTTAGCACACCCTTTCTACAACTCAAGAGAGTTTAGTAGGCCACACTAGAGTAGGTAGTGCATACACCACACCTCACTAGTGATGTCTTCAAAGCCAGGAACCACTGAGTCCCTGCCAGAAGCCACTGGGCTTCCCCCATCCCAGTATGACAATCTCCAATTCTTGGAATTGAGAGCATTGTGCAATGCTAGGAAGATGAAGCCAGGAAAAACTGCAAACACCCAACGCCTCATAGAGATGCTAGTGTTAGATGATCTCAGGCAGGCCTCAGGGTCTGGCAGAGTGGGTGGTACAGCAACAGGGGAAGGGCCCAAGGGTGAAGAAACCCAGGACCTGACCTCTGAAACTGGCCAGGAAGATGACAATGATCTTACCCTGGAAAATCCAGCTCCCCCTGCAGATGAGGAGGAGGATCAGAATGACCCCCCCTTTGTCCCACCAGGAAGAGTTGTGAGGGTGCCTAGAAGGGCAAGATCTCCTTCAGAGGAGTCTAACCATTCTGACACCTCAATAGGGACCTCTGTTTCCTCTCATAGGAGGGAATCCTCTCATGAAAGGAAAGAGAGACTGCTCAAGTATGAGGAAGCTCAGCTGAGGATCAGAAAAGAGCAGTTGGCTATAGATAGGGAGTCCCTAGAGCTTCATAGACAAAGAAAAAAGTTGGGACTAGAGTCCCATGGTGGCAGCAACTTCCCTAGGGATAGGGAAAGGTCTTATGACCATAGAAACCTGAGCAAGATTGTCCCTCCCTACCAGAGTGGGGATGACATCCACAAATGGATAACTGCACTGGAAATGGCCTGTAAAGTTCAGAGGGTCCCCCAGGAGCAGTGGGCAGCAATCTTGTGGCTCTCCTTTGCAGACAAAGGTAGAGACAAGCTCCTCACTGTAAGAGAAGAGGATGCTGATGATTACCATGTCCTGAAGAGTGCACTGATAGATGGGTTTGGCCTAACCACTGAGCAATACAGGTTAAAGTTCAGAGATACCCAAAAGGCACAGACACAGGACTGGGTGGACTTTGTAGATTGTGCTACTAAAGCTCTGGAAGGTTGGTTACTGGGCAGTAAGGTGTGTGACTTCAAAGGATTGTATAATTTAATCATGAGGGAGCAGATTCTTAATAACTGTCAAAATCAGCTATTGCATCAGCACCTGGTGGACTCTGATCTGACCTCTCCCCAAGAATTGGGAAAGAAGGCAGACAAATGGGTCAGAACCAGGGTGAAGCAGAAGGTACAGAACCAAGGTGGTGACCAGAAGAAGCAGGATACCAAAAACTCTGACAAGGGTGGGGAGAAAGGTAAAGACCAGAAGTCTTCTCAAGGTCCCCAAAAATCTGCATCTGGTGGGGAATCCCAATCTACTAAAGGAAAAGGCCAAAGGAAACCTTGGTGCAAAATCTGTAAGCAGAAAACTCACTGGACCAGTGACTGCACCAAGGCCAAAGACTCTAATCCAGCCATCATTGCCCCTAAGGCAACTGTTCCCCATAGTCCAGCTACAAATGGTGGTGGAAGTACTCAGAATAAGGGTGTAGTAGGGTTACTGGGTACTGGGTACTGAGATGGACTCTGGCCTAGTCAGAGTACCAACTCAGGCTGTCCTAGTCTGTGATGGGGGCATGGATATGTCCCCCTTTGTGAGTCCCAATAACTTGGGCAAATACAGACAGCAGCCTTTGATTAATGGAAGGGAGGCTTTGGCATTCAGGGACACAGGAGCAAGTGTCACAATGGTGACAAAAGATCTTGTGGATCCTGAGCAGATTATACTTGGTGAAATGTACCAAGTGACCAATGCTAGCAATGTCAGAACAGACCATTCTCTGGCAGTTGTTAACTTCTCCTGGGAGGGGTAACTGGCCTTAAGAAGGTTGTGGTGAGTGCAGACCTACCAGTCGAATGCTTGCTTGGCAATGATCTTGAAACCTCAGCTTGGGCAGAGGTGGAGCTCAGGACACATGCAGAAATGCTAGGGATCCCTGCACATGTCTTTGCTGTGACTAGGTCACAGGCAAAAATGTCAAAAGCTGAACAGGCCCTGGATTCTGGAATAATGGACCAGGTGCCTTCCAAGAGGAGGAGCAGTAGGGTTAAGGCAGTGCCCCCCCCTTGGCTCAGGAGGAAGATCATCCTTTTGAGGAAGATGATCTCAGGCCTGAAGAAGGAACTGTCCCAGAGGAGCTTGAACCTGATCAGGTTGAGTTCTTGGGGACAGGGGGCCCTTCCAGGGCAGATCTGAGCCAGGAGCAGCTGAACTGCCCCTCTCTAGAACCCCTCAGACAGCAAGCTGCTGCTGAGGCTGCTGGGAATGCTAGTGGCACCCATAAGATGTATTGGGATGATGGACTCCTGTACTCAGAGAGTAGAGACCCCAAGCCTGGAACAGCCAGGAGGTTGGTTATACCTCTGAAGTTCAGGGGCTTCCTATTGACACTAGCCCATGATATTCCCTTAGCAGGTCACCTGGGCCAGAACAAGACTTGGGACAGAATTGTCCCTCACTTTCACTGGCCCCACATGTCTGAAGACACCAAGGAGTTTTGTCGCTCCTGTGTAACCTGCCAAGCCAGTGGGAAGGCAGGTGGCACCACAAAGGCCCCCTGATACCACTACCTGTGGTGGGGGTTCCCTTTGAGAGGGTGGGGATTGACATAGTTGGTCCCATGGATCCCCAAACAGCATCTGGGCATAGGTTTATCCTGGTGGTGGTGGACCATGCCACCAGGTACCCAGAAGCAATTCCCCTTAGGACCACTACAGCTCCTGTGGTGGCCAGGGCCCTCCTGGGAATTTTCTCAAGAGTGGGCTTTCCTAAGGAGGTAGTATCTGACAGAGGTGCAAACTTTATGTCCAGCTACTTGACTGCAATTTGGAAGGAGTATGGAGTGAATTATAAATTCACCACACCCTATCACCCACAATGCAATGGTTTAGTTGAGAGATTCAACAAAACCTTAAAGGGCATTGTTAGACCTGGCATCCTTGGCGTGGGTCTCCCTTCCATTTTTTTATGATGCCTCCAATGTTATTGATCTGTTTTTGCTGGTGTTAGATGCTTTGGGCACTGTGCCACTGCTATTCAGTGCCACAGTGCAAGTGCTCCCTATGATAAATTGTGTTATGTATTAGTGACTCCCTGATTGGATGATTGGTTTACTTGTCAGTCCCTAGTACAGTGCACTGAGTGTGCCCAGGGCTTGTAAATCCAATGCTGCTGGTGGGCTTGCAGCACTGGTTGTGCCACCCACAGAAGCAGCCTGTAAAAGTGTGTCTAAGGCCTGCCATTGCAGAGCCTGTGTGCAGTCTGGTACTGTCATACTGACTGGGCAAGTGCACCCACTTGCCAGTCCCTAAACCTTCCCTTTTCTTCATGTCAGACACCCCTATGGTAGGCCCAAGGGCAGGGTGCATTGTAAGTATAAGGTAGGACATGCCCTGGTGTGTGTGGCATGTCCTAATAGTGAATTACAGCCATTTTCGTTTTTCACTATTGCAAGGCTACCTGTTCTCCATAGGCCAGAATGGGCAGTTTTGATTATTACACCTTATAATCCTAACTGACCCAGGGAACATGGTAGAAAAACGAATTTAGTATGCCTGAACTCAGAATGATAAAATACATCTTTTAGTGAAGTTGGTTTTAACATTCTGTGTTTGAAAATACCACTTTTAGAAAGTGGGTATTTTCTTGCCTAAACTTCCAAGCCTGCCTCTGCTAGGTTGTGTATTCATTGTCTGGGTTTGTGAGTGACAGGGGCTGGGGAAATTCCAGGAGACAGGGTGAGGCAGCCAGGGCTGAATAGAGAGATCTGCATCCAGAGTGGAGGGAGGAGTTGCACCTGGGTCTGAATAGGGCTGTGCCTGCCTTCCACAATGCTGGCTCCACCTCCTGCCGGGCGGCTGAGCACTCTGCCCCACATTCTGAAAGGAAGGAAGGAGTCCTGTAAACAAAGTGCTCCAGGACTGACCAGAACTGGTTTTGGACTAGGCAAAGGCCTCTCTGCCTTCAGAGAACAAAGAGAAACTGTGTATAAAAAGGGGACCCAGACCCCTAGGAAATTAGATCACTTTGGGAAACAAGAAGAAACCTTTGCTGAGGAGAGGAACCAGAAGGAACTGAGGAGAGACTATCCCTAAGCTGAAGTGCTGCTTGGGGGATTGGCCTGCAGTGGTTGCCTGACTGCCAAAGAAAGGAGAAAGGACTTTGTGTGCACTTTTATTCAACTTGTGAAGGATCTCCAAGGGCTTGAGAAAAGAGCTTGCCTCCTGCTGAAGTCTCAGGGACAACAGACTTCAACCCCCAGCTCCCCAAGAGTTCTTTGGAAGTGCCTGCTGCTGTTTTGGGCCTTCTGAGGGACTGCGTGTCGCAAGGAGCTGGAAGCGCGACTCAAGAGGGAGAAGCGTGTCGCCGTCGCAGCCGCTGCCGTCGCATCGTGGATGTCGCCGCTGTAGCTGTCGCATTGCACCGCATCTCAAGAAACGTCCCGCAACCCCGAAGAAGCGTGTCGCCGTCGCAGCCGCTGCCGTCGCATCGTAGATGTCGCCGCTGTAGCTGTCGCATTGCACCGCATCAAGAGAAGCGTCTCGCCACGAGGAAGAAGCGTGTCGCCGTCGCAGCCGCTGCCGTCGCATCGTAGATGTCGCCGCTGTAGCTGTCGCATTGCACCGCATCCAGAGAAGCGCCTCGCATCCACGGAGAAGCGTGCCGCCGTCGGAGCTGCTGCCGTCGCATCACGGAACAAGGGTGTCTCCGCTGCAGTTGTCGCATCGAGCGGAAGCGTCTCGCAACGTCGGAGAAGAGTGTCGCCGCCAAAGCCGCTGTCGTCGCATCACGGAACAAGGGTGTCGCCGCTGCAGCTGACGCATCGAGCCGAGACTTCTCGCAACATCGGAGAAGCGTGCCGCATCAGGAAGAACTTGACGTCTTTATTTCTTTGCACCGGATCTTTGCCGCATCTCCATCTCTGCAACACTTTCGTTGTAGAAACGTGACGCATCGTAAGGTACATTGACTCAAAGTGTCGCATTTTAAGAACTGAAGAGAACTAAGCTAAACCTACCATTTTAAGTACAGTATTGTGGATTTTTGTCGTTTATGGTCTTGTGTTAAATCTATATAAAGAATACTTATTTTTGATATAAAACTTGTGTGGTGTCCATCTGTAGTGTTGTCACTGGATTACTGTATGTGTTCACAAATGCTTAACACACTGCCTCTGAGATAAGCCTGTCTGCTCGTGCCAAGCTACCAAGGGGGTGAGCAGGGGTTATTTTAGGAGTGTACCCCCTACCCTGACTAGAGGCGAGGGTCCCTATTTGTCACAAGTACCTACCTGTGCCAACTAGAGACCCCCAAATCTAACATTGGTGGTCAGCGGTGAGGATTCTGGACTTGCATTTGTGACTCATGTACAGTGATTGGTGAACACTACTAGTGAGTGCAGACCAAAACGCGACCACATACTTTTGGTAGATCTCTTTTTTCTGGGATTTTCTATTTTTGCCAAGTTCAACCATCATGAAACCAGCATCCATAGCATCTGTTGATTTTGATTGGGAAGAGGAGAAACTAGAATGCTACAATGTGAAACAGCTGAAGCACTTCTGCAAGAAATTTAACGTTGTAATTACCGGGCTCACCAAGAGGGATGAGTTCTACAAGGCGCTGAGGGCCTGGGTAGAAGCAAGGAAAACCCCTGAGAATGAGGAAGGGGATGAGAATGCAGGTGTGCAGCTGGAAGGGCCACCGGGTCCAGGGGAAAGGAGAGCACCTTCCCCAGCAGGTAGCAGTGTTTCTGCCAAAGGTCTGTCCACAGAAGAGCTGGAGGACAGAGAGAGAAGTAGGATGCATGAGTTGGAGCTGGCCAAAATGAATGGGCAATTGGAGATTAGGAAAATGGCCCTGGAAGAAAAGAGGATGCAGCTTGAGCATGAGAAAAGTTTGAGGGAGTTGGATTTGAAAGCTAGGAGCTTAGAGATTACTCCCTCTGGTGGCAGCACACCGTCAATGCCTGTTGAATCTAGGGTGTATATTCCTAAGGATGTGGTCAGAGAGTTTTATAAGAATGATGACATTGGGCAGTGGTTCAAGGCCTATGAGGTAGCCATGTCTTCCCACCGGGTCCCTGAGAAGGATTGGGGAGCGGGGTTGTGGGGACGGTTCCTTAGTGAGGGGCGGGACACACTGCTAGATTTGCCTTCTGATGTCCATAATTCTTATAGCCACATGAAAGATGCATTAATGTCCAGGTATGGTTTGACTCCTGAATTGTATAGACAGAGGTTCAGGGGTTGCAAAAAGATAGAGAACAGTACCTGGGTTGAATATGTCACTTTTTTCTGCAGAGCATTGGATGGTTGGGTGAAGGGTAGCAAAGTTGATGATTTTCAGGGGCTTCTTGATTTGATTGCATGGGAGCACTTGTCAAGTAATTGTTTTCCTGAGCTACGCCAGCACCTGATTGATAGTAGGCTGACTAATCCTAGGAAGCTTGCTGAGGAGGCGGACCGCTGGGTCAGTACCAGGGTCCACAAGGGTCACGTGGGAGACTCAGCCAAGAGTGGGCAGGGTCCCCAGCAGAAGAGTGGGGGGGACAAGGGTAAACAGAGGGAGTTCCAAAGAAGGCCCCAAAGTAGTCCCCAAGGGAACCAAGGGAAAGGTTCCCAGCCTCCCCCCCAGAGACCATCACGGGCCCCGACAGGTCCACCTGTCCAAGGGGGACCCCTGAGATGCTACAAATGTGGGGACCTGGGTCATAAGGCGAATGATCCCAGGTGCCGCCAGTTTGGAAAGACAGCACCCCCTGGTGCAGCCCCCGACAGATGGCTAGTGTAGCCCTGGGTGAGGAGATGGGTGCCCAGGATGGGTGGGGTCCCGCAGAGATGTCCCTTGTCTCATTAGGAGACTGTGAGGTGGTCCCCAGGACCCAGCTGCCTGATAACACTAAGAAATACAGGCAGTGGGTGACCATCAATGGCCATAGGGTGGAGGCTCTTAGAGATACAGGAGCCAGTGTGACAGCTGTCAAGTGTCACCTGGTGTCTCAAGAGCAGGTTGTCCCCCATGCATTCTATCCAGTTGTTGCCGCTGACAACACAGAGAGTCACTGTAAGGTGGCTCAGGTTCCCTTTGAGTGGGGGGGGTCTCTGGTACTCTTCAGGTAGCTGTGAGGCCCGCCATGCCTGTTGACTGTTTGTTGGGGAACGACTTGGAGAGCTCACCTTGGGCGAAGGTGGAGCGAAGTGCTCATTTAGAAATGTTGGGTTTGCCTGACTGGGCGTGTGTGACCACCCGGTCCATGGCAGCAAGTAAAGGTGCTCAAGAGGACCTGGAGCCTGAGAGGGAGGCCCAGGTACCTGCCGTCACGAGAAGAGGCAGGGGGTGCGGGAAACCGGCCCCCGAAGTTCCCACGGTCCAGGAGGAGGCAGACCTTGAGGGGGATGCCCTGGAGCCTACAGGGGAACAGGTAGCTGAACTGGGGGACCTGCCTGAGCTGACCCATTGGCAGCAAGAAGGAGGACCCTCCAGGGAAGAATTCTGCAAGGAGCAGAAAGAATGCCCTTCTCTTGTGGGTCTGCGGCAACAGGCTGCAGACCAGGCCGCAGGTGATCAGTCTGGGTCACATTGGATTTACTGGGAGAATGATCTCCTGTATACTGAGCCTAAGGTTGCTGAGCCTGGGTCAGCCCGTGTGCTGGTGGTACCCCAGCGCTTCAGAGCCTTCCTACTGGGGCTGGCTCATGATGTTCCATTGGCAGGACATTTGGGGCAAGACAAGACCTTTGAGAGGCTTGTCACCCACTTTTATTGGCCCCAAATGCGCAGGAGTTCAGACACTCACTGCAGGACATGTCAGACTTGCCAGGCAAGTGGAAAGAGTGGGAGGAAGCAAAAGGCTCCTCTCCAGCCATTCCCTGTAGTCAGCACCCCCTTTGAACGGGTGGGGATTGACATTGTGGGGCCACTGGACCCCAAGACAGCCATGGGCAACAGGTTCATCCTGGTCTTGGTGGACCATGCCACCCGGTACCCGGAAGCCATACCTCTGAGGACAGTGACGGCCCCCGTGGTGGGACGAGCACTGATGGGAATTTTCTCCAGAGTGGGATTCCCTCGCGAGGTAGTGTCTGACCGGGGGACCAACTTCATTTCCAAATATATGAAGTCCCTGTGGCAGGAGTGTGGGGTAACCTACAAGTTCACCACTCCTTACCACCCCCAAGGAAATGGGTTGGTTGAAAGGTTCAACCGAACCCTCAAAGGCATGATTATGGGTCTTGAGGAACCTATGAGGCGTAAGTGGGACGTCCTCTTACCATGCCTGCTTTTTGCTTACCGTGAGGTGCCACAGAAATCTCTAGGGTTAAGTCCCTTTGAGCTTCTCTATGGACACCCAGTGAGGGGACCTCTAAGTTTGGTCAAAGAAGGCTGGGAGCAACCTCCCAGGAAACCTCCCCAGGATGTATACAGTTACATGCTGGCCTTTAGGAACCAAACTAGGCGTATCAGGCAACTCGCTGAGGCGAATCTGGAAGCCAGCCAGGAGGAGATGAAGCGGTGGTACGACCAGAATGCCACTCTGGTAGAGCTTCAGCCTGGTCAGAAAGTGTGGGTCATGGCCCCCGTGGAGCCCTGCGCGCTCCAGGATAAGTGGACCGGACCCTTTGAGGTTGTAGAGCGCAAGAGTCCGGTTACCTACTTGGTGGACTTGCGGTCTCCCAGGAACCCCTTGAGGGTCCTGCATGTCAACCGCCTGAAGCCCCACTTGGAGAGGTCCCAAGTGGGCATGCTCTTAGCGACAGATGCTGGGATGGAGGAGGAGACCGAGCCTCTTCCTGACCTCCTGTCGGCGACAGAGCAAGATGGGTCAGTGGATGGTGTCAACCTCTCTTCCACCCTGACCCCTGAGCAACAGAATGACTGCCGCCAGTTGCTGGGACAGTTTTCTGACCTGTTCTCCCTGGTTCCCGGTGTCACAGATTGGTGCATCCATGACGTGGACACTGGGGACAGTACACCTGTGAAGCACAAAACTTACAGGGTGACTGACAGGGTGAGAGCTTGCATCAAGGAGGAGGTCTCCAAAATGCTTGCGTTAGGGGTGATTGAGTCCTCTAACAGTCCTTGGGCCAGCCCAGTGGTCTTGGTCCCAAAGGCTGCCGCACCGGGTGCCACACCAGAACTCCGGTTCTGTGTGGACTACCGAGGGCTCAATTCAGTCACCAGGACTGACGCGCACCCCATCCCCAGAGCTGATGAGCTCATAGATCGGCTAGGGGCTGCACGGTACCTCAGCACGTTTGACTTAACGTCTGGGTACTGGCAGATCGCCTTGACTGATGGGGCAAGAGAGAGGTCAGCATTCTCCACACCAGATGGGCACTACCAGTTCCGGGTGATGCCCTTTGGGATGAAGAATGCCCCTGCCACCTTCCAGAGGTTGGTCAACCAGGTGTTGGCTGGACTGGACTCGTTCAGTGCCGCCTACCTGGATGACATCGCGGTGTTCAGCGCCAGTTGGGAAGAACATCTGCGCCACCTCTGGGAAGTGTTGATGGCGCTGCGGAGGGCAGGCCTCACGATCAAGGCGAGTAAGTGCCAGATCGGGCAGGGTTCCGTGGTGTACTTGGGACACCAGGTGGGGAGCGGCCAGGTGGCGCCCCTACAACCCAAAATTGAAACCATCCTGACTTGGGAACCCCCAAAACCCAGACAGAGGTGAGAGCCTTTTTAGGACTCACGGGTTACTACAGGAGGTTTGTCAAGGGGTATGGCAACATTGTTGCACCCTTGACGGCGTTGACTTCCAGGAAGCAGCCCAAGAAAGTGATTTGGACTGACACCTGTCAGAAAGCTTTTGAGGCCCTGAAAACTGCTATGTGCACGGCGCCCGTGCTCCTGGCACCCAACTTCTCCAAAGAGTTCGTAGTACAAACAGACGCTTCAGAGCATGGTGTGGGGACTGTTCTGTCACAGATGAATGAGGAGGGCCTGGATCAACCCGTAGCCTTCATCAGTAGGAGGTTACTGCCACGGGAACAGAGGTGGAGTGCTATTGAGCGTGAGGCATTTGCTGTGGTCTGGGCACTGAAGAAGCTGAGACCATACCTGTTTGGGACTCACTTCCGGGTTCAGACAGACCACAGGCCCCTCAGATGGTTGATGCAGATGAGGGGTGAGAATCCAAAGCTGTTAAGGTGGTCCATTTCCCTACAGGGGATGGATTTCACGGTGGAACACCGCCCTGGTACAGAACACGCCAATGCTGATGGTCTGTCCAGATTTTTCCGCCTTAGTGAAGAGAACTCCCATGAGGTAGGGTAGTTCTCCCCACATTTCAGCTGGAGGGGACACGTGTTAGACCTGGCATCCTTGGCGTGGGTCTCCCTTCCATTTTTTTATGATGCCTCCAATGTTATTGATCTGTTTTTGCTGGTGTTAGATGCTTTGGGCACTGTGCCACTGCTATTCAGTGCCACAGTGCAAGTGCTCCCTATGATAAATTGTGTTATGTATTAGTGACTCCCTGATTGGATGATTGGTTTACTTGTCAGTCCCTAGTACAGTGCACTGAGTGTGCCCAGGGCTTGTAAATCCAATGCTGCTGGTGGGCTTGCAGCACTGGTTGTGCCACCCACAGAAGCAGCCTGTAAAAGTGTGTCTAAGGCCTGCCATTGCAGAGCCTGTGTGCAGTCTGGTACTGTCATACTGACTGGGCAAGTGCACCCACTTGCCAGTCCCTAAACCTTCCCTTTTCTTCATGTCAGACACCCCTATGGTAGGCCCAAGGGCAGGGTGCATTGTAAGTATAAGGTAGGACATGCCCTGGTGTGTGTGGCATGTCCTAATAGTGAATTACAGCCATTTTCGTTTTTCACTATTGCAAGGCTACCTGTTCTCCATAGGCCAGAATGGGCAGTTTTGATTATTACACCTTATAATCCTAACTGACCCAGGGAACATGGTAGAAAAACGAATTTAGTATGCCTGAACTCAGAATGATAAAATACATCTTTTAGTGAAGTTGGTTTTAACATTCTGTGTTTGAAAATACCACTTTTAGAAAGTGGGTATTTTCTTGCCTAAACTTCCAAGCCTGCCTCTGCTAGGTTGTGTATTCATTGTCTGGGTTTGTGAGTGACAGGGGCTGGGGAAATTCCAGGAGACAGGGTGAGGCAGCCAGGGCTGAATAGAGAGATCTGCATCCAGAGTGGAGGGAGGAGTTGCACCTGGGTCTGAATAGGGCTGTGCCTGCCTTCCACAATGCTGGCTCCACCTCCTGCCGGGCGGCTGAGCACTCTGCCCCACATTCTGAAAGGAAGGAAGGAGTCCTGTAAACAAAGTGCTCCAGGACTGACCAGAACTGGTTTTGGACTAGGCAAAGGCCTCTCTGCCTTCAGAGAACAAAGAGAAACTGTGTATAAAAGGGGACCCAGACCCCTAGGAAATTAGATCACTTTGGGAAACAAGAAGAAACCTTTGCTGAGGAGAGGAACCAGAAGGAACTGAGGAGAGACTATCCCTAAGCTGAAGTGCTGCTTGGGGGATTGGCCTGCAGTGGTTGCCTGACTGCCAAAGAAAGGAGAAAAGGACTTTGTGTGCACTTTTATTCAACTTGTGAAGGATCTCCAAGGGCTTGAGAAAAGAGCTTGCCTCCTGCTGAAGTCTCAGGGACAACAGACTTCAACCCCCAGCTCCCCAAGAGTTCTTTGGAAGTGCCTGCTGCTGTTTTGGGCCTTCTGAGGGACTGCATGGCGCAAGGAGCTGGAAGCGCGACTCAAGGGGGGAGAAGCGTGTCGCCGTCGCAGCCGCTGCCGTCGCATCGTGGATGTCGCCGCTGTAGCTGTCGCATTGCACGGCATCTCAAGAAACGTCCCCCAACCCCGAAGAAGCGTGTCGCCATCGCAGCCGCTGCCGTCGCATCGTAGATGTCGCCGCTGTAGCTGTCGCATTGCACCGCATCAAGAGAAGCGTCTCGCCACGAGGAAGAAGCGTGTCGCCGTCGGAGCTGCTGCCGTCGCATCGTAGATGTCGCCGCTGTAGCTGTTGCATTGCACCGCATCAAGAGAAGCGCCTCGCATCCACGGAGAAGCGTGCCGCCGTCGGAGCTGCTGCCGTCGCATCACGGAACAAGGGTGTCGCCGCTGCAGTTGTCGCATCGAGCGGAAGCGTCTCGCAACGTCGGAGAAGAGTGTCGCCGCCAAAGCCGCTGTCGTCGCATCACGGAACAAGGGTGTCGCCGCTGCAGCTGACGCATCGAGCCGAGACTTCTCACAACATCGGAGAAGCGTGCCGCATCAGGAAGAACTTGACGTCTTTGTTTCTTTGCACCGGATCTTTGCCGCATCTCCATCCCTGCAACACTTTCGTTGTAGGAACGTGACGCATCGTAAGGTACATTGACTCAAAGTGTCGCATTTTAAGAACTGAAGAGAACTAAGCTAAACCTACCATTTTAAGTACAGTATTGTGGATTTTTGTCGTTTATGGTCTTGTGTTAAATCTATATAAAGAATACTTATTTTTGATATAAAACTTGTGTGGTGTCCATCTGTAGTGTTGTCACTGGATTACTGTATGTGTTCACAAATGCTTAACACACTGCCTCTGAGATAAGCCTGTCTGCTCGTGCCAAGCTACCAAGGGGGTGAGCAGGGGTTATTTTAGGAGTGTACCCCCCTACCCTGACTAGAGGCGAGGGTCCCTATTTGTCACAAGTACCTACCTGTGCCAACTAGAGACCCCCAAATCTAACAGGCATTATTAAAGGGCTCCCAGAAAAGCTTAGGCGAAGATGGGACATACTCTTGCCCTGCCTTTTATTTGCATACAGGGAGGTGCCACAGAAGGGGGTTGGCTACAGCCCTTTTGAACTATTGTTTGGCCATCCTGTTAGGGGTCCATTGTGCCTGGTGAAGGAAGGTTGGGAGTTACCTCTCAAACCCCCTAAACAGGACATAGTGGACTATGTACTTGGTCTCCGCTCCCGGATGGCTGAGTATATGAAAAAGGCAACCAAAAACCTTGAGGCTAGCCAGGAATTACAGAAAGCCTGGCATGACCAAAAGGCTGTGCTGACTGTTTACCAGCCAGGGCAGAAGGTGTGGGTGCTGGAGCCAGTGGCCCCAGCAGCCCTCCAAGACAAGTGGAGTGGCCCCCATACCATTGTTGAACAGAAGGGAGAGGTTACCTATTTGGTAGACCTGGGAACTCCCAGGAGCCCCCATAGGGTGCTCCATGTCAACAGGCTGAAGCCATATGTGGACAGGGCTGACATGGGCTTGCTCATGGCAACTGATGAGGGACAGGAGGAAGAGAGTGATCCACTCCCTGACCTGCTCTCATAGAACCCTGATGATAGGTCAGTAGATGGTGTAGCCTTGGCAGGCAGCCTCACTGCTCAGCAGCAAACTGATTGTAGACAGGTGCTCAATCAGTTCAGACACGTTCTCTCTGACTCCAAGTCAGACCACCTGGTGCACTCATGAAGTGGACACTCGGGACAGTCTGCCTGTTAAAAGTAATATTTACAGGCAACCTGACCAAGTCAGGGACTGTATCAGGACAGAAGTCCAGAAAATGTTGGAACTGGGAGTTATTGAGCCCTCAGATAGCCCTTGGGCTAGCCCAGTAGTCCTGGTGCCTAAACCTCACACCAAAGATGGTAAGAGAGAGATGAGGTTTTGTGTGGACTACAGAGGCCTCAATGCAGTCACTAGGACTGATGCCCATCCAATCCCCAGGGCAGATGAGCTAATAGTCACTTTGGCCTCAGCCAAGCACATTTGACCTGACAGCTGGCTACTGGCAGATCAGACCAGCTGGTGATGCAAAGCCAAAAACTGCATTTTCTACCCCTGGTGGGCTTTACCAATTTGTGGTGATGCCCTTTGGTTTGAAGAATGCACCTGCCTTTCAGAGGTTGGTGAACACAGTCCTTACAGGTCTGGAAGCCTATAGTGCAGCATATCTAGATGATATTGCTGTCTTTAGCTCCACCTGGGAGGATCACCTGGTCCACCTCAGAAATGTTTTGGAGGCCCTGCAAAAGGCAGGCCTAACTATCAAGGCCACAAAGTGCCAGATAGGGCAGAGTCAGGTTGTGTACCTGGGCCACCTTGTGGGTGGAGGCCAGGTTCAACCATTGCAGAGCAAAATCCAGACCATCATGGACTGGGTTGCTCCAACTACCCAGACTCAGGTGAGAGCCTTCTTGGGCCTGACTGGGTATTACAGAAGATTTGTCAAGGGATATGGATCAATAGTGACACCCCTGATTGACTTAACCTCTAAGACAATGCCAAAAAAGGTTCAGTGGACAGTTAGATGTCAAAAGGCATTTGATGACCTGAAGCAGGCCATGTGCACTGCTCCCATTCTGCAAAGTCCTGATTACTCCAAAAAGTTCATTGTGCAGACAGATGCATCTGAGTTGGGGGTAGGGGCTGTACTATCACAGTTGAATGATGAAGGTCAGGATCAGCCAGTAGCTTTTATTAGCAGAAGGCTGACCCCCAGAGAGAAACGTTGGTCAGCCATTGAGAGGGAGGCCTTTGCTGTGGTTTGGGCTCTGAAGAAGTTGAGGCCATACTTGTTTGGCACTCACTTCCTTGTTCAGACAGACCATAAGCCCCTCTTATGGCTAAAACAGATGAAGGGTGAAAACCCCAAACTTTTGAGGTGGTCCATTTCCCTACAGGGGATGGACTATACAGTGGAACATAGACCTGGGAGTAGCCATGCCAATGCAGATGGACTCTCCAGATATTTCCACTTAGAACATGAAGACTCAACTGGTCAAGGTTAGTTTAATGTCCCTGCGTTTGGGGGGGGGTTGTGTAGGAGAGTAGGATCTGCCTCTTATGGTTACCCCCACTTTTTGCTGGTGCTTCACTGTTTTTAGACCTTAGTCTGGCTGGGGCCCTGCTATCCAGGACCCCAGCCTAGCTGCTTCCTCTCAAAATGGATTCCTAGTACCATAGGTACACTCCAGATTGGATCCTGGGGTGCCCTTATAAGTCCCTAATATATGGTATACTATGTACCCAGGGCATAGGTACCCCAGAGGCCGACCAGGGGCTGCAGCATGTATTATGCCACCCCTGGAAGGCCCTCCAAAATGACACCAGCCTACAGCTGCCTGAGTGAGGTGGTGCATGCACCCCTGACTGAGATATAGGTTCACTATATCTCACCCTATCACTGCACATATAAACCTATCAGTCACCCCTATGGCAGGCCTTAACAATCCTGAAGGCAGGGTGCTTGATTTTATGTGAGAGGGTGCCCCTGCATGAGCAGAGCCCCTCTGCAGCCTTCGGAATCTCCTCTCCGGGGTTGTCTGTGGTGCAGCCTGACCATATACTCTTAAGTGCATTATATCTTAAACGGTAAATGCTAACTTTGGGATGGCTGCACAGAAACATGTCGTGTTTGGTGTCAAACACCTTGGAATCATACCCCCACACCAGTAACTGGTGTGGGAGTATGATCCCACCCTTCTAGAGGGAGAGACATGGCAGCACCGGTATACCCGGTAGAGACTTTACAGAGCCTGGCATCACAAAATGGATGCTGCAGCCACGGACACGAGTCTGACCTCCCACTGCTGACCGAAACTCTGGCAGGGGAGGCCTGGACAATAGGTTTCCTGTCGTAGGGAGGTGTTACCACCTCCCAGACAGGCTTTAGTGTATTGGGGCTGGGTGGGTGCACTCTCTGAGTGCTTTGAAGTCCTGCACTGGGGGCACATTTGGTGTCCCTGTGCATACCCCAGTTCAAACCGGTTGCAGGGGCTGCCAGCCCCTGCTCTGGTGTGAAACTGGACAAAGGAAATGGGTGTAGCCACCCCTCTTTCCAAACCCTCCCATAGGTGGGTCCCCAGAGTTAGTCCAACCACTTTCTTAGGTATAAGTAAGGAACCCCTGGCAACAGGACTTTAGATATCCCTGGACGAAACTCTGCAACTGAATCCTGGAACTTCGACGCTCTACTAAAGACTAGAGGACTGAAGAAATCTCCCTTGGGGTCAAAGAGTGACTTCCCTGCTTGGCAGGCACCAACAAAGCATTTGCCGGTCTGCATCTCCGAAGCTCTAGCCGGACTCCGAAGTACCTGCAGCCCAGGAAGAGGATTTCCAGACTTCTCAGAGGCTGACCCGAGACCCCAGTAAAGCTGAGACCCGCAGCCCTCATGAGTGACGTGGAACCAGAACTCCTGGACACTGTGCACATTTGCTAGTGCATTGACTTCTCGACATCTCTTGAAGTCCTGCTTTGGGTTGCTTGTAGCCCAGGCCCCGAGCACCATTTGCACTGAAGATTGTTAGCCTACACTCCACGAGTGTTCAGTGGGCCCGCTTCTTGCATTTCTGCTTGAGGCTCCTTTGCGATCCCTGGTCCGTCGACTGGTGGGTCCCTGTGAAGGCAACTCTGATTTTATTTGAATTTTCCTGGTTGCTCCAGACGTGCCCTAACTCCCCACCAAGTGGTGAGTCCCTCAAACCTTGCTGGTCTGCTCCGAAGAATCTTTCTCCTTTCTGCGTGGGTTGCTGTTGCCAAGGCTTGTTGTTGGGGGTGAGTGCTTGCAATGTTCAACACTCCGTCCATCATCCCCTTTGGTTTTGCTATGTTCGCCCTAAGTTGGCAGGGTATGCCCAGACGTGGGTCCCTTGCTCACTTTGCCACTGGATTCAAGATAGCCTGGCTGATGACGGCTGTAAGCCAGAAACCGGTCCCAGGATGCTTGTTTCCGGTCCAGGGAAGACATGGCTTGGCAGTTCGGGCTGGGCTGTTCCCAGGAGGCACAGGGTCAGACTGATTTGCATATGGCCATGTCTGAACTGGGGTGGCGGAGTGAGCTAAAGAATGATGATGGATTAAACCCAGATCAGTTGACTGGGGGTGAGTGCTTGCAATGTTCAAAACTCCGTCCATCATCCCCTTTGGTTTTGCTATGTTCGCCCTAAGTTGGCAGGGTATGCCCAGACGTGGGTCCCTTGCTCACTTTGCCACTGGATTCAAGATAGCCTGGCTGATGACGGCTGTAAGCCAGAAACCAGTCCCAGGATGCTTGTTTCCGGTCCAGGGAAGACATGGCTTGGCAGTTCGGGCTGGGCTGTTCCCATGAGGCACAGGGTCAGACTGATTTGCATATGGCCATGTCTGAACTGGGGTGGCGGAGTGAGCTAAAGAATGATGATGGATTAAACCCAGATCAGTTGACTGGGGGTGAGTGCTTGCAATGTTCAACACTCCGTCCATCATCCCCTTTGGTTTTGCTATGTTCGCCCTAAGTTGGCAGGGTATGCCCAGACGTGGGTCCCTTGCTCACTTTGCCACATGATTCAAGATAGCCTGGCTGATGACGGCTGTAAGCCAGAAACCGGTCCCAGGATGCTTGTTTCCGGTCCAGGGAAGACATGGCTTGGCAGTTCGGGCTGGGCTGTTCCCATGAGGCACAGGGTCAGACTGATTTGCATATGGCCATGTCTGAACTGGGGTGGCGGAGTGAGCTAAAGAATGATGATGGATTAAACCCAGATCAGTTGACTGGGGGTGAGTGCTTGCAATGCTCAACACTCCGTCCATCATCCCCTTTGGTTTTGCTATGTTCGCCCTAAGTTGGCAGGGTATGCCCAGACGTGGGTCCCTTGCTCACTTTGCCACTGGATTCAAGATAGCCTGGCTGATGACGGCTGTAAGCCAGAAACCGGTCCCAGGATGCTTGTTTCCGGTCCAGGGAAGACATGGCTTGGCAGTTCGGGCTGGGCTGTTCCCATGAGGCACAGGGTCAGACTGATTTGCATATGGCCATGTCTGAACTGGGGTGGCGGAGTGAGCTAAAGAATGATGATGGATTAAACCCAGATCAGTTGACTGGGGGTGAGTGCTTGCAATGTTCAACACTCCGTCCATCATCCCCTTTGGTTTTGCTATGTTCGCCCTAAGTTGGCAGGGTATGCCCAGACGTGGGTCCCTTGCTCACTTTGCCACTGGATTCAAGATAGCCTGGCTGATGACGGCTGTAAGCCGGAAACCGGTCCCAGGATGCTTGTTTCCGGTCCAGGGAAGACATGGCTTGGCAGTTCGGGCTGGGCTGTTCCCATGAGGCACAGGGTCAGACTGATTTGCATATGGCCATGTCTGAACTGGGGTGGCGGAGTGAGCTAAAGAATGATGATGGATTAAACCCAGATCAGTTGACTGGGGGTGAGTGCTTGCAATGTTCAACACTCCGTCCATCATCCCCTTTGGTTTTGCTATGTTCGCCCTAAGTTGGCAGGGTATGCCCAGACGTGGGTCCCTTGCTCACTTTGCCACTGGATTCAAGATAGCCTGGCTGATGACGGCTGTAAGCCAGAAACCGGTCCCAGGATGCTTGTTTCCGGTCCAGGGAAGACATGGCTTGGCAGTTCGGGCTGGGCTGTTCCCATGAGGCACAGGGTCAGACTGATTTGCATATGGCCATGTCTGAACTGGGGTGGCGGAGTGAGCTAAAGAATGATGATGGATTAAACCCAGATCAGTTGACTGGGGGTGAGTGCTTGCAATGTTCAACACTCCGTCCATCATCCCCTTTGGTTTTGCTATGTTCGCCCTAAGTTGGCAGGGTATGCCCAGACGTGGGTCCCTTGCTCACTTTGCCACTGGATTCAAGATAGCCTGGCTGATGACGGCTGTAAGCCAGAAACCGGTCCCAGGATGCTTGTTTCCGGTCCAGGGAAGACATGGCTTGGCAGTTCGGATTGGGCTGTTCCCATGAGGCACAGGGTCAGACTGATTTGCTTATGGCCATGTCTGAACTGGGGTGGCGGAGTGAGCTAAAGAATGATGATTGATTAAACCCAGATCAGTTGACTGGGGGTGAGTGCTTGCAATGTTCAACACTCCGTCCATCATCCCCTTTGGTTTTGCTATGTTCGCCCTAAGTTGGCAGGGTATGCCCAGACGTGGGTCCCTTGCTCACTTTGCCACTGGATTCAAGATAGCCTAGCTGATGACGGCTGTAAGCCAGAAACCGGTCCCAGGATGCTTGTTTCCGGTCCAGGGAAGACATGGCTTGGCAGTTCGGGCTGGGCTGTTCCCATGAGGCACAGGGTCAGACTGATTTGCATATGGCCATGTCTGAACTGGGGTGGCGGAGTGAGCTAAAGAATGATGATGGATTAAACCCAGATCAGTTGACTGGGGGTGAGTGCTTGCAATGTTCAACACTCCGTCCATCATCCCCTTTGGTTTTGCTATGTTCGCCCTAAGTTGGCAGGGTATGCCCAGACGTGGATCCCTTGCTCACTTTGCCACTGGATTCAAGATAGCCTGGCTGATGACGGCTGTAAGCCAGAAACCGGTCCCAGGATGCTTGTTTCCGGTCCAGGGAAGACATGGCTTGGCAGTTCGGGTTGGGCTGTTCCCATGAGGCACAGGGTCAGACTGATTTGCATATGGCCATGTCTGAACTGGGGTGGCGGAGTGAGCTAAAGAATGATGATGGATTAAACCCAGATCAGTTGACTGGGGGTGAGTGCTTGCAATGTTCAACACTCCGTCCATCATCCCCTTTGGTTTTGCTATGTTCGCCCTAAGTTGGCAGGGTATGCCCAGACGTGGGTCCCTTGCTCACTTTGCCACTGGATTCAAGATAGCCTGGCTGATGACGGCTGTAAGGCAGAAACCGGTCCCAGGATGCTTGTATCCGGTCCAGGGAAGACATGGCTTGGCAGTTCGGGTTGGGCTGTTCCCATGAGGCACAGGGTCAGACTGATTTGCATATGGCCATGTCTGAACTGGGGTGGCGGAGTGAGCTAAAGAATGATGATGGATTAAACCCAGATCAGTTGACTGGGGGTGTGTGCTTGCAATGTTCAACACTCCGTCCATCATCCCCTTTGGTTTTGCTGTGTTCAATCCGGACACCAACGCTGCAGCACTCGACATCCTTTGTGGTACAGCTCGAATCCAGCTCCTGGTTGTCGTCGACACCTCCGGGGCCTCGTGGCTGAGGAGTCAAGCTTCAACTCCTTCACCTGAAACACCCAACATCGGTGGGCATCCGCCTATCGTGCCCGTGGTCACTGGCAAGTGACCCAGACTCTGTCCCCTCTGCTTTCAGGTTCTTTTCATCTCCGATCCAGGCTTGGATCTCTTCGGACACTTCGCATCTTCCCGGCAGCAGCACTTCTTCGCAGGCTGCCATTGAAATCGACAACGCGACCCGACACCATTCGACACCTATGCACCCGGCTTCCCTGGGTGAGGTAACTCGAGCACTCCGGTGCTCCCGAGGGTGGTAACCCTAGAACTGTCTAAGTCCAAGAGGGTTTTGTCCTAGTCCATTTCTAAGTGTCCTTAAACTCTAAAACTCTTACCGCGACTTTCCCATAGACTTTAACGGAGCTCGCGGCTGTGTTCACACACTTCACACAGCCCCCGTGGGTCCCCTGTGTCACTACCTTGGGTGGTTCCTTGGGGTCCCAGCGATTCTACAGGCTCTAGGACTTGTGTCTTCTTAAGTCGTGGTTCTTATACCACTTTCTTAATATATGGTTTGGGACGCCCCTAGGGATAATCGTATATTGTGCTAATTTACTGTGCTATTTGACTTGTAACTTGTGTACTTTGACCTCTAGCCTCATAAAGAGACTAGTGGGTAGTGTTTAGTAATAAATACATATATTTTATATATATACCTGGTGTGGTTCTCCTTTCATTTGGTCATTCATGAGATTATAGACTGGTAAAACAATTAGCTTTACACTCCTTCAAGACTTAGCCTGAAGGCTGCTCTCCATAGCTACCACTAGGATAGCTTTCAATAAAGGTTGTCTTTAAACCTATCATCAATAAAGGTCGTTTGGACTGGTGCAAGGTGCCCACTAGAACTAGTGGACAGCATATGCCAGGCCAACTTCTCACAGACATTGACAAGAGAAACTATTCGGACAGGAGGGGCTGCAATTGGATTATCTGTAGACCTGTGGTGGTCTGGAGCTTGTGCTCTAGGAAGGGAACTATCACTTGGTGGATTTTGTCTGGATGTTGCTGGCCTGCAGCTAATTGCCAACTGTTATGGCCCGGGTCCCTAAGCACTCTCCAATGGCCGGTTGACTAGCCTCCTGTCCATGAGATCCGAGGATCAAATGGAACTCCCCGTTTCCTCAAAACCGCAAGGAACACGCAGGGTGCAGCGGAAACAGGTGGAAGTGATCGTCGGTTGGGACAAAGACTGCCCTGACGTATGCCATAATCACACTGTGCAGAGGCTTGTGCTCGTAAAGATCAGCGGCCCACCTGGGAGTTCAAGCAGTGTGGGGGGATGTTTGCTGAGTCCGAGGGATCTGTGCTAGCTTGCACTCCGTAGCGTGTGGTGCCCGAGGATGTTGGGGAAAGTTGGCCAAGTCCACAGGACCTGATCTGGCAGCCTCGACTGTCTTTGACCTCCAGATCAAGAGGACGATAGTGCCTGACATCGTGGCCTCAGTCCGAGGTCACTGGCTCCCTCTCCCCGGACCCATGCCTGCAGGTACTCTGTTGTGGAGAAGATCTTGACTGGAATCAAGGGGTCTCGTTGGGCTTTTTGGGCACCCATGGGCATCCATGGCTGACTGCCCGGAGCAACTGCAGCCCCCACCTTTCCGGAGGGGAAACATTTCTCCAAATTGAGAAGTGTGCCAGCTTCCGGTGTCTACAGGGGGGATAGTGATCCTGCACTCATGAGGGTGCCGCTGGGTACCTAAAGGCCTAATTTGGAGGGACAAAACCCAGTAACTGTTTCCTTCCGCATTAGGTGGTCCTGATAATCTAATCAGAGTGTTGCCAGCAGGAGCAATGTGAATTGTTGGCTGGTGCCTTTTGAGTGACTGAGGGGCTGGGTCATGAGGCGTAGTCGAAACCTGTGATGTTTTGACCATTGCAACTGTATGGGGTATGCCACATTGGGAATGTCGAGTTTTATGACTATCTCTGAATAGTTCATATATGTTGATGCCGTTCTGCTGCTAATGGGAGAATTTTACAATTGCATATAACAGCGAAGTATGTATCCAATGTGTATGATTTCAGTGTGTGTGTAATACAAAGATCAGTATTGTAAACATACGGTGTGGAGTTTCTTTTTGTAGTGTACGCAGTGTGTTGCTAGGGTTGTGTTTTGCCAACACTTTACACTTTGACCCTGAGGATTAGCCCGACTGCTCGGTGCCAATCTACCGAAGGGTGAGCACATGTTATCGGAGAAGTGTATAGTACTCATCCTATATACGACAGAGGATTCCACCTTGCTTCAATGCATCCCAGCCAGTCAGAAACTGCTCGGTCTAACACCCCCCCAAAACCCAGACTCAGGTTAGAGCATTCTTGGGCCTCACTGGGTTCTATAGGAGGTTTTCAAGGGATATAGCACCATTGTTTCCCCTTTCTCTGAGCTGACTTCAAGGAAGAAGCCCAGAAATGTAATTTGGACAGAGGTATGCCAAACTGCATTTGACTCCCTGGAGCAAGTCACATGCACATCTCTTCTGCTCAAGGCCCCTGATTTCTTCCAGGAGTTTATCATTCAGACAGATGTCTCAGAGCATGGCACAGGGGCAGTACTTTCCACACCTAATGAGGAGGGCCTAGACAGACCTGTAGCTTTCATCTCCAGGAGGTTACTCCCCAGGGAACAGAGATGGAGTGCTATTGAGGGAGAAGCTGTTGCTGGGGTATGGGCACTGAATAAGTTGAGGTCATACCTGTTTAGCACTCACTTCCTGATTCAGACAGACCACAGACTCCTCCAGTGGCTCATGCAAATGAGGGGTGAGAATCCAAAACTGTTGAGGTGGTCCATTTCCAAACAGAGTATTGACTTCAGTGTGGAACACAGACCAGGAGTAGACTACGCCAAGGCTGAAGGTCTGTCCAGGTTTTACCGTCCTAGTGACAAGAACTCCCTAGAGGTTGGGTAGATCTCCCCACTGTCAGTTGGGGGAGACACATGTTAGATCTGTCATCCTTAGGTTGGACTTTCCCCCAACCATTTTGCCTTTTGCCTCTCATTATTGGTGATTCTTTTTGTTGCCTCTAGGACTCAGAGCACTTTACCACTCCTAACCAGTGCTCAAGTGCTTGCGCTTTACCGCTAAGCATGATGACATTGGTGTGTCCCTGATTGGCATATTTGTTGTACTGGTAAGTCCCTTGAAAAGTGGTATACCATATACCCAGAACCTGTACTTCTAATGATACTAGTGGGCTGCAGCACTGATTGTGCCACCCACAGAAGTAGCATTTTAAAGCTTTCTCAGGCCTCCCACTGCAGTGTCTGTGTGTGCAGTTTACTGCCACTTTGACTTGGTATTTAAACCTACTTGCGAAGCCTTAAACTCTCCTTTTATTACATATAAGTCATTCTAAGGTAGGCCCTAAGTAATCCAAAGGGCAGGGTGCTATGTAAGTAAAAGGTAGGACATGTACCTTTATGTTTTGCATGTCCTGGTAGTGATAAACAGTGGTGAGGCCTACCCCTTTCATAGGTCAGCCTTGGTAATTCCTTTATATGCTTTTAAGCTGTAATTCCTGATTAGAGAGGCCAAATGGCAACAGGACGGAGATCCCTTAAGGGCAGAGTTCTGTGTGGCTCAGAAAGAGTGTTCTACGCTTGTGGGTCTTCGGCAGCAGACTGAAGCCCAGTCAGATGGTGACACATCTGGAACTCACTGGATTTATTAGGAGAATGGTCTCCTGTATAGTGAGCCTAAGGTTGCTGAACCTGGGTCAGCCCAAGTGCTGGTCGTACCCCAGGGTTTCAGAGCCTTTCTATTGGGGTTGGTTCATAATGTGCCGCTGGCAGGTCATTTGGGCTGGGCCTACCCCTCTCATAGGCCAGCCTTGGTAATTCCTTAATACACTTTATGATGTAAATCCTGATTAGACAGGAGTAGCTCTTTCATGTTTTATATGTTTAGAATTGTAATGATAAATCCTCCTTACTGGTGAAGTTGGATTTAAGATTACTGTTTTAGAAATGCCGCTTTTAGATAGTGGATGTTTCTCTGTACTTACTGCTCTTTGTGCCTGACAGCCTGACTCCAATACACATCTGGGTTGGGTGACAGCTACACTTTGTACATTCCCTCTAGACAACCACAAACACAGGAAGGTGGGGCTCATCTGCATTCAGAGCACTCATCCGCATTCTGGTGGGTCTTCCTGGGCAGGGAGGAAAGGGAGGGGCTGACACTTATCATTATTTTATTTTTTTACAGAAAGGGGCCATCCACTGGCTTTAATGAAACAAACAATTACAGCTATTTTGCAACAATTCACAAAATGTTTTTAAATGTTAGAACTCACCAGGTGGCACTTTCCCTGCTACTTTTTTTTTAACCTTTCTTTTTGCTTAAGTTCTCATGGTGTCATACATACATTGCAGGCTGTTTTACATGGATACACGAGCAATTGCTTTCATAAGAGACATTTTATACTTTGCACAAATTGTTCACATTGATACAGTAACATTCATGCTGGACTTTGATGCGAGGCCATTTGCTACAGTGCAGTGTGGGTATAGTATGTAGTTGAATCTGTTAGCCCAGTGTTTTCTTTCCTTTTTACCAGCACGCCGCCACCTGTCCATTTGGAAGCTAATGGTATGTATGATCATTGGGTTTGTCCTGTGGGGTCTCACTACCTCAAGTAATCCCTCAAAGGTTGCCAGATATCTCTAGGTCTGGACTTAGGAGACCGTAATGCAGCAAAGAGTTCACTATTGGTGTCACAGTACATCAAACCTTTGATCCATTTCTCTACAGTTGGTGTGTGCTTACTTCCCCAGTGTAGGGCAATCTCTCTTTTTGCAAGAAGCAATGCCAGCACCACAAATCTACATGATGCTTTAGGTATATTGGTGACATGTGGGGATGGCTCTAGCTGCTGTTGTGTCATTCGTGTAAGTTCTGCAAAAATGCATTTTCAATATGACGCAATCACACCAAAGGACCAGGCCATGTGCGCAAAATCCGCTGCTTACGTGTGACACTTGGGGCAGTGCAAAAATTGGGTAGGATTAACGCGAGCCATCAGTGCTGGTGTGGTATACGTCCTCCGCAGGAATTTATACTGTATTAGTTCATGCCGGTGATTGCAGGACACCAAACGGGTTTGAGTACAACATTCTACCCAGACTTTATCTGTAAGTGGGTGCCCTAGATCTGCCTCCCGTGCAGCTCTCAGCCTGGCGTCCTGTGCGGGCTCGAGATCTGAACATGCATGGTACAGCCTAGAAATGAGGTGGTCTCCATTTATGTCCGTGATGAGCAATGTGAGCAGTGCGAAATATTCCGGTTCTGTCGGGTATGTTGATATCCTATCCTTAAGGGCGGCCTGGAGCTGAGCCAAGACAAAGTGATCATGGTAAGGGGTGTCTCGAAAATGAGTGTCTTCCGTGCAGGAAAAGGCATGGGCTTTGGGAAACAGGTCCCCAAACGTGTGTATTGCAGGCCGTAGAAGGGTGCGTTGCACCAATGGTTCTCTTGTGATGGGTAACCATGGGATGGCCACTAACGGAAGTGCCGGTGAATATAATGTTGTGCCACCCATCTTTCTTGGTAGTCTCATCCATGCCCAGCAGGTAGTGGACACAGATTGAATATCTTTTTGGTCCTGTGGCATGCCAGCTGGTAGTAGAGCTCTTATTGGCATGGGGGTTCCAAGGTCCATCTCCGGCTTGGCATAAAGGATGTGTGCATCATGGTGATACCAATTCCATGTGTAGCTACACTGTGCTATCAGGTAGTAAAGATGGATATCTGGGATTCCAAATCCCCCTCGCTTGTATGGGAGGACAAGGATATTCCAGCAAATGTGCGGTTGTTTCCTCCCCCCCAAATGAGATGTGTCAAAAGCGTTTGGATTTGAGCAAAAAAAAAACATTTGTTAACAGAATAGGAATGTTGTTGAACAGTTAAAGAAGCAGGCGCAGAACCACCATTTTAATGATGGCTATCCCTGGGTCGCGTTCCTATAGCCTTCAAAGAAGCTATCGTGGTCCACCTCTTGAAAAAACCTGGAGCAGATCCTATGAGCCTGTCAAACTACCGTCCCATCTCCCTGCTCCCATACCTGGCTAAAGTACTGGAGGCCCATGTGGCAAGGTGCATGTCCAACTTCATGGAAGAGTCATATTTCCTTGACTCCCATCAAGCGGGATTTCGCCCTGCGCACTCCACGGAAACGGTAATACTAGCGGTCCTAGATCCTCTACGAGATAAAGCTGACAGAGGCTCCCCTCAGGCCCTGGTGCTATTGGATCTCTCTGCTGCCTTTGACACGGTCGACCATGATATACTGGCCGACCGTGTCAGGCTGGCCGGCATCCAGGGCACAGCCTTTAGCTGGCTCAGCTCCTTCCTTGAAGATCGCTCCCAGGCAGTCCGCTCAGCCCAGTTCACGGCTCCTAAGCGCAGAACAACTTGTGGCATTCCACAAGGATCGTCACTTTCCCCCCACTTGTTCAACCTTTACCTTCTCCCCTTGATCCAGTCCCTAAAGGAAAGGAACGTGACTATTTTTAATTATGCCGACGACCTACAACTGATGTGTACCGTCGACAATTCACCAAAATCAGTCACCGAATTTCAGGCCACCATGTTGCACATCCGCCACTGGATGGACCGTAATCATTTAAAGCTCAATCCAGGGAAGACGGAGTTAGTCCTGACAGGGGGAAGCCACAAGTTCTGGGGCCCACACTATTGGCCGACGGAGCTTGGACCTCCTCCGATCCCCACCTCCTCTGCCAAAACCCTTGGTGTCACCTTAAACGATGATCTCTCACTAAGAACGCAAGTCGGATCGGTGATCTCGACATGCTTCTTTCAGCTGCGAAAGATCAGGAAGATCAGCCGATTACTCACGCAGGAAGCTCTGACACAGGTCGTAATAGCCACGGTGTTGTCACACTTGGACTATGCGAACTCAGTCTACCTTGGCATGCCACTCTTCCTCACTAAGCGGCTGCAGATAGTTCAGAACCAAGCAGCCAGACTGATCCTCCGGCAACCTAGGTGGCAATCTGCCTCCCCTCTCTTAAGGAAACTACATTGGCTCCCCATTCCTCAACGCTGCGCTTTTAAAATCGGGTGCCTGATTTTCAAATCTCTTCACTGTCGTAGCCCCAAATTTATAGACGATCTGCTACTAAGGTACACTCCCACACGCAACCTACGCTCAGCTCACCTTCTGCTACTGACTACCCCCACGTTCAAGCAAAAACGTCAGGGAGGTTGCAGATTCGCCTCTCTTGCTCCAAGACTGTGGAATTCCTTCCCCTTGGAGATCCGGTCATGCACTGACCTACTGAGCTTCAGGAAGACCCTTAAAACTTGGCTGTTTGTACAGGCCTACGAGTGACAATCTCTCCACTGGACGTGGCAAATCCTTAAACCAGCGCCATGAAACCAACCCGGTGTACGCAAACTCTACAAATCCTTTTTAACATAACATACGTCCAGCTATAGGTAGCGGGAGTCGGAGCCATCTGTCCATCCTGGCACCAAGCTTGTCCACCACTGGCCCATAGTTGAGCCAAAGTACCTGTTCTCTGTCCCTGTGCAGGTATATCCACAAGTACCTTGTCTCTTCCCCGCACCAGGTCAAGGGGAACTCGCCACATGTTTGATCTTTTACCTCTGTTAATGGAAAAATCTCCGATTTTTTCCACTTTATGTGTAGCCCCGAGAGAGTCCTAAAGCAATCCACTTCACTCAAGAGTGGGGGGAGGATATCAGACGGGTACCTTACATATAACACAATGTCATCAGCATATAGTGTTATTAATAAGGGGCCGGTCTTAAACTGTAACCCAGATGAAAGTGATTTTTCTGGAGATACTGCACCAGGGAGTCCATCGCAATTATAAAAAGAAGTGGCGATAGCAGGAAGCAATGGCTAGTGCCACGGGAAATGGGGAATGACCCTGTCAACGTGCCGTTAAACCTAATGCGCGCTGTTGGTAGTGTATATAGTAAGCGTATGAGAGATGTAAATCCCACAGGGAGTCCCAATTTCTGCAGTTTGGCATGCAGCAAGGGCCACTCCAAGGAATCGAAGGCCTTCTTGGCGTCCAACAACGCTGCCACAGCCGGGACTGTAGGGGCTATCTTGTGGAGTACAGCAAAAAAAGTCCACAAATTTAGCGCAGTTGATCTGTGCGGTATAAGTCCAGATTGCGCAGGTGATATTATTTGCCCCATGAGTAGCGCCAAATGGGTAGCTATCATCTTGGCCAATATTTTATTATCGAAGTTCAACAGTGATAACGGCCTGTAAGAGCCACTTTGTAATGGGTCTTTCCTGGGGTTTCAAATGTGGAATTATGACCGCTTCTCTGAATGTAGGGGGGAGTTCACCCACTGTTAGTGCCTCTGCGTAGACCTCCAAGAGCTATGGTGTGATTATGTGCTTGTATGCCTTATAAAGGGCACCAGAGAATCCGTCAAGGCCGGGGGCCTTGGTACCACCCATAGCATCTATGGCTTGTATGATTTCCTCTTTATTGAAAGGCTCGCTTAGGAATTGCTGCTGCGCAGTTGTGAGCAAAACAATCGTCACCTTCTCTAGGTAGGCAGAGATGTTGCCCACATCGCTTGTCGATTTGGATGTGTATAGGTCAGTGTAGTAATTCAGTAACTCCCATTGTATGCGTAGTATGTCCACTACATATTTGCCATCGGATCCCTGTAGACCAGCTACATATGATTGACCCCACAGTGGTTGTAACAGCTGAGCCAGCGTGCGCCCCAGCCTCTCCCCCTCTCTGTATCTGCGGGCTCTGTCATACTTCTCCCCAAAATGGTCCCCCTCGCCTCTGATTCCTGATAGTTGGCTAGCAGGGCCGCCCACCTTGTCAAATAGTCTGGGGCCCTGCACGTTGGTTGTACGTGGTCAAAGGTCAACAGGTCGCTCTCCAACCAAGATAATGTGTCCCGGATGTCTCTAAGAATTCCTGCTTGTTTGGGGATACAGACACCCCTGGTGTACGCCTTGAAGGCCTCCCACAGGGTGGCCTGTGACAGGACCAATCCCTTATTGAGTTTGAAATATTCTATTATCGCCCTGCGAAGTTCAGCCTGAAATACAGCATCGTGTAATACCATGTTAAGAAATCTCCACTGCCGCTCATTCCGACTCGCCCCCGGAAAATGTATAGTCAGAACCACTGGTGAATGTTCCGATTACGGATGGGGGAGGTGTTGGATATGCAAGACCCATGGTATGAAAGTGCTTGACAGGAGCCAATAATCTAGACACGTCCGTGTATCATGTTGCGTCGAGTGGTGTGTATAAGCTGTTTCCTGGGGTGTTGTTGTCGCCAGACATCCAGCAGCGCATATGCATCACGTAGAGCCTGCAAAATCTTACATGATAGAGGTTTGTTGATGGGAGCCTTGGCAGTACTATCTAGGTTTGGATCTAGTAGGATATTAAGATTGCCCCCAAGGAAAATATGGTCTGTGTCTACTAGGTCTATTTGCGATTGTAGATGCTAGTAAAAGATAGGGTCATCTACATTTAGGGAATATGCGTTGGCTAGTAGGATATGTTGCCCCATTAAATGACCGGCAACTAGCAAATACTGTCCCTATGCATCAGTGATTGTGGACGTGTGCTTAAAAGGTAGGGCCTAGCATATCAGTATGGAGATACCGCATGAGTAGGAGCTATATTTAGAGAAAGAATGATGAGATCTCCAAGTAGAGGCAAATGTTGGTGGGCCAGTGGGTGCTAAGTGCTTTTCCTACAGAAATACAACATCAAACATGTGTCAACGAATGTACTGTAACACCTGTCTGCATTTACATGAGTTGTTTAGCCCCGCACATTCCAGGTCATGAACGTGATGTCTGAATTGGGTCTAATATCGGCCTGATGTACCATACAATGTGGCTGTTATATGCTGCAGCATGTAACAATAAAAGTGACAAATCATGACACCGAGAGTGTAGAACAAGAAAATCCTGCATGAAGAACAACTCCTACTACCCCCATTCCCCTTCCCCCTCCCATACTTGGCAGCTGCCTGCCAAGTACAACCCCCATATAACTATAACAGAATTTCCAACTTCAAAACTCCCACTAGCCATAAATAGCTGCAAAGTAGTATACGTGTGAACATCACAGGAGAGGTGACAATGCCACGTCGAGTCCCTGCATCTTTGAGGAGGAAAGTTATAATGAGAATCCTATAGCTGCATCCCATTCACATCACTGTATGTCTGGAAAGAAAAAAGCAGTATAGCTGCAACACCATTGAGCCACCAAAACAGAGGTATAAAGTCATGCATATTTCCAAAGTCACTCAGAAGGGAAGAGTTCCACACTGGCACTGGAGTGGACATCCGGCGATGGTCTCCAGGTGGACTCCAGTCTGAAGGGTCTGCTGTTTCTTGGACAATTGTCTCCAAAACATTTGCACATCCTTGGGGTTGTCGAAGATACGTGGTTTACCATTAAAGTCTATGTTTTGGTGGGCCAGGTAGAGCAAGCCGTATCGAAGGTACAGGATTCGGAGTGTGGCCTTCACTCCTGCGTACTTGCACTGGGCCTCCTGGACAAGTATTGTAAAGTCCAGTAACTTGGATATTGCGGAACCCTGCCAGCTTAATGGACCTTTTTCCCTTGCCAGTCTTAAGACATTGTCTTGGTCCCTAAAATTCAATAGTCTTGCAATTATGGGCCTGTGACGGCAGCCAGGGTTGGGGCGCGGTCCAAGTGATCGATGGGCGTGCTCAACTACAAACGCAGCCATGAAGGCTTCCGCACCAAACGGTCTGTCAATAAACGTTTGACAAATTGATCCATACACCCAGTATTCTTGGACTCGGGAATGCCCAAAATGCGTATGTTATTCCTCCTGCTTCTCGCCTTCAAATCTTCATTTTTCATGGCTATCATTTTCATTAGTTTCTCAAGCCTGTCTAGCTTCTTGGCCGCCTGAGTCACGCCATCTTTGAGGTCCAATATTCTACCTTCTGCCATGTCAAGCCGGATGTGGTGACTATCAATACGATCCCCCATTATGTCTAGCCGCTTGTCAAGGGCATTCAATCTTCCTTCCAGAGCCTTGACGCCTGATCTTAGTTCTGCTAACAGTGCATCTGTGCCCGATGGTGGGCCTCCTCCCCTAGCACTCGCTGCTGCACCTTCAGCCATCTCCTGGTTCTGTGCCGCGCTTTGATTCTTTACCGTGTCAAAGGCCAATCGGCACTGTTTAGGGCCTCTGCGTGCCATCCCCAACTAGGCGAATGCATGTTCCCTGACTCCTCCGCGCCCAGCTCTGAGCAGAGCTTTACCCGTTCTCCTCTGTGACTCAATCAGCACCACAGTATGACAGCTGGCTCTGCACCTCAGTGACTGATCACTTTGCGTCTGCACAGAGACTCATGGGCTACGTTGGCATTGTTGTTCACCCCTTATTCAGCACAGTGACGGGGCGAGCTTGGATGACTTGAGTGTTGTCTGCTGGGGCCCCGAGGGGGCAGGGCCCATTATTCTTTCTCCTCCACAGGGAGCAAGGACAGAGCGAGGCAATATGGCCCAGTGCAGTCCCCCTACATCCCCACTCATTTTCCCAGCCTCTCGCGGCAGTCAGCAAGCACCCCTGGTCCAGTACTTGGTCTCAGCTGGGAGGCGCCGCAAGTAAGATGGCCCGGAATGCAAGTAGAGCACGGGGAGGGGGAGGTGCAGGGAAAGGAGCAGGCAGCGGACAGGGATGGTGCTGTCCTGCGACCGAGTCCCCAGCTCGCCCATGGCCTCTGTCACTGCAGGGCCTCTGGGGGGCATACCCGGGCCACCCCAGACTCTTCGACTGGCACAGCTCCAGTTGGTATCACTCCTCTCGACTCCACCACAGCTGTGGCTACATAGCCGATGTCCTGCAGGCAGGCTCCAGCAGTATGGCTCACCTCGCTCCTTCGCATCTCCGCTTCCCAGTGGAGTTCGCAACAAGGACTGGGGGGGAAGCCCACACAGGTCAGCGCCCCACTCCTTCAAGTGGTATGCAATGCCGGTGTGTACCAAGGGGGGGGGCACCTCATAGACTCACATAGCACATACAGCCTTTAGAATACAATGTTCAATGAGGGGAAGTGAGGTTCTCTACTTATGAGTAGCTCAATGAATTTTCTTAGAGCCTGCAGGCTCCACCCCAGGAGGTCTATATAAATAGGTATTTTACACCAATCCAAGTCAATCCCAGCAATCACCTCTCCCCTCAAAGACTGGTAAAGAGGGGGCACTCTACTTGAGCATGGATAGTAGTACACTTTCTGTGTATGCACCGTCCTGCAATGTCTAGCTTTCTACCGGTCAGCAAAAAAAAATCTTGAAACAGTTAACAGTGATCTCAGGATGCAGGAACATTAGATAAATACGCACTGCACGATTCAGAAATACAAAAAATGCTGATTAGAATAGCTACCTGCAAACCTTGGGAACATTTACCCATACAGAAACCAACATTCTTCTTTGTGTGCAATGATAAACACTTGTGCAGTCACATACCTGTCCTCACTCTGAATGATGGACTAGAACAACAATGGAACTGAACAAAGATTAAATGACTGCTCATGCTGGAAAAAGTAATTACCATTCTATTTTCTGGGACATTCTGTTTTTCAAGCACATAAATAGTGAATTGCATTTTCTCTCTCTGTTTATACATTTATTCAAAAATCACTGATGCAAACTAACATAAAAGCCTTGAACCTGCTTTACAACATAAAATCTAGCAGTTGAATTAGAGATACTTGTATTACCCATGCAGCTATCCTGTTATTTTTTTTTTATTTTTATATTTTTTATTTAGCAAAGCAAAAATTGACATTTTACAAACAATTCTAATCAGGAAATTAAACTAATCATTTTACATTCACTAAGCCAACTTTAAATTAGCTATAAAACCAACAAAGATCAAAATATCAAAACATATTAAAAATCAACATGTTACTACAGTGAAAAGGCCGCATCTTAAACTGCTTACAACTATATAAGTTTTGCTATTAAAATGCTAAAGTGCTTAGTGCTACAGTACTCAGGGACGATCCCCCTACACTATTTGAAAAAGTGCAAAAAAAGTGCCAAAGTGCTATAGTGCTTTTTAAGTGTGCTTTTTCAGCAGACAAAAAGTGCAACGTGCTGAACCGTCAAAGTGTTATAGTGCAAGATCTATCAAATTTCTATTCACACCATAATTTCTAATTTCTTAAAATACTTCCAAACAGCCTCGAATTTTCTTGTAGCACCTACCCTCATAGCATATGCTTCTTCAAATACCATTGTTCGTTTCATTTTATTTATCCACTTCAAGTAGGAGGGGACATCCTCCGACCTCCAGTTCTGGAGTATTAAGGAGCGGGCAACCAAAGAGCAGATCGCAATAAAAATCTCCTCTGATTTTGTCAAGTCTCCCCTTACTCTAGAAATGCCAAAGAGGGCTACCACATCCTCAGGGTCTACCCTCTTTTGAATTGCCTGGCTTATAGCCGAGAAGATCTTCACCCAGAAAGGCTCTAATTTTGTACACGTGAAAAAAGTATGGAGCCAGTCCCCTCCCCCCTCTGCTTGACATCGGAAACATTTATTTTCTACTTCCGGGTATCTTTTACTGAGGGATTTGGGGGTGTAATATGCCAACCAACGAGACAGGAAGGCCATCCTTTTAAAGTTGGCAGCTCATAATGCCTTACTGCCCAACTGGGATATTAACTGCCATTCCTGACTAGACAACGTACAATTAGTTTCACGTGCTACTCTTCCTAAAAATTTCTTGACCACAGGGGACATATTGAGTTTCAACAGCTGCGAATACCAGTTACCTACCCCCCTTAATTTGGCTCGAAAAAGGGCGCTTACCTGGCTTGTTGGGGCGCCACTTGATGTAAGATTATATTTTTTTATAAAGTTTATAATCTGTAGATACTCAAAAAAAACAAGCTTATTATGATCGCCATATCTACTTTGCACCTCTTGCCAGGTAATTATTTTATTATTCGTTAAAAAATGTCCCAACTCCTCTAACCCACAATCTTTCCAGTTTTTCAGACGACTAGAATGAATTTGGAGACCCAAACTTTTGCATTCCATCAGCTTTAAATAGTGGAATCCGGAGGAGCCGGCTTGTTTAAAAAGATTTCAGTCTAGAAACAAAGTCCTGTAGCGTCTTATATCTAGTTCTTTTCGGCAGTTTAGCTATTTTTAAGAATGTTGGTATCTGCGAACCTGATTCCTGTACCATTTTGGCAAAGAAAAAATTGTCTATTAATCCCTTTGGTTCCAACAAGCGAGCTGTGAGATGTAAAATCGCTGCTTCGTAATAAGTTTGCACTTTAGGCAGTGTTAACCCACCCTGCTTAGGTATTATCTGCTTAACCCTGGAGGCCTTTTTACTCCAGACAAATTCTCTAAACATTGACTCAAGCTCTTTAAAAAATTTAGCATTAATTTTCAAAGGTACGTTAATAAAAATAAATACTAATAAAGGAAGTATGGACATTTTTATGAGGGCTACACGGCCTATTAACGTTAACGTTAAGATTGACCATTTATCGAGCAATAATTTGATTTTATTCTGCATTGCTAGATAGTTTAAACTAAATAGCTTTTCATATTGATTAGAGACGAATACTCCCAGGTACCGTATAGGTTCCGTTCTTAACGCCTGGGATTTAAGGTTGGGGGGGAGAAACTCCAAGTCCGTATTTAAAATTAAAATCTCGGTTTTATTTTGATTTATTTTATAGCCCCCAATCATTTCAAATTGACTAAATTCTAATAACACCCGGTCCAGATTCGGTCTCTCAGGATTTAAATATAGAATAATATCATCAGCAAACAGTTTTAATTTCATCATACCTGGTATTGGGGCTCTAATTTCCACATTGTCACGAATGCTCACAGCCAAAAGCTCAATAAAGAAGGTAAACAACAAGGGGGACATCGGGCACCCTTGTCTGGTCCCACGATTAATTCTTACTGTCCCTATTTGATTTGCGCTAATGACCACCTGGGCCTGGGCACCCTGATAGATGTTCTTAAACATATCTATCACCTGGGCAGGAACCCCAAATTTGCCCAGACCAAAAAAAAGAGCATCCCAATTCACCAGGTCAAACGCCTTTTCAGCATCCACCATCATAATAAGTGTGGGGGTTGTATTATTCTTAAAAAAGTCAAGAGCTTGAATTAAAAATCCGGTATTCGAGGACATTGACCTTCCGGCAACAAATTCTGACTGATCTTTATGAATCAGTTCCTGCGCGAGTGGAATGAAACGTTGGGCCCAAACCTTCATGAGAATTTTATAATCGGCGTTTAGAAGACTAATCGGCCTATAGGAATTAACGTCTTTATGGTTTTTGCCCTTTTTAACAAAGCTTATAATCACAGATTCTTTAAAAGTAGAGGGGACGCAGCCCCTCTTCTTTTTAAAAAAAAAAAATATTTTTTATTGAGCAGAGCTTACAAGGAAGACAATACAAAATTAAATATTACAAATAAGGTATAAAAGAAACAAAAAATTAAACTCCTTAAATACAATTCAAAGAAATCATCCTATGATATATCTCATTGTTCAGCTTGTTAAGCATAATACAAAAAGTTTTATGAACCTGAGTTCTAGTCTTTAATCAATCGGTTTTGCTTATGTCATCCATTAACAATAAACTTAAATTTCGCAGTCAGCAAGATATTTCCAAGTAGCGGAACATTTTTTAATTGCCCCCACACGTTTAGCATAAGCTTCTTCAAACTTTTTAGTACGGCTCATTTTATTAAGCCATTTCTCATAGAGAGGTGCCTCCAACAATCTCCAGTTTTGTAAAATTAAAGAGCGAGCCACCAACATTGAGATAGCTAAAACATACCCCTCTGATCTAGACAGCATAACCCCCCGACTTGTGATGCCAAACAAGGCGGCCTCCGCTATTGGAGCGTAGGGCTTCTGGATTGCCCGACTAAAGTCCTAAATTTTTTTTTCCCAGAACAGCCCCAATTTTGGACAGGTAAAAAATATATGCCTCCATCCCCCTTCGGTTGGGGGGAGACAGCGAAAACACCTATTTACCACCTCAGGATAAATTCTGTTTAGGGCCTTTGGAGTGTAATAGGCCATCCAGTGAGAAAGAAAGGCCATTCTTTTAAAGTTGGCAGCTCTCAGGGCCCTGTTCCCTGTAATAGATATTGTTTGCCATTCTTGACTGGAAAAAGAGCATTGGGTTTCTAAAGCAACTTTCTCCAGAAACGTTTCCACCAAAGGAGATTCATTTTGGGCTCGTAGCAGGCGGTACCAGTTTCCCACCCCTCCAACATTTGCGGAGTATAAAGCGGTAGCTGTCTTGGAAGGGGAACAACTTAGTATTAAATTATAGTTATTTAAAAAATGAACGATTTGTAAATATTCAAAAAATAATAGCTTATTCCGATCGTGACACCTGGGGGCCGATTCCGATCTCGGTCGGAGGCGCACCCAATACCATTCGGTCGGGAAAAAAGCCACGCGAAAGCCTGTTTCCCGACCGATCCGTACAGCACACCGAACGAGCAAGTACGATGCGCACAACAGCAAAGAATCCGGCCGAGCCGTACTCACCCAAACCAGGTCCTGTTCTCCGACCGAGGCGAATCCGGAAACGCCGAATCGAGTCGCACGGAAGGAAAAATGCAGCCCCGTCCGGCCGGACAAGCACGATGCGCTCTCCGTACGCGCCGAACCCGTCGCTACGCACGGCACGTCAAAGCATCCGGGAGAGGCGCACATAAGCTCCGATTCGCGCCACAACACGATCCACGGCTCCGAGACGAACACGGCAGCGACGAGGACGACACGAGGCGACGAGGACGAGGCGAAGCGACGAGGACGAGGCGGCGACGAGGACGACGCGAAGCAACGAGAAGGACGAACGACACGAACCAACCATGAATCCCTTCGTCCCGATCCTACCAATATTCTACATATACTACCGGAACAGGCACGGACGCGTACGGCGCAGAAGGTAAGCCAGACACCAACCACAAAACACATACAACACGTACACGACACATCACACACACACACAGGGATGCAGAATATACTTACACCAGCAACAGCAGCACCATAGGGGCGGGATGCCCATCACCAATGCCACATATGCACACAGGGGCCTGAATGCGCACCACCACCCCTACCCAGGGGGCAGGATGCCTACCACCACTACCACCCTTACCCAGGGGGCTGGATGCCTACCACTACTACCACCCTCAGCCAGGGGGGCAGGATGCCTACCACTACTACCACCCTCACCCAGGGTGGGCTGGATGCCTACCACTACTACCACCCTTAGCCAGGGGGGCAGGATGCCTACCACTACTACCACCCTAACCCAGGGGGCAGGATGCCTACCACTACTACCACCCTTAGCCAGGGGGGCAGGATGCCTACCACTACTACCACCCTCACCCAGGGGGGCAGGATGCCTACCACTACTACCACCCTTAGCCAGGGGGGCAGGATGCCTACCACTACTACCACCCTCACCTAGGGGGGGCAGGATGCCTACCACTACTACCACCCTCACCCAGGGGCAGCTGGATGCCTACCACTAGTACCACCCTCACCCAGGGGGGGCAGGATGCCTACCACTACTACCACCCTCACCCAGGGGGGGCAGGATGCCTACCACTACTACCACCCTTAGCCAGGGGGGGCAGGATGCCTACCACTACTACCACCCTCACCCAGGGGGGGCAGGATGCCTACCACTACTACCACCCTCACCCAGGGTGGGCTGGATGCCTACCACTAGTACCACCCTCACCCAGGGGGGGCAGGATGCCTACCACTACTACCACCCTCAGCCAGGGGGGCAGGATGCCTACCACTACTACCACCCTCACCCAGGGTGGGCTGGATGCCTACCACTAGTACCACCCTCACCCAGGGGGGCAGGATGCCTACCACTACTACCACCCTCACCCAGGGGGGCAGGATGCCTACCACTACTACCACCCTTAGCCAGGGGGCAGGATGCCTACCACTTCTACCACCCTCACCCAGGGGGGCAGGATGCCAACCACTACTACCACCCTCACCCAGGGGGGCTGGATGCCTACCACTAGTACCACCGTCACCCAGGGGGGCAGGATGCCTACCACTACTACCACCCTCACCCAGGGGGGCAGGATGCCTACCACTACTACCACCCTTAGCCAGGGGGGCAGGATGCCTACCACTACTACCACCCTCACCCAGGGGGGCAGGATGCCTACCACTACTACCACCCTCACCCAGGGTGGGCTGGATGCCTACCACTAGTACCACCCTCACCCAGGGGGGCAGGATGCCTACCACTACTACCACCCTCAGCCAGGGGGCAGGATGCCTACCACTACTACCACCCTCACCCAGGGTGGGCTGGATGCCTACCACTAGTACCACCCTCACCCAGGGGGGCAGGATGCCTACCACTACTACCACCCTCACCCAGGGGGGCAGGATGCCTACCACTACTACCACCCTTAGCCAGGGGGGCAGGATGCCTACCACTACTACCACCCTCACCCAGGGGGGCAGGATGCCTACCACTACTACCACCCTCACCCAGGGTGGGCTGGATGCCTACCACTAGTACCACCCTCACACAGGGGGGCAGGATGCCTACCACTACTACCACCCTCACCCAGGGGGGGCAGGATGCCTACCACTACTACCACCCTCAGCCAGGGGGCGCAGGATGCCTACCACTACTACCACCCTTAGCCAGGGGGGGCAGGATGCCTACCACTACTACCACCCTCACCCAGGGGGGGCAGGATGCCTACCACTACTACCACCCTTAGCCAGGGGTGGCAGGATGCCTACCACTACTACCACCCTCACCCAGGGGGGGCAGGATGCCTACCACTACAAGCACCCTCACCCAGGGGGGCTGGATGCCTACCACTAGTACCACCCTCACCCAGGGGGGCAGGATGCCTACCACTACTACCACCCTCACCCAGGGGGGCAGGATGCCTACCACTACTACCACCCTTAGCCAGGGGGCAGGATGCCTACCACTACTACCACCCTCACCCAGGGGGGCAGGATGCCTACCACTACTACCACACTCACCCAGGGTGGGCTGGATGCCTACCACTAGTACCACCCTCACCCAGGGGGGCAGGATGCCTACCACTACTACCACCCTCAGCCAGGGGGGCAGGATGCCTACCACTACTACCACCCTCACCCAGGGTGGGCTGGATGCCTACCACTAGTACCACCCTCAGCCAGGGGGGCAGGATGCCTACCACTACTACCACCCTCACCCAGGGGGGCAGGATGCCTACCACTACTACCACCCTTAGCCAGGGGGGGGCAGGATGCCTACCACTACTACCACTCTCACCCAGGGGGGGCAAGATGCCTACCACTACTACCACCCTCACCCAGGGTGGGCTGGATGCCTACCACTAGTACCACCCTCACACAGGGGGGGCAGGATGCCTACCACTACTACCACCCTCACCCAGGGGGCAGGATGCCTACCACTAGTACCACCCTCACCCAGGGGGGCAGGATGCCTACCACTACTACCACCCTCACCCAGGGGGGCAGGATGCCTACCACTACTACCACCCTTAGCCAGGGGGGCAGGATGCCTACCACTACTACCACCCTCACCCAGGGGGGCAGGATGCCTACCACTACTACCACCCTCACCCAGGGTGGGCTGGATGCCTACCACTAGTACCACCCTCACCCAGGGGGGCAGGATGCCTACCACTACTACCACCCTCAGCCAGGGGGGCAGGATGCCTACCACTACTACCACCCTCACCCAGGGTGGGCTGGATGCCTACCACTAGTACCACCCTCAGCCAGGGGGGCAGGATGCCTACCACTACTACCACCCTCACCCAGGGGGGCAGGATGCCTACCACTACTACCACCCTCACCCAGGGGGCAGGATGCCTACCACTACTACCACCCTTAGCCAGGGGGGCAGGATGCCTACCACTACTACCACTCTCACCCAGGGGGGCAGGATGCCTACCACTACTACCACCCTCACCCAGGGTGGGCTGGATGCCTACCACTAGTACCACCCTCACACAGGGGGCAGGATGCCTACCACTACTACCACCCTCACCCAGGGGGGCAGGATGCCTACCACTACTACCAATCTCAGCCAGGGGGCGCAGGATGCCTACCACTACTACCCCCCTTAGCCAGGGGGGGCAGGATGCCTACCACTACTACCACCCTCACCCAGGGTGGGCAGGATGCCTACCACTACTACCACCCTTAGCCAGGGGGCAGGATGCCCACCACTACTACCACCCTCACCCAGGGGGGCAGGATGCCTACCACTACTACCACCCTCAGCCAGGGGGGCAGGATGCCTACCACCACTACCACCCCCACCCATAGGATGGACAATGCATGTCACAACCAGCACACCACAACCTAGGGAATGCAAGAAGAAGACATCCCCCAACACCATGACAAGCGTGTGTAGACTGTGTCAAATGCCTACAACACCGAACATGACTTCGAACATACAATGTGACCCTCTAGCACATGTGCCACACAAATATGTGTGTGGCACACACAACGCAAGCAGGCCATGACCATTGTGGCAATGGGGTCCAAACACCCATCATCACAGTGACCAAAAGGTAAGTGTGGGGTCCATAGCTGCAGCACATTTTGAACATTGTGGCAATGGGGTCCAAACCCCCATCATCACAGTGACCAAAAGGCAAGTGTGGGGTCCATAGCTGCAGCACATTTTGAACATTGTGGCAATGGGGTCCAAACCCCCATCATCACAGTGACCAAAAGGTAAGTGTTGACAAAGTAAGAGGTGCAACTGCCAAACTGCATGGATGATTCCTGGTCACAGAACAACAAACACATCAGTGGCAAAGTAGTGTATGTGTCCCATTGCAACATAAATTGGGGGAGCCAAATCCTGCAGTGCAAATAAGACATAACTTTGGCCATGTGCAGACAAACAACACCCATGGGGGCTGACACCGTCAACAATCATCAATGACACAATGACAGAAGTGACCATCCGAATGCAGACCCACATATTTGCACCAATGGGCACACACATGCAGATACCCTGTGGAGACTGCAGATGTGAGGCGAACAGATACCATACCATGGCAGCAATGGGACACACAATGAACAATTAGCACCAAATGAGGGCTCCCGTCCCATCAGCCTGGTCATGGAAGTGCCAACGGAATCATCAGCACAGATCCAACACACTTGTATAGCAATGTTGCACTGACAACACAGATGGGTCCTTCCCCATTGATGCCCAAACCTGCATGTTCACTGGAGATGGCCACACGGTCAGGGAAGTAGACGAATAGAACAATGGCAGGCACAACAGATGTGCAGGGGTGGAAGCCACAGATGTGTAATTGCCAATCTAAGTAGGAAATCCCATTGCCAAATACTGAACACATGACACCCTCAGATGCTGCTATGGATGACATGGATACACCACAGGATAGGACACATTCCCCCTGGACCACATGGGTTCCTGCACAGTAACACTTCATTATCATGAGACCAAATATCACCATCACTGCAGCAAGGGCATTGTTAGCATCATCAACATCATGTACATCAGAAGCAAAAGCACTAGAGAACAGAAAGTTGCTTTATTCAGCATATGTGGCATTAAAAGTAGAAGTCCGGTAGAACATAAACAAAGGCCAATGGCCAGTCCATCAACAAAGTCACAAGTGGGTGACAGTGGCAGATGCCACCCTACACATGCCTGCACAAAACCAGGGACAATCCACTAGGAGGGGCAACCGGGGGGTAGGCCAGGCACCGCAGGGACAGGATCAGGGCTCACCAGGAGGAAGCAGGGAAGGGGTGATTGGTGCTGAAGAGCCACTGACAACTGCAGTGGAGGTGTCTGACATGGTGTGTGCCGGCACAACTGGGGGCATGGCTCAGATGTTGTGGGTGCCGGCACGACTGCAGTGGACCCTGCAGATGGAGTGGACAGGTCCGCCACTGCAGTGCCCAAGTCAGACAGGGTGGTAGTGGACTCCACTGCAGTGCCTACCACCAGGGGAGGAGAATGGGGAACAGGCAAGGTGGGCTGGACAGAGGGGGAGGACACCCTCACCACATCAGTGGCACAGACAAGCGCAGCGGGGGTGTGGTGCCGGGAGAGCAAGTGGCAGGGGGAGAAGGCCGGAGCCTCTTGGGGATGGTATATCTGTGGGTGGGGGAACCTGGGGCAGGGTGTGGTGGGGGCACCTGTGGAGTGGGGGCCTGAGGGATGGAGGAAGGAGACCTGGTGCTTGAGCTGCAGGGCGGCGGCGGGGTCTTGCTCTTAGCACTCCGGGGGACTTGCGGGTGGGGGCCTCAGTCTGTCTGCGCCTGGGGGAGGGTGTCCGGGGGCGAGGGGCACTCTGCTCCGTGTGGGGGGCTTCCTCTTCCCCCTGGATGCTGGGGCAGCTGGATCGGAGGGGAAGAGGCCGAGGTCACTGAGGAAGAGGCGCTGGGTCTTTGGGGTTGCAGGTGAGGCAAGGGAGGGTGCTTTGGAGGGAGAGGCAACTGAGGACTGTGCAGTGCCCGTGGATGCGTGTGTGTGTACCAGGGCCCCATCCTCTGTGAGTCTGGTTTCAGTCCCCTGACTGTGCGTGCGTGTGCGTTTAGTTTGTGGCGTGTGTGTCTGTGTGCTGGATGTGTGTGTGCTGGTGTGTGCCTGTGCCGGTGTGTGTGTGCTTGGGACGGGCAAGGTGCTGGGGAGTGTGGATGGAGCAGAGGCAGGAGGGGTGAGGGACTGTCTGAGGAGGGACACTGCTGCCGTCAGGGAGGAGTCCATGGACCTGTTGCCCCTCTGTAGGTCAGACATGCCCGATGAGATGCCCTCCATGAACGACACCAGCTGAGTCAACAGTGCGGTGTGCGCATGGAGGACACTCAGCATGGCTGTCTGCCCTACATGGAGCTGGCGAAGGAGGTACACAGACTCCTCACTCAGGGCAGCAGGGGACACAGGGGCAGGGGGTGCGGTGCCTGGGCCAAAGGAGACACGCTCCCGAACATGGGAGCCTCCACGGACCTTGGGAATGGGAGCCGATGGGAGGGCGGTGGTGGTGCTGGTGGTGGCGGGGACAGCAACACTAGCTGGGGTGTGGTGGCTGCTGACACCCGCCTCCACAAGGGAGTCATCCTCCGAGTTGCTCTGGTCCTCAGCTGAGGTGGATGGTGCTGAGGACTCCTCGGTGTGGCTCCCCTCGCCCTCCGTGCCACTGGGTCCCTCCGACCACTCCTCGGCTGCTGACCCAGTCTGGCTCTCTGGCTCCTCCTGGTCCGTGGAGCTGTCCCCTTCCGTGGCCGTGGATGTATCTGCAAACAATGGGGAAACAGACAGACATCAGTCACCTGCACCAAACGCACACACCACTGTGAGCACAGCACATCACAGAGCAAGCCCTGGCATCATTAGTTGTACATTGCTAAAAGTGCCCTAACTGAACAGGAGGAGCCAATTGTCAGTCTGATGCCAAGCATGGCACTCACATCCCACATGGCCTTGCACCCATCTGTCTGGTGTCTGTTGGATTGCAACACCCCAGTGTGGACACATGCACCAAGTACACAGTAGTTGGACAGTGCAGAGGACACGGTGTGGACACATCACAGCTCTTGCCACTGAGTCAGTACAGGTTTACGGATGAAAGGGATGCCCAGAGTCAAATAGGAAATGCATGTGATGCATACCAGCGACAGACACCATGATGCACCCATGTCCTGATAGCCAGCGCCACTATGGTGTGCATGTAGCACATGTCACTCCCCTGCAGGACCACCAATAAGTTGACACATGCCATGGCAGAGGCATGACTGCTAAGTCATACATCACTGTCTCAGTGATGTATGACTTGGCAGCCAGACAACAACACTATGCATTGTGTCACAATAGTAGGACATGGGGAATGCAAGTCCTGGAGCTGCACAAGTGAACATGTACATCCCCCACACAACACATCATCTCAACCCTCATCTGTCCAGGTCACACCTATTGGACATATGGGAGACCTGTGACACTACCCTCTGAACCTGAGCCCCTCACAATTTGCTGTGAATGGGGAACAGCTGCCTGAACTTCACATTCGCATACCCCAGTCTGCACGGGCAGCTGATCAAACACCTATGTGACACACAAGTATCGTCTCCTATGGTCACATCTCCAGGGGCATGCTGAGCCCCTACCAAGAAACACCCCAGCAGTCCTGGCAACTAATCCACAGCACACTGACACAGAGGCAGACACCTGAGGGGTCAAATCACTGTGCACAATGTGTCAGCTGATACACGGGAGTGGGAGTACAGAGTGCATTGCATGGCCTGGAGTAGGCATGACTGTCCTGCTCCACATGAATGAGGGATGTGCCCTGGACAGTGGATAGCTGGCTATGTATGTGTGACACACGTAATCTGCACACTCCTGGGGCCCAAACATTGTTCCCACCTGCTGCATGGGCGTGTGCCACATACCCCAGGCACATGTGGTGGCTCAGCGCAGCAAGTGGACCGCATATCAAAGCAACACGCAGATCACATGTCCAAACCCAGGCGTTGTGTGAACAATGGACCCACCCATGATGCCCACAACAGAGTTAGGGAAACAGATGCTGTCCCCCACCTTTAGTGAAGCAAACTGCAAGGACACAGTCCCAAGTGACACAATTCCCTGAATGTAAGGGCCACACCTGGGTATCAGATGAGCAGTGGGCAGTGCACAATAGAGGGACATGGCTCCTGGACAACATGACTGCTGCACTGTGGCAGTTGAACCAGGCCAGAGGAGGGCACAAAGCATGTAATACAGAGTTCACAGTGCAGTCTTTGACTCACCCCCTCCTTGCTGCTGTCTGGCCTTCAGCTGCCCATCCAGGTCTGGAAAGACCACCGCCAGGATCTGGAGCATGTGGGGGTCAGGGTCCGTGTTCCGCCCCTCCTGCGAGGAGGCGACAGCTTCAGCTGGACCCGTGCAATCCTCCGGGTCCAGCCCCGAAGGTCCTGCCACCTCTTCTGGCAGTTGCGGATCCGGCGCTTGTAGACCCCCACGGACCGGACAGCCCGGACGATGTCCTTCCAGATTTCCTGCTTCCGATGGGCATTAACCTGTCAGGATGACAAAGTGAAAAGGCCATTACCACACATGCAACATATCCGTGCATGACACAGTTGTATATACATGTCTCAATCACAGGGGCACATGATGTACACAGGCAGTGCAAAGCTGACCATGGACAGTTTGCCAGACGTCACTACATGGTATCATTGCATGGGAAGTAAAACCATGTTCAAATGCACTGTCACTGCACCATACCTGTCCAGTGCAAGTCACTACACACTATGGGGGGTGACAACTACTCAGTGAGCCTGCTAGCCAGTGGCGTGCAGACTCTCAGCCTTGCTAGTCACACAAAATGCACATTCAGAAAGGCAGTGCACAGAACACTCACCTGCTCCCCTGGTGTCCCATACAGCTTGCTGTACTGTGGAAGTAGGCTGTCCAGCAGGGCCTGGTTCTCTTCAAGGCTGAAGGCTGGGGCTCTCTCCACAGTACGTGCCATTGCAGGGTCCAGAGCGGCAGAGACAGCAGCAGTGCAGTGGCAGATGTCGTCCTGGAGCATGTAGTGCAGGCAAGTGAGCTCTCAGGGGAACAGCCAGCAATATATATGTGCTGGAGAGGCAGATACTGTCCCTTGTGTCCAAAGTGATAGGTCCAAGTCGTTTGCATCTTCTGAATCTGGCCAATCCATGGAATAGCAGCACCAAAACACGCCCACAGCATCCTTCA